>JAMPIV010015511.1:175000-637018 GCA_024509875.1 Oreohelix idahoensis
AAATTATTTACTGCTTCTTGGGATTGTCTGGGTGTTGAACTTAAGAATGCTAAATCATCTGCGAAATCCAGGTCCCCCAGGAATTTTCCATTTGTCCATTTTATACCTAATTATTCATTGTGGGTATAGTTTCTCATAACCCAATCAATAGCTATTCCAAAAAGTAGTGGTGACATAATACAGCCTTGTTTCACCCCTGTTTCTACTGTAAACCATTCTGTATTCCCTTTATTTGTTCTAACACACCATCTTGCATTGTCATATAGCGCTTTGATTATATTCACATATTTTGTTGGAAAACCATAGATTGTAAGTATCTTCCACAATGATGGGCGGTGTAGACTATCAAAGGCTTTTTGAAAATCGACGAAGGTGATAATAAGTGGACATAGGAGGACAATTATGATATTTTTTCCCTTAAATACGTCTTATCTACTTAGTGTGATAAGTTAGTAAACGTAACGTTGCTCGCCCTAAATTGTATCCGTTTTTTGCATTGCAATATTATCACTTCTTGATCGGAATTAATTTTTAAAAACCCAGTATAATATCTACCTGATATCAGAGATTGCTGGACCATCTTTCATATTCTTCTTTGGTTCTTGGCCGCTGACTGACAAAGCAATCAGTGGCCATCACGCCTGGTGGCGTCTTGTAGGGCAGCAACAAACTGCCTCCACTTTGCTCGGTCGACAGCCATCCTTTGTATAATGCCCCATCTCTGGTTCATACCCAGCATCCCCGCCTCCACAGTTCTCCGTCAAGTGGCTGTTGGCCGTCCTTGCTTTCATTTTCCGTCTGGAGTCCATAGCCTGGCAGTTCTTGTGATGGTGTCAGGGTCTCTTCTGAGGATGTGGCCAACCCAATTTCAGCGTCTACCCACTATGATGGTACACATGTCTTCTTGGTGGTTCCGAGTTAGCAGTTCTTGGTTGGTGATGGTGTTGGGCCAGAAAATTCGAATAACTTTCCTTAGTCAGGTTGTGTGGACAGATGACAATTTGGACATTTCCTTTTCTGTTACTCTCCAGCATTCTGCACTTTACAAAGTACAGAAATTACGCAGCTCTCACATATTTTTAGTTTAGTGTTTGTACTGTACTTGGAGGATTTCCAGATTGTCACAGAGAGTTTTATGATCTATAAATTTTCTATATTCTGTTCTTTTTTTTTCTACCCGTATCCTCTAATTTATTATCACTCTTTATCCTTTACCTGTGTTTTTCGCATTCGTACGTTTGCGACTATAACATTACTTTTTCCCATTCAAACTTTCGCCTGGTTTCGTTTTCTCATTTAGAAACGCAGTAGATTACCTAACGTGTCAGTCCCTTGCACGAGATAATTTTAGGTGGGATTTCAGTCTATCAGACATGATGAGCAGACAAATTGTCTACATTTGCAGCCGTCACGAGAGTTTTTCGTCAGGCTAGCTCCCGGTGAAGTGTGAAAATTGCCCTCTGCAGTGGAGACGGGTCGTCTGACATTCGCATTTGACATGAGCGCTCACTGTCCGATAGTTAGACGGAGGCGTGGATCGCGCCAGCCATGCTCGCTCAGAGCAGACAGAGTGTCTGGCATTTTGCCTCTGACACGCGCGCTCACGGTCAGATAGTTAGATGGAGGTGTGAAGACGTACTGGTGGCAGTTACGGCATGCGTCTAAGCTAACGTAGGTGTTAGGAGAGGGGAGAGATCGGGTTTTTGGAAATAGCAGGAGCCTTTGTCTGGTTTAAGATATTAACCAGAGTTTGAGACTTGATTGCACTCATTCTCCATTTGCAGTAGACGTGGTCACTTCGTTCTAGATACTTAAACTTATAAGTGAAATCTCTTAGTTTCGTTGTGATACCGTAGTTCTGTGTTGAGGTAAATATTATATTTAATATATCTAGATTTTGCGAGTGATTAAGTGTTAAATCGCCTATTTTATCCTATTAGTTTCTTTTGTGCAGATTGATTAATTTATAAGTCTGTTATATTCTCTAGCTGGTGAGTTACAGTGGAAAACAGAATAAATTATAATTTCTAGCTTAAAATCATGTAGCTATAATGAATTTAATTTAACTGCTAAATAATCAGACGAGAATAATTTTTCTAAACTAACTTATAAATGCTAGATGCCTCATGAGTGTTGACGGAATACGTTTGTATTCCTAATTCATGATGATTGATTTTTATATATAACTTATTTCACGGGAAAGTTTAAACGTCAAGTCAAGCTCTACACTTGCAGTTCAAAACGTAAGTTATATTGAGTACATAATATGTAAAATATTTCATATGTGTTTTTTTTCTTTATTCAGTGAATACTGGGGTAACCCAACTTTGCCGGCGTTTAGTACAGAGACCTACCTGTGAGAAACATAAACATTTTATATCTTTAACCACGTGGGTTTTCAAGTAACACCTGTCTGACAGGGCGTGTGCCTTCAAGGGATAGACAGAATACCAAATCCCACTAATGGGTTTTTTTAAAGAATAAATGCTTATACTGGGCCTTTGAGCCAGATCATATTTCTTCACAAACTCTAATGCAAGACATTAGCACATCACAATTGACAAATGCAAACGAAAAAATGATTATATTGAAACAAGCAAAAATCGGAAGTACATGCTAAGAAGAAAAACTAAATCTAGGTTGCAACACATACACATTAAATAATGACGTCACAGGACTCATAACTGACAAATATTTTACAATTATAAAATAAATGATAGGCAGATTAGAATGAACGGGATAGTTTACGAACAGGTTACGAAATGAATAAAATGAAACTCAATGCAGCAAAATTACTACAAATATAACATTACTTTACAACTAAAACATCTAGGCCGAATAACTTCAGGAGCAAATGCAGTATGCTGCTGGCAAATCTCAGCAGATGCTTTGCAAATGCAATTACTCAACTAATCCCTATTAGAACGGTTTTTAGATCTACTGATCATCTGAAAAGAGGTATTAGTCGATCTAAAAACTCCCAAATCCAACCGCCCGTTTATATAAATAACAAATAGACAATCAATGACGAACGAAACATAGAACAATTAATTGCAGATAACATGCCCGAATAAAATGAAGTGGACTACACCTAGTTTTGATGAACCGACAAAGGTTTCAACATTCACTTATCTTTTTGCGCCCAGTGATCTTCTTCAGTTAATGCCAGTATGCATCAACGGCCAACTAGGTACAGTGAGCTGAACTTCATCGTTTTGACGGGGTTTCCTCTTGATATTCTTCTTGCACCGATACTTGTAGCAGGACATTAGATTTGACTTTCGTAAAGCTGCCAACGGTTGTCATTGACTCGGTCGAAAAGGATGATGACGTATATTTGACCTCTAGTCACGTGCAGTGTCTTATAAAGTCATGTGAACGTATTGTAAACGTAAACAATCGTGTTGCGAAGAAATTTGTCGCTAGATCTAACCTGATGAAGGAGAAGATTTTCGTATCCCCGAACTGGCCTACCAGTTCTCTGATACAGACGATCCGGTTAGCATAGTAGGTCTGTGATCAAAGTATCATGGAGGTTGCTTTAGGCCGTTGATTATTGAGTTAATAAAGAATGTTCATAATCCCTGTCCATGACTTGAGTGTTCTGGTTCTCATTCATTAGTAATAATCGTGCTTTAATTATTTGATATGCGAATGCGTGGTAAGTATAACCAACAAGTGAATATCTCAATGATCAACTTGATAAGTCCATCTTATTTGAGT
Source organism: Oreohelix idahoensis (assembly GCA_024509875.1). Taxonomy (NCBI): domain Eukaryota; kingdom Metazoa; phylum Mollusca; class Gastropoda; order Stylommatophora; family Oreohelicidae; genus Oreohelix; species Oreohelix idahoensis. Next base: position 178,724 of record JAMPIV010015511.1, read on the forward strand.
CCACGAGGAAAACAGTTTTATTACGTAAAACAAACATATTTGACGACATCAATTAATGTAGTTCATGGTAAGCATATATGACAAATTGAATACTTGCAAACATCCTATTATGGGTCCATGTCGTACTTGAAAAAACTGTCAAACGAACATCATGGCTATATACTCGCGCTGCTGGGTTTCAGACAACCGGTAGTGAGCGCATGTGTCTTGACGAGACTGAATCAGCTACTTAATCATTTATCTCTTCACCAATTACAATGGACTGACCCGTGTCCGTACTTGACTAAAATATATATATGTGCAGTAGCATCATGCACAACCTTGGAAGGGTAACAAAATCCGTCTTCACTGCTTGACGGTCAATACAAAAAGGGTACGGTAACCTAGTCACCAAGCGTGACCATATCGACGCTAACACGTCACGACTTGAACGTGCATTTCGCGTTCATAACTCCATAAAGTACAAAGATCCATTTATATTAATTCCATCGAACCTAATCATGCACACTGCCAATTTCTAGCAGACGTAATCAATAAAACTACCGTAACACCAAGCATGTTGCAGAAGCCCTCGTGCAGATTTTCACTCGGTTGGGATTCCCTCAGCAAGTGTTGACGGATAACGGATCCCCATACCGAAACCTGTTGATGGATGAGATCGTGAAGATCTTGAGGACCCAACACATCTACACAAAGCCTTATACTCCGGCCGGAAATGTGCTCGTGGAACGTGTTAATGGAAACCTCAACATGATGTTAAGTAAACTGGCATAAGTGAAACCTGAAGATTGGGATCTTTGTATTCCTGCAGCTTTATTTGGCTACATAGAATCTCCTCATACTTCCACAGGATTTCCGCCAGCTACGCTTTTATTCGGCAGACCTATCAAGGGGCCGCTTGAAGTCTTACTTTGGTCGCTGACAGACCAGAAGGCAGATGAGACAGTTGTCTCAGCAAGTAAATACGTATCGGATTTAAAGGAAAGGTTGAAACTAGGATGGGACCTAGCAACGACTAACTTTAAGCGAGCACGCACAAAGCACGCTAACCGATACAGGAAAGTCGCGAAAGAGAGAGAACTGGAAGCAGGAGAGAAAGTTTTGGTGTTACTCCCTACCGGAAACAACCAACTGAAGATCGGATGGCAAGGGCCGTTTACCGTCCTGAAAAAGATTTCCAAATCTAACTACCAGATCTCTATTCAAGGAAAGGAGAAGGTTTTCCATTTAAATCTGTTAAAGAGATACTTGGAAAGACCAGTGCCAACCTCCGACCATCTCCTGACGATCGCCAAAGCTGACGAAGATGACGATAGTGGCAGGGAAATTCCACTGCACACACACGAACTCTTTCAAAAATGTCAAAAGCGTCGACGCTCTTTAAAGCGCGCATGGGAGACATTCCAGAGAAAGGAAACTTTGGGAGTAGACTTGAGTAGGAATTGGACAGAGATGGAGGGGGAGATGAGAGGGAAGAAGACAGACACCCTGAAGCTACGGATATAGGAAATTTATTTCCATAACGTAGACATGGAGTGCTTCCATATCTTAAAGGGGGGACGTTCTGTCACAGAGAGTTTTATGATCTATAAATTTTCTATATTCTGTTCTTTTTTTTTCTACCCGTGTCCTCTAATTTATTATCACTCTTTATCCTTTTCCTGTGTTTTTCGCATTCGTACGTTTGCGACTATAACATTACTTTTTCCCATTCAAACTTTCGCCTGGTTTCGTTTTCTCATTTAGAAACGCAGTAGATTACCTAACGTGTCAGTCCCTTGCACGAGATAATTTTAGGTGGGATTTCAGTCTATCAGACATGATGAGCAGACAAATTGTCTACATTTGCAGCCGTCACGAGATTTTTTCGTCAGGCTAGCTCCTGGTGAAGTGTAAAAATTGCCCTCTGCAGTGGAGACGGGTCGTCTGACATTCGCATCTGACATGAGCGCTCACTGTCCGATAGTTAGACGGAGGTGTGAATCGCGCCAGCCATGCTCGCTCAGAGTAGACAGAGTGTCTGGCATTTCGCCTCTGACACGCGCGCTCACGGTCAGATAGTTAGATGGAGGTGTGAAGACGTACTGGTGGCAGTTACGGCATGCGTCTAAGCTAACGTAGATGTTAGGAGAGGGGAGAGATCGGGTTTTTGGAAATAGCAGGAGCCTTTGTCTGGTTTAAGATATTAACCAGAGTTTGAAACTTGATTGCACTCATTCTCCATTTGCAGTAGACGTGGTCACTTCGTTCTAGATACTTAAACTTATAAGTGAAATCTCTTAGTTTCGTTGTGATACCGTAGTTCTGTGTTGAGGTAAATATTATATTTAATATATCTAGATTTTGCGAGTGATTAAGTGTTAAATCACCTATTTTATCCTACTAGTTTCGTTTGTGCAGATTGATTAATTTCTAAGTCTGTTATATTTTCTAGCTGAAGAGTTACAGTGGAAAACAGAATAAATTATAATTTCTAGCTTAAAATCATGTAGCTATAATGAATTTAATTTAACTGCTAAATAATCAGACGAGAATAATTTTTTTCTAAACTAACTTATAACTGCTAGATGCCTCATGAGTGTTGACGGAATACGTATGTATTCCTAATTCATGATGATTGATTTTTATATATAACTTATTTCACGGGAAAGTTCAACGTCAAGTCAAGCTCTACGCTTGCAGTTCAAAATGTAAGTTATATTGAGTACATAATATGTAAAATATTTCATATGTGTTTTTTTCTTTATTCAGTGAATACTGGGGTAACCCAACTTTGCCGGCGTTTAGTACAGAGACCTACCTGTGAGAAACATAAACATTTTATATCTTTAACCACGTGGGTTTTCAAGTAACACCTGTCTGACAGGGCGTGTGCCTTCAAGGGATAGACAGAATACCAAATCCCACTAATGGGTTTTTTAAAAGAATAAATGCTTATACTGGGCCTTTGAGCCAGATCATATTTCTTCACAAACTCTAATGTACATGCTGCCTTGTGGCGAGAAATAATTACAGAAAAAACATTAACTTTTCCGACATTATTTGACCAAGTGTGTGGTGAACCAAGATTATCTGTTGAGAGAAGTTGTCCACCGGTCATCTTCCTAATTAAGGGAAACCTCGTGTTCTGACACTGTGTGCCCGCTGAAACCCAAACTCTTACCTCGTGAATCAGTGACATTAACTTAAATCTGTAACGAAAGAACGATCGCCTGAAGTGGACGCTCCCCGGACATATGCTTTCTTCTTTAGTAATTGAATGAAACCAATATCTGCAGAGCTGGGTATCCGCTTCATCCACAGATAGACAGATTAAACGAAGTGTACACTAAGGCTTGCGCCAGACGGCGAACCACAGCACGATTGTAGGTAAGGTTGTGTGAGTCAGGGCCCTGATGAAAGAACCGAGTGAATGTAGACTGAAGGATGTTCTTCGTTTGATTCACTCACTTTGTAACTTTCCTTATGCAAGATTTTTGTTGCTAAACTATATTTTTCCTTAGAATAGATACTGCTATCAAAGTCAGTTCATACCTTCAAAGGGGGGAAATATTAGACCCAAATCATATGTATCTGTGACTCTTTGGGCTATCATCGTTCTCCTAACGGGACTGTGGGCTAAACATCGAGGGAAGATCTAACTGTGGTCTATCATTTCTTGTAGCAATTCATTGATTTTTTTATGACTATTTGTATATGCTTTGATGTAAATTTTGGATGTTGTGGTGGTGGAAGTTTATATTGATAATTAAACTGCCCTTAAACTTAATCAGCGTGCTGGTCAGCTCGTTCTAGAATATCTATATAATCAATTGTTATAGTTTTCCCACGTCTGTGTGTCTAACTGTCGTCACTTGAATGTGCGTGCATGTGAGTGGATAGAGAGATATATATATATATATATATATATATATATATATATATATATATATATATATATATATATATATATATATATATATATATATATATATATGCGTTTAGACTGTCTGACTCCTCTAAATCTGTAGTAGAAGATAGGCAGAGAGAGAGAGAAGATTTCTCGATCTCAGAGACAGCCTCTATCACAGTCTACCACCTCACTCGTGGAAATCTATTTCTATTACTACCTCTCACTGTTACGATCACTTATTCTAATCTATTCAGAAGGGACCAACCCAAGTCTTAATTCTCCTATCAAAAATCTACGACACAGATGTTGTTTAGGTTAGCGAAGGGAATTCTGGCTTTATTAATTCGGCTTCTGGCGTCTTTGCTTGTTATCTGGATCTCGTATAGTGGAGGCGTCAACAATTCACTACCTGTGGCAGTATCTGTTTGGGACTCAAAGCTGCTCACCTGTGGGAACATTTTCCGCATGTGCTGACAACATACTAAGTCCCAGGTCATTCAGCAGCGGATTCCCAAAATGTCACGAGTTCTTATTATATACCACCATAATCTATCTATCTATCTATCTATCTATCTATCTATCTATCTATCTATCTATCTATCTATCTATCTATCTATCTATCTATCTATCTATCTATCTATCTATCTATCTATCTATCTATCTATCTATCTATCTATCTATCTATCTATCTATCTATCTATCTATCTATCTATCTATCTATCTATCTATCTATCTATCTATCTATCTATCTATCTATCTATTAATGTTTATTTTTATTTATTTTATTTTTACATTCATTATTATTATTAGGTTCCAAAGGTTGTTATTGCCGGGAGTTGTAGTGAGGATAAGCTCTCACTGCAGATAAAATACTTCTATGGCACGCGCCTCAAACAGCCTCTGACAACCAAGTCCAGCTCCCGGCCTTCACGTGTGGCTCAATTTGAGCCCGGCGGAACTGTTTCCACTGACGGGAGAAGGGGCAAAGGCGAGCGACTGGCGCCTTAAAACCAGCAGCTTCGGGCAGATAGGGCTCGTGATCCTTGATTGGTAGCTTATCTAAGAGAAGGAACTCTGAATTCAAACCACCGCTGCCTTGCGGGAATATCCATTTATGGAATTGGCTTCGGGAGTAAACCCTGAGGATAAATCCGGAGTCGGAGTCCCTAAGGCAGTCTAATGTCGATTCGACATTATTCTGGCAACTCCTGCGACATGGCTGGTACCAAACTGTATCGGCTACTGCCGTTCCTTTGGATCTACCGGCTGTGTGGAGAGGGGGAACATGCTGCATGGGCAACAGCTTGATCTCCATATAACTGTGCCCAAGCTCGCGCCCTGGAGAGGACACTCCAGCTTCACCCTATAGGTGTCGGCAAAACACGGGAAGTAGCAGTTACCGGTTATAAGCATTTTGCCCAATTGGCGTAGGGCATGGCGCCAGGGGCTACTTCCGACAGTGGGAGAGGTTCTAGGATCTCACTGGACAGCTACCGCCCGCTTCAAGCTGGGCAGCCCCCAGTCAATAAGGTGTTGTCCCGCCACTGTCTGCTTTCCCCATTGGGTGCATGGGGATTAGGGTCAAACCCGAACTGTGGACAGAAAATTTTGCACCAAGCAATTATCGAAAAAATAGAAATAAGCAAACTCTCAGATTGGGATGCTGGAACGTCCGGACTATGTTGACTGGACTATCCGAAAACCAACAGGATGTAAACGATGTAAGGAAGACAGCCATAATTAATGATGAGCTTAAACGACTTCAGGTCGATATAGCTGCACTTCAGGAAACGCGCCTGTCGGGCTCTGGAGCGGTGAGCGAGAAGGACTACACATTTTATTGGCAAGGGAAAGATCTTAATAAAGCTAGAGAACACGGAGTAGGTTTTGCGGTCAAAAAATCGCTAACTAACATGGTTGAACCAGGCGAGAATGGATCAGAACGCCTGTTAACGCTCCGCCTGCAAACTAGCACAGGTCCCATCACCCTTGTCAGTGTGTATGCTCCTACTCTGTACTCTGCCTCAGAAGCTAAAGATGAGTTCTACGAGAATCTAACAGCAATTATCAAAAGCATACCTAGGCAAGAACAGCTTGTTCTCCTTGGTGACTTTAACGCTAGAGTGGGTGCCGATAATGTTTCATAACCTTCATGTCTGGGCAGGTTTGGTATTGGCAAGATGAATGAAAATGGACAACGGCTCTTAGAGTTGTGCGTCCACTGTCATAGTGACCAACACCTACTTTCAGACAAAACCCCAGCATAAGGTGTCATGGAGACACCCACGATCCAAGCACTGGCACCAACTTGACCTGATTCTCGTCAGAAGGCCACTCCTCAGGTCTGTGCTCTCCACGCGCTCGTACCATAGTGCAGACTGTGATACAGATCACTCCTTGGTTTGCTGCAAAATCAGAGCACAACCAAGAAAACTCTATCGTGTCAGACATGAAGGGAAACCACGCATTGATACCAGCAAGATGTCAGACCCTTTCATGATCGCTCAATTCACTGCGACCTTCGAGAAAGTGCTCAGTAGCCCTCAGCATGGTGATACTATTACAGAGAACTGGGAGCATCTACGGAACACCATTCAAAGTACTGCACTTGCCACCTTTGGTAAGAAAACAGCAAAGTCAAATGACTGGTTTGTTGCTTCATCAGATGTGATGGCACCTGTCATTGAAGCTAAGCGCAGTGCTATGAATGAATACAAACGTTCACCGAGTGCCAGAACCCTACAGATCCTGAGGGCTACGAGAAGCAAAGTTCAACAAATTGCTCGACGCTGTGCAAATGACTACTGGCTCCAGCTCAGTGAGAGCATCCAGATCGCAGCGCAAACAGGCAACATTAGACAAATGTATGACGGTATAAAGAAAGCACCCTCCCCCCCCCCCCCCCCCCCATAAAAGTAAGACGGCACCGCTAAAAACCATCAGCGGAGAGAAGCTAACCGATAAGGGTAAGCAGATGGAGAGGTGGGTCGAGCACTACTCTGAGCTTTACGCTAGAGACAATACCGTTACGCCTGCAGCCCTTGATGGTGTCAACAGTCTGCCAACTATGGAGGAGCTGGATGCCGATCCAACATTAGAGGAACTCAGCAAGGCCATTGATAGCTTGGCCTCTGGCAAAGCACCAGGCAGTGATGGGATTCCTCCTGATTTAATCAAATGCTGTAAGAGCACGCTATTACATCCCCTGCATAGGATGCTGTGCCAGTGCTGGGAAGAGACAACTATTCCTCAAGACATGCGAGATGCCAAGATTGTAACACTGTATAAAAATAAAGGAGATAGAAGTGATTGCAATAACTACAGAGGCATCTCTCTTCTTAGTATTGTTGGTAAGGTTTTTGCCAAAGTCATCTTAATGCGACTACACAAGTTAGCTGAGCGCATATATCCAGAGTCACATTGTGGATTCCGAGCTGGTATATCAACAACAGACATGATCTTCTCTCTCCGCCAGCTTCAGGAAAAATCAAGAGAGCAGAAAAGACCATTATATATCGCCTTAATAGACCTCACAAAAGCATTCGACCTGGTTAGTAGGGATGGACTCTTTAAAATCCTCCTGAAAATAGGCTGCCCTTCTAAAATGCTGGAAATGATAAAGTCATTCCATGACGGCATGAAGGGAACAGTCCAATATGCTGGAAGCACGTCACAGCCCTTTGATATACGAAGTGGCGTTAAACAAGGCTGTGTTCTGTCTCCGACCCTCTTCGGAATCTTCTTTGCCTTACTCTTGAAACATGCATTCAGAGATGCAACTGAAGGAATATGCCTTCACACTAGGTCAGATGGCCGTCTGTTTAATCTTTCAAGGCTGAAGGCAAAAACAAAAATCAGAAGGGTCACTATAAGAGACTTGTTGTTCGCTGATGATGCTGCAGTCGTCACTCAAAGCCAACAGGAGCTTCAGAGCTTGATGAATCGCTTCACTAAAGCATGCAACGACTTTGGCCTCACAATAAGTCTAAAGAAAACGAATGTGCTGAGTCAGGATGTGGGTGCTGCACCAGTTATCACTATCGATAACTATGAATTGGCAGTGGTGCACCACTTCACATACCTAGGGTATACCATCAATGACAAACTCTCACTGGATACAGAAATCGACAGCCGCATTGGCAAAGCTGCAGTTACCTTTGCCCGCCTCACATCGCGTGTTTGGGGAAACTCTAAACTCACAATGAAGACCAAAGCTGCGGTATATAATGCCTGCGTCACCAGCACACTCCTATATGGCAGCGAGACCTGGACGACCTATGCTAAGCAAGAAAGAAGGCTCAATACCTTCCATTTGCGGTGTCTACGCCGCATCCTCGGCATCTCGTGGAAAGATAAAGTGACAAATGTCGAGGTGTTGTCACGTGCTGGCCTTCAAAGTATGTATACGCTTCTTAGACAGCGCAGACTTCGCTGGCTTGGCCATGTTCGCCGCATGGATGATGGTCGCATCCCAAAAGATATCTTCTACGGACAATTAGCAGATGGCAAGAGAACAGTTGGGCGACCACAGCTGAGGTTCAAAGATGTGTGCAAGAGAGATATGAGGGCACTGGACATGGATCCAGCAACATGGGAGGATAAAGCTGCCGATCGCACTAAGTGGCGATGCTATTTACTGCGCCACCTCAGATTGGGCGAAGAGAGGCTCACACAAGAAGCAGAGGTGAGGAGAAAACGTCGAAAGGAGCACCAGGAAAATAAGCAGCTGAGGGCTGCCACCTCAGGGGCGCATTCCCATAGTCAGTTATGACTGAAGGGGCTATTATTATCATTATTATTATTATTATTCTTTTTTAATGTTAAAAACGTACTTTAATTATGATGATTATTGCAAATGTAATATTACTTTTATAATGATAAATGCCTTAATTATGCTTATAGTAAATGTGAGGATGAAAGGATATAGTATATATGATGAGAGAGAGAGGAAGGGCAGAATGTCAGACGGGCCTGCGTGCCCAATTCTTAACCCTTTGAAAATAAAGTTCGTTCGTTCGTTCGTTCATATTATGAAACATTATTTGGTTGTCTGGTTTATACCATCAAGTTGTTATAGAGTTCTTACCACATACATAAATGTTAGTGTGTGTGTGTGTGTGTGTATGTGTGTGAGCGAGAAAGCAGGGAAGATAGAGGCACAGAAAGAACGAAGGATGATTGTAAACGGCAATTTGAAGGAAATATTATACCACATGCTGGCAAGCTTAATCTCTTGGAATAAATTCTTTTAAAAAGAAACCAGATAGACAGTCAGAAATATACACAGACCAGCAGACCGACAGAAAGAATAACATACAGGCAGTCAGACAGAAGGAAATAGCGATTATTCCCCGATTAAGAAGATCAATTCAACTGTAGGCTAAAATAGTAGCCTTATTTTCAATGCCTATATGATACATTTTTTTTTAAAATGTAAAACTTTTGCCTCGTTTTGGCGAGGCGCGTCCCGTTCAACCTAGTCGGTTATATTAGGGCGCATGTCCAAATATAAAAGACCCTTAGGTGTAAGAGATTGTAATATACGTTTATTTGTACTAGCTAAAGTTATTTATACCGGTTCTTGTTTCCAGAGCACACACTGTAATCGATAATTTACAGTTATGTGAAATATTTTTCTACCCTAATCAAAGTTTTAATAACAGTAGGTCAAAAGAAGGTGATAAACGTATCAGTATCTTGCATTATACGTAATGAAAGACACATTTTATCTGTGTGAAAGTTCATACATCCTGCTATCAGAGTCTATTATTACTAGGCCAGCAAAATATGGTAATTTTATGAATGACGTCTACAGATTTCCAGTCAAGACTGTTGTGAATGAATTACAGACGTTTCTGACTATTCATATATGTCGGTCATTACACACTTCCCTATCCCGATTAACGATAGCTTAATTTTTCGCAGGAAACTAAGCTGATGTTTATTTTATTTACGTTCACATGTTTTCGCTAATTTTATATTAGTTGTGCCCCCTCTTCTTCTCCAAGAAAACCTGTTAGACTGCAACGTTTTGTGCCCTGGAGAAAACCTATGAAGTCATAACACTTGTTTTTATTATTAAGTTAATGCTTAACTGGCGTGGATATTTTGTGCAATTTATATTTTAGAAAATAAGATATTTGTCGCAGTAATGACACATTACAAAGGAGACAGGAAAATTAGAAGTCAGGAAAAGCTAAGGATAATTAATAGCAATTATCACTTAAAGAATTTGCAGCATCAGAAGCTATACACAGACACATTTGTACACACATACGAGGTCAAAGTTGTCGCGTAGCAGAAACTGCCGCAGGGCAGGGAAGTGTTAGAGACCACTATACTAGGTCCAGCTTTATAAGGTGGGGGTGACCGGTTCCTTTTCTCGCTGCTTTTGCCATCTCTTATTCAAGAACAGAGTCAGGTACCCAATCACAGTTGGTACACTGGAGCTGTACACCAATTGAAGGGGACAAAAAAGGCTATGCTTTGACATTTCAGCAACTTGAACTCGGCAACGTCACCTCAGCAGTAAGAAAGGACGACTAGTTAAAACACATCATCTCTGGGCGTCGAAAGTTAAAATAAAAACATTGCGAAATTAAAATGTAATTCTTCTCAGTAGTATGAAACTGACCCTCATAAGGGAACAATACAGTATGGAAAAGGGGAATGTGTGCCAAAACCTTGAAAAATCTCTAGGCCCAGCTTTGACTGGCATCTTCTGTGACGACACGTCTGTACGTGTCCTTTTGTGTGATCTCTCACACCGTCAACCCTCCGGCAGTACCCATTCTTTTATTCTTCCTTTTTCTCACTCGTCGCTTGTATTTGGCATAAATCATGCCTTTTCATTCGTTATTTTCACTATTTTGCTCTATGCTGGACATAGCATGGGGAAGTCCCTAACACGCCACTCCCCTATGGCAGTATTTGCTAAGGGAGTAATGCGTATTTTATTGTTTCACACTCCACTCCCAGACTGTTGTTACGATTTGGTGACCCAGCCAGCAATAATATTTTATCGCCTGATCAGTCTGAACACCTGTGGTAACGTGTCCGTTAAACATTTGATCTCACTGGAAAGCAGCTGATCGTGCTAACCCAAGCCGGTGTTGTGATCAGATGAAAGAAGACCACACGGGCTGTCCAGACATCTGTCTGGCGTAGGCACGCAGTTTATTCTAATAAACAGAGGTGCGCCGGAAATCTTCGGTAACGATATGACATCACTGTGTAAGAGGCCCCGCGTGTATATTAAGCAGCGTTTTGTTCTTGACTTCTGGAAATATCTTGTGAAGGCTCCCCTAAGGTAGAAAAGTCATTCCTCTCCTATCTACATTTTTGCTAAGAGTAATCTTGCGCGAAGATAGATACCTTGGTCGACCTACTTTTAGATACGCTTGCGTGGTAACCATTAGTGGACCACTACGGCAATGCAATGGGAGGCAATCCTGTGACACCTTCCAGCATAAAAAACACAACACACAACGACCTGCAGTAGACAGTATATAAGAAAGACAATTTCGTGAAACTACCTTTGTCTGGCGTTACCTAGGTAACGTTTGTATACGTAGTTAGATCACTTTTCTAGGCTGTTGTCATCGTTGTCATCTTCTAAACAAAGAAGGCCGTGATTATGAGCAATAAAAAAGGTATTCCAGATAATTAAATACTTTTTTGGGGTAACTTACTTTAGTGGTCTTCTTCTTCTTCGATCCTTAACCACCGACCGTCAAAGCAGTTAGTGGCCATCACGCCTAGTGGCGTCTTGTAGGGCAACAACAAATTGATTCCACTTTGCACGGTCGGTGGCCATCCTTCGTACAGTGCCCCAACTCTGGTTCATTCTTTGCATCTCAGCCTCCACAGTCCTCCGCCAAGTTGTTTTTGGTCGGCCTCTCTTTCGCTTTCTTTCAGGGGTCCAAAGCATAGCTGTTCTTGTGATGGCATCGGGGTCTCTTCTGAGGACATGACCAACCCAGCTCCAGCGTCTGCCAGCTATGATGGTATGCATGTCCTCTTGCTTGCTACGAGTAAGCAGATCTTGGTTGGTGATGGTATTCGGCCAAAAGATTCGGTGAATTTTTCTTAGGCATGTTGTGTGAAAAGAGGACAATTTCGACAATTCCTTCTCTGTGACTCTCCAGCATTCCGCACCATAGAGAAGCACAGAAAGCACGCAACTCTGGTATAATCTTAATTTTGTGCTTGTGCTGTATTGGGAGGACTTCCAGATGTTATTTAGGCTAAAGAAGGCTGTTCTTGCCTTATTCATTCTGATGTTGATGTCTTTGCCTGCCCCACCGTCTGGTGTTACTATTACTTTAGTGGTGTTCTCCCATAATAGCCATCTTTTGTTAATATGCCTTTTTTTTAGGGTTTTGTTCAACGTGTGGCGAGGCTCGAATCTTTCAACCTAGACATGAACCAGTTGGTTATTTCGTGACGCAATTTTCCATTAAAAATTAATCTTACCTGCTAGCTCGTATATGTGGATAAATACTAAGCCTTGAAAAGGACTAAAAGCATCTATCGGCTAGCATGGTGACGCCTAGAAAAGGTCCTGAAAAAGGGCTGCCGGCTGCACCAATACTGCCTGTACCCCCAGAGTTCAGTGAATCCCGGCTGATGAAAATGTGACTTCTTAATGAATGTCACAGAACGTCTGAACATGCTCGTTTGCGTGCTCTCTCACACCTTTTGCCCTACGACAGTATCATTTCTTGTTCTTCATTTTTCACATCAATCGCTTTTATTTGGCATAAATCATGTCTTTTCATTCTTTTCACTCTCTATGTTGGATCAGTAGAGTGAAGTCTCTAACACTCAACTCCCCTATGGAAGTATCTGCTATGAGACTATCTTTATCTTTTACATTGTGCTCTGAAGCCGATCTCAGACTGATTACGTTCCGCCAATTACCGACCTCAGCGTGTGGTACGCATATCAACTGGATCAGTCTGACCACCTGGGTAAGCACGGTCTCGCCTGATCGACACAAAGGAAGGCCAGATTTTATGCCTGAGAAATCAGTCTGGGTGATTCACACTGTTGCAATTTACTCTGGTTGTATTCTGGTGGTGTGATGTATATGTCGCTGATAATGATGAGTCAGCTGACGTCGGGCTTACACAGATGGCCGACTAAAGGAGTGTGTGTGAGTAGATCAATCAGATAACGCGAATGGGTATGGGCTCGTGTTCAACCATTTTTTAGTGCACACACTCTTCACACCACATGTAGAAGTCATGAAGCGTTGATAACGACAGGTGACATTTCCAACAATTTATTACGGAACAACGGCGACATACAATGACATCAACAAAACACACTGTCATTGGACAAGGCTCAAGCCCATCAACATCATGCAGCTAACATAGTTCACCATATGCAATACAATAAGGACTCTGCCAAAATAAGGCCGCATAAACAGCGGGCTCCATGTATATATTAATCTCTGTGCTTTTCTCTATCAACAAGGCATATCAGTCTTTGCCAAAATAATGCCACATAAACAGCGGGCTCCATGTATATATTAATCTCTGTGCTTTTCTCTATCAACAAGGCATATCAGTCTTTGCCAAAATAATGCCACATAAACAGCGGGCTCCATGTATATATATTAATCTCTGGTTTTTCTCTATCAACACGGCATATCAGTCTTTGCCAAAATAATGCCGCATAAACAGCGGGCTCCATGTATATATATATTAATCTCTGTGCTTTTCTCTATCAACAAGGCATATCAGTCTTTGCCAAAATAATGCCGCATAAACAGCGGGCTCCATGTATATATATATTAATCTCTGGCTTCATTGACCCACAGGTCAGATAAATCTTCTGGCAAACACGCCGTAAAGCGCCGGGTTTCAAATGTCAAATTTGATCAAACTCCTATGCTCAATGCTTCTCCACACAAGGAGCAAGCCACCTCAAAATTACAAATGTTCTTGGTTAAAGATAATAGCTTCAAAAAGTTCTTTTACCTGTACTGCTGTCCAGGAATAACGCACAAACACATTTTGTCACATCCTAGTTTAGAAATATGCCAGAATTATAAACCGGGGAGAACTCAGACATCTTCTATCATAAGAAGGCTCCATTCCCCGTTCATTCACACAAAGAGATCGCCGGACATCTCTCCGCTCAAGAAAACCCGGGCCGACTGACCAAGACAGACCAGCTTACTGTCCCGCGCAAAATCATTGCGCATGCCTGGATCGTCGCGAGCCCCAAATCAACTCACAACACATAACGATCCAGGACATTCCCCGAAAACAGCTTAAGAACGGTCCTTATATGGACAGCTGCAAAAATAAGGAGATATCCACTGAGTCCAGTCCATATACGGACCGATCAGAACGTTCCCCGAAAACAGACTAAACTCGTCCCTATATGGACGACTTTATAAAGACAAGGGAAATAACAACTAGAACTAACTTGTAGCTAAAAAATTACAGTCTATAAACTCCCTTTGACCAGGATAAAAGATTACATGCCTATCTGACTGTAACACACACCCATAGGTGATAATTAGAGTATCGCATCCGCTGGCTCCTGTCTGTCTGGATAGTGACATATTTGTGTGTTCTTCTTTTCTGTGATTCTTAGCCGCCGACCGTCAGAGCAGCCATTGACCATCACGCCTGGTGGCGTCTTGTAAGGCACCAACAAATTGATTCCACTTTGCTCGGTCGGTGGCCATCCCTCGTATAGTGCCCCAACTCTGGTTCATTCTTTGCATCTCAGCCTCCACAGTCCTCCGCCAAGTTGTTTTTGGTCGGCCTCTCTTTCGTTTTACTTCAGGGGTCCATAGCATAGCTGTTCTTGTGGTGGCATCGGGGTCTCTTCTGAGGACATGGCCAACCCAGCCCCAGCGTCTGCCAGCTATGATGGTTTGCATGTCCTCTTGCTTGCTCCGAGTAAGCAGATCTTGGTTGGTGATGGTATTCGGCTAAAAGATTCGGTGAATTAATTTTTTTATGTTGTGTGAAAAGAGGACAATTTCGACATTTCCTTCTCTGTAACTCTCCAGCATTTTGCATCATAGAGAAGGAGAGAAAGCACACAGCTCAGATATAATATTAATTATGTGCTTGTGCTGTACTGAGAGGACTTCCAGATGTTGTTTAGACTAAAAAATGCTGTTCTTGCTTTGTTCATTCTGTTGTTGATGTCTTTGCTTGCTCTGCCGTCTGGTGTTACTATGCATCCTAGGTATATGAAGATGTCTGTCTGTTCCAGTTCCAGATTCCTTACTGATATGGGCTTAGGGTTGCTCACATTGAGCGTCGTGATTTCTGACTTCTTTAGATTGATGTTCAAGCCCACCTGCTGGCTTTACTTATTAAGTCTATCCGTTTTTCCTGGATGTGTTGATCTGAATGTGCTAGTAATGCAATGTCATCTGCATATTCCAGATCTTCCAATGTAGAAAATGTAGTCCATATTATTCCTCTTGGACTGCCCTCTGTTGTCTGGCACTTCACCCAGTCTATGACTGTTAAAAATAGAATGGTTGATAAGGGGCACCCCTGTCGTACTCCTGTCTTCACCTCAAAGGTTAGGTTGCTCTGCCCAACGCTTCACGTAAAGTTGGCATAGAGGCTTTTTATGATTGACACTATGCAGCTTGGAATTCCATAAGCCCTCAGTATTTTCCATAAACTGTCCCTATGTATACTGTCAAAAGCCTTTTCAAAATCAACGAAATTAGTGTATATTTGTGTGTGAAGTTGCTTAAAGATGCCGGCGGAAATATTACCGCATTATTTGAAAGAGGTCACGCGTTGGAATATTAAATGTAATATTTTAAAACACGTGGGGGATATTGTGAAATTAGATACACCACCCCAGTGCTAAAGAGATTCGATTGGTTTGATTTGAGGGCCTGGATAAACAATGAATATCATTGAAAAATTCGGCGGAAGTACTATCTGTGATTTGAACTGAGAAGTGGGAAATATAATCTAGCTAAATCAGAGACACAGAACTCAGGTTCACTCGTCATAAAGGGATTCAAAATTTCCAGACCAAGTGATTCGAGGGCATATAACCTAAATTGCTCGTGTCTATTCTAACCTGTGCGAGGAGATTGTGTATTCCCAAAACTTTGGGGTAAGTGTAACAATTATTTTACAAATGTAAATTTGACATGTTTTCTTGCTAAGTGGTTATATATGAGGCTGGCAACCTCAACATACGAAAATAGTATATTCATAAACCACTACAGCAAGCGCTGGTGATTTCTTCTGGCTAGTCGTGCGGAAAACCGACAGCAGAGGTGACCCCAGACTCCGAATGGAGCAGTGATGACTGATGATTACATCACATGTGCCTAAAGTGTATAATATTTTGTGAGATATATGCACTTTGTCAATTGTAACTCAGGCAACTCTTTATTCGCGCCGTCCAGACACGTCTTTCCAGTTTAATACCCGGAAGAATATTGGTGATTTTTAGTCATCTTCCCTGAGCTACACTATGTACTCGGGAATTTAATTCTTCTGAGAGATTAACATTGGTGGGTGGACAGCGAGAATGCGCCTGTTAATTGGGAGCCGACAAATATACTTAGCAGAGGCATTTGTTTCTCTATTTTATCTAAAACACACCAATCGCCTAAATCGGACAAGTTGTACGAAGAAGTGCCCTCATCACCAAGAAGTGACGAAAACCACAGCTGCAGGACCCCCTTTTATCAATTAAGTGCTTATAAAAAGGCACCAGCAACCGGACATAATTTTCGGAAATATATCCTCACCCTAAATCTCCGTGAAGAGAAAAATTGATTACAATATAAAATTCACCAGCATTTCCTTTATTTTAAACTTTTAATACTAATTGATTATTATATGTGTTACCCGTTGTTTTAAAACGAAACATTAGTTGTTTATTCAGTTATTACGTGTATGAAAGCAAACGTATGAGCAAAATATTTTACAATATATATATATATATATATATATATATATATATATATATATATATACTATATATATATATATATATATATATATATATATATATATATATACGAGGTGTGTTCAAATGAAACCCGTCCCAGTGGCTTTATAACAAATATATGTAAGGTACATCAGCAGGAGTAGTAGAATTAAATACTTTAATTGTTATGAAGCAAGTACTCACTGGGGTTCTTTAGAAATAGTCACCATAAGCATTCAGACACGCATCCCACTGCTTGGGTAGACGGCGAATGCCGTCCGAGAAAAAAGACTTTGGTTGCTTATTGAACCATTTGGTCACCGGGGCCCTGACGTCTGCATCGGAGTCGAATCGTTGTCCCTTTAGAGATTTTTTTAAGGGTCCGAACAAATGAAAGTCACATGGTGACAGATCGGGGCTGTAGGCTGGGTGTGGCAGAACTTCCCACCTTTCCTTGCTAACGCTTCCTGCACAATGTTCGCAACATGTGGACGAGCATTGTCGTGCAACAGAATCACACCACGCGAAAGCATGCCGGGTCGTTTATTCTTGATGGCTGTGTGTCTTTGTAGCGGATGGCATTGATGTTCACGCCAGGCTCTTTAAAGTCTACCAATAGAAGCCCTTCATGGTCAAAAAATGCGGTCAGCATAACCTTACCGGCGGAAATCTGTGACTTGAATTTTTTGGGTTTTGGTGATCCGGAATGTTTCCATTGCATGCTCGCTGATTTGCTGCACGGCTCAAAGTGGTGGCACCACGACTCATCGCCTGCCACTATGCGCAACAGAAATGCATCATGCTCCTCTTCGTAACGCAGCAGGTGGTTCAAACTCTACCTGTGGAATCTCCCTCAAGGTAGAAGCGTCATTACTCTTCTATCTACATTTCTGCCAAGAGTAATCTTGTGCGAAGGTAGACACCTTTGACGACCCATTAAGATACTCTTGAGTTATGGCCACTTTTGGGCCACTACTGCAAAGCAGGGGAGGCAATCCGTGACAATGAAGGAAAGCACTAAAGTCAAAAGAAGGATGACAGTTGTATTTATACAACTTTCCGGTTGTGTTTAGACAAAAGGCTCATATGATAGAAGAGTTCATTAAAGATTCATCGGCCTTGGGTTTCCCTCCATGTGGGTTATAATTTGGGTATATAGTGTTCATCATTCCATATAGTGTATTACTTTGTTGTTTTTCTTGTGTGTTGGCTCTTCCATGCTGTAATTTATCTGCTGTTTGTTGTGGCAATGTTTAATGTCTATGGGTTCCTGAAATGTATCTTCTTCCATGATACAATATTTCTCTCTCTCTCTCTATTGACATCTTTTTATCTGCTGGGCTTTTGTTGGTTTTGGATTGGTGGTTTTTGTTTGTTTTTTATTTGTTTTTTTTATTTAATTATTCTACAGATATTGAATCGACTTTTTTTTTTCCTTGTTATTCTAATTTGTTCTAGTTGTTATATGTTGGTTCTTGTTTTGGTAAAATAAAATTATGTTATGTTGTGCAGCTCCCTGGGCAGGTCAACTTTCAGTACATTTTCCAGTGACAGTGATGTCGAGTTTTTGGTTCTCAAGTTTTCCATTAGTGGTTTTCTGTGCTGTTCGTATTTTTTGCATGTTAACAGTACACATAATGTGCTATGGTGTTTTTTCTCCAAACGTGTTGCACAGTAGGGTTCCTCATCCATGAAATAGCCTGTTCCCAGTTGAAGTCTAATTAGTTTTCTGTTGCATGGTATTTTTGGTTCTCTAGATATCTGTCATTTCCGGGTTGGATCTTCTAGCAGTTTATAGGAATGTCTGCCTTTATGGCTCTCTTTCCAGTTTTCTTTCCATTCCTTTGTTATAATATTTCTAATTATACTTTTGATCTCTGTTGTGCCTAACCCTGAATTTATGTGGTTTGGGCTGCTTCTTCCTGCTTTCGAGTCCCTGACGGCCACCTCGTTTCCTACGATTCCCACATGAGAGGGTATCCTTGCTAATAATACTGAGGAAGTTGAGGGGAACTGCTGTAAGACGTGGAGTACAATGGATGGGTGTGAAGAAAATAGTGTTCATTTCCTTTTCCGGGCATGCCAGTCCGTTTGCGGGAAGCAATAGTGGTAGGACCTCGATTCCTTCAGGGAAGTACCTAGGTTTAATTTTTATATTTATTTAGATTCTTATGTGTCCTATCTACCCTTCACTTTTTTTCCTTTCCCTGACGAAGGCCTTGTGGTCGTAATGTTGGCTATTTTCTTTGTCTTTTGTCCTCGTAAGACGAATTACCTTTTTTCGATTTTTTTTTTCACACCCATCCATTAATAATACTGAGCAGCCCCCATTATTTAGGTGTGTACTAAGTTGCAACACTTCTTCTGCTATAGCCGTGCAGAAGAAGTGTTGCAACTAAGTACACACCTAAATAATAGTGGGCGAGGACTAGATGCCATACTGAAGTCGGATGTGTTAGCCGAAAGGCGCAAATATCGCATCTCCGCTGTAAACGGACACAACGCAACCAACGTCCTTTTAAGGACGAACGAGGTAGAAGAAGAAAAAAATCAACAACTTAGTTGATTCATATGTACTGCATAACCCGAAATGGTGTCAATGAATACATGCTTGTGTGCAACACTGACAGACACGTCCTGTTTGTACACGGTGAAAAACGTTATTCAAAGCACGTAAAAAATACTGAATGGGAATGTATAGAATTAATGTTTCCTGCCCTTAGTTATGGGGTTTTCCCAGTTAAAATTGTTGGTACATACGCAAAAGATAACTGCATTATAAACAAAGTTGAAGGAACAAACAGTGATATCACCGTAAGTAAACAAAAGGCAAGATAAGCCATCACATCAATGGAAAATATGAAATAAATCAAGTCCAATGCATAACATCATAATCTTCAACTCAGATGGCTAGTAGTATTATACGGCTCTGAAAATATGGTGCTTGCGTGGAATAGAAGAACTGAAATGGTATGGCAAAGTCACCAATGTAGAGCTGACGACAAGAACCAGACAGGTACCAGTGGAACGTCATGAACAGACGCTGTTGAACACGCTGATGAAAACTGTTGATAGCAATACATGACAGTCCTTGATCTAAAACCCCCAGAGTCGAGAAGTAGAGAGAGACAGACAGAAAAACAGACGGAGGGGACAACTGGAGAGATATTAATTGGATGAAGAAGACATGGAAAGATATTGAATGGATGGCAAAGGACGGGGAAGCTGACATGCTGCGTTACAGGCATATACTTCTGATGGAGCTTAAAACTAATAACATTTAGATTTGTTATGTATTTTTATTTAGTGTTATATTCTTCTCTGCCCCATTTAGTTCCAGGAGGGAGAGGCTATGTGGGAAACAAAGACATAATAGAGCTACCAGCTACATCAGGTATCTTGTAAGAGGCGACTAATGAGCTTGTGCATCAACTTTTCATCCTCACAACATAAAACAAAGTGCTAGAGAAAACACAATTGCAATAAAATATGAAAACTTTTGGCTACATGTCAGGGGACCAGCTGTAGTGTTGGCCCTGTGCTCGTTGGGGATAGAAATGATGATAATATTCTTCCTTGTACATGTCTTATCTACTTAGTGTGGTGTTAAGTTATTTAACTTGTTAATATTGTACATGTCTTATCTACTTAGTGTGGTGATAAGTTATTTAACTTGTTAATATTGTACATGTCTTATCTACTTAGTGTGGTGATAAGTTATTTAACTTGTTAATATTGTACATGTCTTATCTACTTAGTGTGGTGATAAGTTACTTAACTTGTTAATATTGTACATGTCTTATCTACTTAGTGTGGTGATAAGTTATTAAACTTGTTAATATTGTACATGTCTTATCTACTTAGTGTGGTGATAAATTATTAAACTTGTTAATATTGTACATGTCTTATCTACTTAGTGTGGTGATAAGTTATTTAACTTGTTAATATTGTACACGTCTTATCTACTTAGTGTGGTGATAAGTTATTTAACTTGTTAATATTGTACATGTCTTATCTACTTAGTGTGGTGATAAGTTATTTAACTTGTTAATATTGTACATGTCTTATCTACTTAGTGTGGTGATAAGTTATTTAACTTGTTAATATTGTACATGTCTTATCTACTTAGTGTGGTGATAAGTTACTTAACTTGTTAATATTGTACATGTCTTATCTACTTAGTGTGGTGATAAGTTATTTAACTTGTTAATATTGTACATGTCTTATCTACTTAGTGTGGTGATAAGTTATTTAACTTGTTAATATTGTACATGTCTTATCTACTTAGTGTGGTGATAAGTTATTAAACTTGTTAATATTGTACATGTCTTATCTACTTAGTGTGGTGATAAGTTATTTAACTTGCTAATATTGTACATGTCTTATCTACTTAGTGTGGTGATAAGTTATTTAACTAGTTAAGGATGTACGTGTCTTATCTACTTAGTGTGGTGATAAGTTTATTAAACTTGTTAATATTGTACATGTCTTATCTACTTAGTGTGGTGATAAGTTATTTAACTTGCTATAACATGTCTTATCTACTTAGTGTGGTGATAAGTTATAAACTTGTTAATATTGTACATGTCCTTATCTACTTAGTGTGTGATAAGTTATTTAACTTGTTAATATTGTACATGTCTTATCTACTGAGTGTGGTGATAAGTTATTTAACTGTTTTAATATTGTACATGTCTTATCTACTTAGTGTGGTGATAAGTTATTTAACTTGTTAATATTGTACATGTCTTATCTACTTAGTGTGGGTAGATAAGTTTATTTAACTTGCTAATATTGTACATGTCTTATCTACTTAGGTGTGATAAGTTATTTAACTTGTTAATATTGTACATGTCTTATCTACTTAGTGTGGTGATAAGTTATTTAACTTGTTAATATTGTACATGTCTTATCTACTTAGTGTGGTGATAAGTTATTTAACTTGTTAATATTGTACATGTCTTATCTACTTAGTGTGGTGATAAGTTATTTAACTTGTTAATATTGTACATGTCTTATCTACTTAGTGTGGTGATAAGTTATTTAACTTGTTAATATTGTACATGTCTTATCTACTTAGTGTGGTGATAAGTTATTTAACTTGTTAATATTGTACATGTCTTATCTACTTAGTGTGGTGATAAGTTATTAAACTTGTTAATATTGTACATGTCTTATCTACTTAGTGTGGTGATAAGTTATTAAACTTGTTAATATTGTACATGTCTTATCTACTTAGTGTGGTGATAAGTTATTTAACTTGCTAATATTGTACATGTCTTATCTACTTAGTGTGGTGATAAGTTATTAAACTTGTTAATATTGTACATGTCTTATCTACTTAGTGTGGTGATAAGTTATTTAACTTGTTAATATTGTACATGTCTTATCTACTTAGTGTGGTGATAAGTTATTTAACTTGTTAATATTGTACATGTCTTATCTACTTAGTGTGGTGATAAGTTATTTAACTTGTTAATATTGTACATGTCTTATCTACTTAGTGTGGTGATAAGTTATTTAACTTGTTAATATTGTACATGTCTTATCTACTTAGTGTGGTGATAAGTTATTTAACTTGCTAATATTGTACATGTCTTATCTACTTAGTGTGGTGATAAATTATTTAACTTGTTAATATTGTACATGTCTTATCTACTTAGTGTGGTGATAAGTTATTAAACTTGTTAATATTATACATGTCTTATCTACTTAGTGTGGTGATAAGTTATTAATATTGTACATGTCTTATCTACTTAGTGTGGTGATAAGTTATTAAACTTGTTAATATTGTACATGTCTTATCTACTTAGTGTGGTGATAAGTTATTAAACTTATTAATATTGTACATGTCTTATCTACTTAGTGTGGTGTTAAGTTATTAAACTTGTTAATATTGTACATGTCTTATCTACTTAGTGTGGTGATAAGTTATTAAACTTATTAATATTGTACATGTCTTATCTACTTAGTGTGTTGATAAGTTATTAAACTTGTTAATATTGTACATGTCCTATCTACTTAGGTCGGCGTCTGTGGCCTAATGGATATGAACGCAGTTTCATAATCCAGATATACCAGGTTCGAAACCTGCTGCAGGTGGTTTGGTAGCAGATCGCTTTGTGTGGATTTTTAGCAATGGTATAAGCGCCGTACCGTTTATAAAGCAATGGCAAACTACTGAATGAAAAAATTGCCTAGAAAAATCACAAACAGCCAATAAAAGCTGGGGTTGATTGCCACGTCCTGTGAAGGATAAGCAACTAACTATCTACTAAGTGTGGTGATAAGTTATTAAACTTGTTAATATTGTACATGTCTTATCTACTTAGTGTGGTGATAAGTTATTAAACTTGTTAATATTGTACACGTCTTATCTACTTAGTGTGGTGATAAGCTATTAAACTTGTTAATATTGTACATGTCTTATCTACTTAGTGTGGTGATAAGTTATTAAACTTGTTAATATTGTACATGTCTTATCTACTTAGTGTGGTGATAAGTTATTAAACTTGTTAATATTGTTTATGTCTTATCTACTTAGTGTGGTGATAAGTTATTAAACTTGTTAATATTGTACATGTCTTATCTACTTAGTGTGGTGATAAGTTATTTAACTTGTTAATATTGTACATGTCTTATCTACTTAGTGTGGTGATAAGTTATTTAACTTGTTAATATTGTACATGTCTTATCTACTTAGTGTGGTGATAAGTTATTTAACTTGTTAATATTGTACATGTCTTATCTACTTAGTGTGGTGATAAGTTTATTAAACTTGTTTATTGTACAATCTACTTAGTGTGGTGTAAGTTATTTAATGTTAATATTGTACATGTCTTATCTACTTAGTGTGGTGATAAAGTTTTATTAACTTGATAATATTGTACATGTCTTATCTACTTAGTGTGGTGATAAGTTATTTAACTTGTTAATATTGTACATGTCTTATCTACTTAGTGTGGTGATAAGTTATTAAACTTGTTAATATTGTACATGTCTTATCTACTTAGTGTGGTGATAAGTTATTTAACTTGTTAATATTGTACATGTCTTATCTACTTAGTGTGGTGATAAGTTATTTAACTTGTTAATATTGTACATGTCTTATCTACTTAGTGTGGTGATAAGTTTTTTAACGTGATAATATTTTACATTTCTTATCTACTTAGTTTGGTGATAAGTTATTAACTTGTTAATATTGTATGTCTTATCTACTTAGTGTGGTGATAAGTTATTAAACTTGTTAATATTGTACATGTCTTATCTAATGAGGGTGGTGATAAGGTAATAAACTTGCTAATATTGTACATGTCTTATCTACTTAGTGTGGTGATAAGTTATTTAACTTGCTAATATTGTACATGTCTTATCTACTTAGTGTGGTGATAAATTATTTAACTTGTTAATATTGTACATGTCTTATCTACTTAGTGTGGTGATAAGTTATTAAACTTGTTAATATTGTACATGTCTTATCTACTTAGTGTGGTGATAAGTTATTAAACTTGTTAATATTGTACATGTCTTATCTACTTAGTGTGGTGATAAGTTATTAAACTTGTTAATATTGTACATGTCTTATCTACTTAGTGTGGTGATAAGTTATTAAACTTATTAATATTGTACATGTCTTATCTACTTAGTGTGGTGTTAAGTTATAAGTTAATATATTACATGTCTTATCTACTTAGTGTGGTGATAAGTTATTAAACTTATTAATATTGTACATGTCTTATCTACTTAGTGTGTATTAAACTTGTTAATATTGTACATGTCCTATCTACTTAGGTCGGCGTCTGTGGCCTAATGGATATGAACGCAGTTTCATAATCCAGATATACCAGGTTCGAAACCTGCTGCAGGTGGTTTGGTAGCAGATCGCTTTGTGTGGATTTTTAGCAATGGTATAAGCGCCGTACCGTTTATAAAGCAATGGCAAACTACTGAATGAAAAAATTGCCTAGAAAAATCACAAACAGCCAATAAAAGCTGGGGTTGATTGCCACGTCCTGTGAAGGATAAGCAACTAACTATCTACTAAGTGTGGTGATAAGTTATTAAACTTGTTAATATTGTACATGTCTTATCTACTTAGTGTGGTGATAAGTTATTAAACTTGTTAATATTGTACATGTCTTATCTACTTAGTGTGGTGATAAGTTATTAAACTTGTTAATATTGTACATGTCTTATCTACTTAGTGTGGTGATAAGTTATTAAACTTGTTAATATTGTACATGTCTTATCTACTTAGTGTGGTGATAAGTTATTAAACTTGTTAATATTGTTTATGTCTTATCTACTTAGTGTGGTGATAAGTTATTAAACTTGTTAATATTGTACATGTCTTATCTACTTAGTGTGGTGTTAAGTTATTTAACTTGTTAATATTGTACATGTCTTATCTACTTAGTGTGGTGATAAGTTATTAAACTTGTTAATATTGTACATGTCTTATCTACTTAGTGTGGTGTTAAGTTATTAAACTTGTTAATATTGTACATGTCTTATCTACTTAGTGTGGTGATAAGTTATTAAACTTATTAATATTGTACATGTCTTATCTACTTAGTGTGGTGTTAAGTTATTAAACTTGTTAATATTGTACATGTCTTATCTACTTAGTGTGGTGATAAGTTATTTAACTTGTTAATATTGTACATGTCTTATCTACTTAGTGTGGTGATAAGTTATTAAACGTGTTAATATTGTACATGTCTTATCTACTTAGTGTGGTGATAAGTTATTAAACGTGTTAATATTGTATATGTCTTATCTACTTAGTGTGGTGATAAGTTATTAAACGTGTTAATATTGTACATGTCTTATCTACTTAGTGTGGTGATAAGTTATTAAACTTGTTACTATTGTACATGTCTTATCTACTTAGTGTGGTGATAAGTTATTAAACTTGTTAATATTGTACATGTCTTATCTACTTAGTGTGGTGATAAGTTATTAAACTTATTAATATTGTACATGTCTTATCTACTTAGTGTGGTGATAAGTTATTAAACTTGTTACTATTGTACATGACTTATCTACTTAGTGTGGCGATAAGTTATTAAACTTGTTAATATTGTACATGTCTTATCTACTTAGTGTGGTGATAAGTTATTAAACTTGTTAATATTGTACATGTCTTATCTACTTAGTGTGGTGATAAGTTATTAAACTTTTTAATATTGTACATGTCTTATCTACTTAGTGTGGTGATAAGTTATTAAACTTGTTAATATTGTACATGTCTTATCTACTTAGTGTGGTGATAAGTTATTAAACTTGTTACTATTGTACATGACTTATCTACTTAGTGTGGCGATAAGTTATTAAACTTGTTAATATTGTACATGTCTTATCTACTTAGTGTGGTGATAAGTTATTAAACTTATTAATATTGTACATGTCTTATCTACTTAGTGTGGTGATAAGTTATTAAACTTGTTAATATTGTACATGTCTTATCTACTTAGTGTGGTGATAAGTTATTAAACTTGTTAATATTGTACATGTCTTATCTACTTAGTGTGGTGATAAGTTATTAAACTTGTTACTATTGTACATGTCTTATCTACTTAGTGTGGTGATAAGTTATTAAACTTGTTAATATTGTACATGTCTTATCTACTTAGTGTGGTGATAAGTTATTAAACTTGTTAATATTGTACATGTCTTATCTACTTAGTGTGGTGATAAGTTATTAAACTTGTTAATATTGTACATGTCTTATCTACTTAGTGTGGTGATAAGTTATTAAACTTGTTACTATTGTACATGTCTTATCTACTTAGTGTGGTGTTAAGTTATTAAACTTGTTACTATTGTACATGTCTTATCTACTTAGTGTGGTGATAAGTTATTAAACTTGTTAATATTGTACAGTCCTAAATAGTATCCTTGTTATGCATTGCCTTCATTTTTTGGTCTGAATAAATATTCAAAATCATCATCATGTAGCATGTCCTTTGCAGAACGTCGCTCTCATCACAGCTCGCCTGAAAGACTCTCGATCTCTAGCCAGCCCTCCTGCCTCCTCCAAGTTCAAATGTTCAAAATATCCAGTATAAAATTGACCTGACATCAGTGATTGCGCAACGACCTTTATTGTTGTGAAACATTATGAGGTTATCCCACCAAGTTGTTCTAGAGTTCTTATCACACAGATAAATGTATGTATGTGTGGGTGAGTGAGTGAGAAAGCACGTAAGAGAGAGAGAGAGAGAGAGAGAGAGAGAGAACGAACGAACGAACGAACGAACTTTATTTTCAAAGGGTTGAGAATTGGGCACGCAGGCCCGTCTGACATTCTGCCCTTCCTTTCTCTCACCTTTCATACTGAATTCATTTATTCTCATATGCATTTTACATATCAAATTCAAGGAATTCAACGTTGTAAAGTAAAATAATAATATAGCACACTCATATTAACATTAATTACTTATAAGCATGACATAACATATGTTGAAAAGTACAAACATTATCAGAGATAGATAGATAGATAGATAGATAGATAGATAGATAGATAGATAGATAGATAGATAGATAGATAGATAGATAGATAGATAGATATATAGATAGATAGATAGATAGATAGATAGATAGATAGATAGATAGATAGATAGATAGATAGAACGAACGAGAGAGAGAGAGAGAGAGAGAGAGAGAGAGGGAGAGAGAGAGAGAGAGAGAGAGAGAGAGAGAGAGAGAGAGAGAGAGAAGGAAAGATGATTGTAAACGGTAATTTGAAAGAAATATTGTGTAAATCGTCAGTAACGGCAGAAAATGGTGAAATAGTAGGTGGTGTGTACATGTGTAAGCACGTGCGGTTTCCTCTACCCATGAGTTATAACAGTCTAAGACAATGGTTCCCAAACTGTGTGGCGCGTCACACTGGTGCGGCGCGAGAGAATGGTTTTGTGGCAGGAAGTTTTAAAGACAATCAAGGATTTAGAGACATTTAAAAACAAAAATTCAAATGCCAAAAATAAATCATTTTCTTGTTAATTTTATTACATGTGGTATAATATGGGAAATATATGTATAGAAACCCTTAGAATTGTTCAGAACTTTCCAGATTTTATTCAGTAATATAATATATTTGATATCAAATATATTTTAATAATATTTTAAAATAATATAAATAACAAATGGTAGTTTACTGCTGGGAGTTGATTTTTTTTGTTTATGAAGGTATTTCTTATCAATAACAAATTAGCTGTGGCGCAATCAAATTTTCATTCCGAATGTGCAGCCCAGCGAAAATTGTTTGGGGACCACTAGGTTAGAAAGAATAGATACAAATATGTTAGACAGCTACTTTGGTTAGAGAGAACAGACAAATAAATGTTAGACAGATGTACTGGTTAGAGAGAACAGACATATAAAGGTTAGACAGCTGAACTGGATAGAGAGAACAGACAAATAAATGTTAGACGGCTACACTGGTTAGAGAATAGATAAATAATGTTAGACAGCTGCATTGGTTAGAGAGAACAGACAAATAAATGTTAGACAGATGTACTGGTTAGAGAGAACAGGCAAATAAATGTTAGACATCTGCACTGGTTAGAAAGAACAGACAAATAAATGTTAGACAGATGTACTGGTTAGAGAGAACAGGCAAATAAATGTTAGACATCTGCACTGGTTAGAAAGAACAGACAAATAAATGTTAGACAGATGTACTGGTTAGAGAGAACAGGCAAATAAATGTTAGACAGTTGCACTGGTGAGAGAGAACAGACAAATAAATGTTAGACATATGAATTGGTTAGAGAGAACAGACAAATAAATGTTAGACAGTTGCACTGGTGAGAGAGAACAGACAAATAAATGTTAGACATATGAATTGGTTAGAGAGAACAGACAAATAAATGTTAGACATATAAACTGGTTAGAGAATAAATAAATAAATGTTATTTCCCATTTCCGAGTTGTAATCAAAATAGTTGTTTTAATTTTTTTATGTCTGGGAATTATTAGTTCCTGTCGCGAGAGGGTTGATTATTATTGAAAGTTTAAGATATCCTGGACAAAAAGTTGTATCAGATGATACCAGGATAGTGCCAGATAAGAGAATGGTCTTATGAGAAATACCCCCTTTTCTGAAGAGAATAAGGGTGTATCGACATCAAAGGTAGGATCAAGCTGTATAAGTTTCTAGATCTGATGATATTATATGTTCCTAGATCCCTATTGGCTCCCTCTCAAGATCCTCCTATGATTATATTAGTATTATTATTTTTAACGAAACAAAATTCAATTACAAAATTAAAAAAATAAGCACTTGAAATTGTTCAATAAAAATTATCAAAGGTCTCTGAAGTCAAAGGAGGTTATCACTGGATTGACCATGCCCAATATTGGTAATCATTAATGTCTATAAGCTTTGAGTGACTTTGATACGCCAACGTGGCCTTGTTTGTAACTCATCTGTAGACTGAAGCTGGTTTTTCTTTGGTCCTGGAAGCACAGTTACTGATCTTCCTCCAGGCCGTAAGTGCTATCTGCTTGGCCTTCTGAACACAAAAGGTACCTGCATCAGGTGTTCCCTCAGGAATGGATGACCTTATGATGTGTAGTTGGGTTTACAGGATACAACCTGAAACGAATTAAATGTAACCCCTATATTGACCATCAAAAAGTTGGGGATGGTAGACTGTTTCAGACAGTGTGCTAGCAGATGCACAGGACATAGTACAACAATGACAACCAATCCAGTTCACTATGACTACAATTTCCCTCTAAATCCTTAGTTAGTGTCATTTATCCATGATCCGCCTCCATTCAATGATTAGGTCTAGTATAACTACTAAGTAATAGCTTAAACTATCCAGTAAAACAATTGCTTTCATCCTTCCTTACGTTCCTGGTGTGTGTGCCATTCCATCAAGAAATAATTCTTTAAATACTTTTCTAAACCTACAGACACACTTTTGCCATCATTCTCAATTATTTAGAATATTTCACAAGGCTGGCTTTTGCCTCCAGAATTATACACAGGCTTGTAAGTCCGCCAGCAACACACCGTACTTTTTTAACACATTCTACACACTTCCTAACGCACAAATGAATTAATCACTAAAAATACATATGTTTATATGCATATATATATATATATATATATATATATATATATATATATATATATATATATATATATATATATATATATATATATATATATATATATATATATATATATATATATATTCTTTCTTACCCTCAGGCACATACAGTCGAGCTGTTAATGGTTATAATGGTCTGCTCTCAGATGCAGAAGGCAAGGCACTATTCACTAACACTTTTGCGCTCGCTGTGATTTTCAAAATATGACTGGCCTATTTTGTTTAGAACACACGTTATTTATAGTGCGAGGTCGGACGTCAGAGGGGGTTTCCCTGCTCGCTAGTATTTTCATCCAAAAATGTTTGTAAAATCTGCCTAGGTGTGAAAATCAGGAAAACTAAGATTTCATTTATCTACGTTATTCCTGGAGCGATTTTCTTCATCTAAAGCTTAAAATACGCCCTGTACTATTTTACATCTTCCTAGCTAATAATTTTTTACTTTCTTAAGTGCATTTTGTTCTATGTGTACTCTAAACAGCAAAGTTATGGACTAACCTGAGACTTCGATGCATTCAACCAGAGATTTCTCTCTTAATATACTACTGGTTGTAAAAGTCTCTGCACAGACGTGTAGAGCATCATCTCTAATATCGCATTGGTGACCTCTTGCAGGTGGTACTCCTTTCATACGTCTGTAATTACATGTCATCCTCCACTCGGTTGCACAGATTAGTCCAGGCCATTTTGACTGTACAATGCTTTAGTAAACACGGCATAACGGTACCATCTGATTGGTCCGTGTATTAGCCAGTTCTTACAAAGTATGGTGCGCGGTTTGGTTAGAGTTACTTAGAATGCAGTGTTGTGAAACAGACCATTTCACGACAGTTCCTTAGAGACGTGACACATTTTTGTTGGAGACTTGAACAACTTACGTGCATGTCTGCCTTTCAGACTTCTATCCCACGCTACAGTCCATTCATCAGTTACTTTTTTTTAACATTAACCTTTTGGTCTCAACTATAGACATCTTTTGGGATTTTTTGTTTATTAAATCCAGTTGCTTGGCTTCTTTTTCTGCCTTTTCATTTCATTCAATGCCAACAAATGAATGTACCTAAGCTATGAAAACTGCACATCCTCTGGAGGAAAGGTATGGATTAGCCAGAAATATCTCCTCCGCTACAACTAGTCTACTGCACATGTCGTAAGTGTCTTACAGCTGGAATTGCTGAAAGTGATTCTGTTAAAACGGGCAGTTTCTGGGAAGGCAAGTTACTCTTCCGTTTTCTTATCTTTTGTAAATAGCCGTGCCCTGTTCTCATTGTTTTAAAATATAATTTTTTTTCTTCTCACCGTTTCCTGTTTACGACTGAGGCTGACGCGAGGGGTAACATCGAAACCTCTCGGTGTTTCTAGTGAATTGTTGTAAAACTGACTCCAATACAATTTTTCATGTTTATTTTTCTTTTAAAGATTATCTATCTGTTGCTCGGCGAGCTCTTGTGTAGAAAAAACAAAATTGTTTCATTTTAGTTTTGTAATGAAATGACGCGAGACTTTTTTTGAGAAAACAACTTCGTTAACTCTTGATTTGTTCCGTTTCGAAATTTATTATACCCCCCCCCCCCCCCCCCCCTTCCCCCCCAAACCACTTCGTTCCTGGGAAAGGAACCTGTCTTCCTACCAGGCGCGTCAACCGGGTGATGGATGGCTGAATAGCCTCTAGAAATAGAGGTTAGCTGCGAATACTGAATTATAAGCAGTGAACCCAAACAGGTGGTTGTCACTGAGGGCGAGGTGAGATAGTTGTGAGGGACAGCTGTCTGTATCAAATCACCTCTGAAGCATTATGATGTGACAACCAGCGAGATGGAGGCGCTTTAATCTCGTCCCTCCCCACTGCCTTGTGGGTTTGACTTTTTAGACAAAGGCTAGCGGAGACAACTATATACAAACCGACGGAAAGCAACGGGAAATTACCGTCGTATTATCCCTTGTATAATCATGAATCAAAACAACTTTCTTGTAAAAGACAACGACGTTAAGGGGAATTCCAGAGAAATCATCTCGTCTGGTAGGGGGAGCATCATGTGCTACAGGTAATACCGGATCGTCGTCAAACTATTGTTAGCAAAATTAGAATTAAGGAACTTAGATTACAAAATTAGAATTAAGGATTCCTATTAGAACCATAGGAAATTGGAATGCCAGGACACTGCTGCAGAATGGAAAATTAGATAACATCAAGATGGAAATGGAAAGAATGAATGTAAAGGTATTATTGCTATGTCAAATGCGATATACTTACTGGAACAGGTGAAATCTTCTTCTTCTTCTTCGTTCACCCTCAGATGTCAACTTGAATAAGTTCAAAGAAAGCAGTGGTCAGCCTGAGGCTGTTGATATCTCCGTAGATTTTATCCAGGAATTGTACTGGTGATGGCCATATACGTTTTCTCTGTTCCTCATATGTTGGACACCTTTGAAGCAGATGTTCGGAAGTCATTTTGTCTGTGCCACAGTCACACTCATCAGTAGTCCCTATCTTTAATTTGTTGAATTGGTGGTATCTCAATCTGTTATGACCTGTGCGAAGTTTGAAGATTACCACTTTTTCACTTCTGCTGAGCTGGTAATACGGATCATTTTTTTTAATGGCCCGGATGCTCTGCTTCCCACTTGTGCCTGTATCTGCGCTTGATAAAGCTCTTGGCCTCCCTCATAAGTTATATTTGTGTCAAGTTGAGGAAGCTTTCCCCCTTCCTTTGCCAATCTGTCAGCTTCTTCATTTCCAGGGATGTTGCAGTGAGAAGGGATCCACTGTATCACGACTCTTTTGTATTGCTGACATAGTCTGTGAAGTGTTACTCTTAGGTCATCCAGTTCAGCATTACTTTGACTTTTCTGCGTTGTAATTACAGACAGAGCATCTGGGAAGATAGCTACTGGTCTCTCTGAGCTTTCTTCTGTCATTAGGATTTCTGATGCAGTTTTTAAGGCCTCTGCCTCTGCTCTGAAGTAACTTGAAAATGTCCCTCTTGCGACTGCTATCTTTTTTTTTTTGTGTGCCATTGCTTAAGCTCAGGAAGACTCCTCCACCCCCATCTTCTGTTGCATTAGTTGCTGATCCATTTGTTTATGCATGGATCCAGATGTTGCTTGGGTAATGTTTCTCTATATATTTTGTGGTTAGGGCTCTCCTTTCTATTTCATTTTGGCTGTTCTTTCTCTAAATACCAGGAACGTGCTGAAGTCGGATGTGTCGGCCGAAAGGCGCGAATATCGCAGCTTCGCTGTAAACGGACACAACAAAACCAACGTCCTTTTCAGGACGAACGAGGAAGAAGAAGAATCAGGAGATTTAGAAACAGTTTGAAATCTGCGAAAACTAGGCCATGGGCAAACTGTGATAGCGACCATATACCAGCAATAGGAAAACTTAGAATAAAATTGAAGAAAGTAAAGCGAGCTTCAAACAACATCAAGTTAAACTTAGTCTTACTTAAATCAGATAAGGAAATGAGTAAAAGATACAACATTACAGTACAGAATAGGTACAATGCAATTGAAAAAATACAGAGTATAGATGAATAGTGGGAAATGCTAAAGGAATCAATACATCAAACTTAAAAAAAAAATCGTACCAGAAGTAAAGAGGACTGCAAAGAAGAAGTTGATGACAGATGAAATTTTAAAACTGATGGATGCAAGAAGGAAGAAGAAGCAAGACAACGAAGAATATG
Source organism: Oreohelix idahoensis (assembly GCA_024509875.1). NCBI lineage: Eukaryota > Metazoa > Mollusca > Gastropoda > Stylommatophora > Oreohelicidae > Oreohelix > Oreohelix idahoensis. Next base: position 212,380 of record JAMPIV010015511.1, read on the forward strand.
ACAGACTAAATAAGGAAATAGTAAACAAATATAAAACAGCAAAAGAAGCATGGGTAAACCAGAAGTGCAGAGAGCTTGAAGTGCAGAACAGAAAAGACACAAAATCTATATTCAAGCAAATAAATCAGTTAACAGGCAGAAGGATGCAAACAGTCACTGGCTGTTTGAAATCAAAAGAAGGCACGTTGTTCATGGATCATGAGAACATGACAGAAAGGTGGACATAATACATCAATGAGCTGTATGATTATGAAAGACCAGATTTGAACGACATGGGCAGTTGTGAAGGACCTCCAATGCTAGTGGCAGAGGTAGAGGATGCCATACGCCACATGAAGAAAGGCAAAGCGTCTGGACCAGATAATGTTACAGTCGGGGAGATGGAAGCTTTGGAAGAATTTGGAGTAGAAGTGATAACGAAACTCTTAAATGACATCTGCAGCAGTGTTCAAATACCTGATGATCTACTAAAATCAATATTCACAGCTTTGACAAAGAAACCTGGAGCCATGGAATGTGAAGAACATCGCACTATTAGTCTTATGAGTCATGTGACCATCATATTATTAGGAATTATCATGAGAAGAGTGAGAAATAAAATTAAACCAGAAATCAGTGATGAACACTGTGGATTTGTAGAAGGTAAAGGCACAAACAATGATATATATATATATATATGTGGGGGGGGGGGGGGGGGGTTGGGATGTCAGGTATTGGTAGTACCTCTGATGAAGGAGCTGTCATGCCCTTTTCAGGGCAGCTCGGCCACCTTTGGTCCAAATCTGGCATCCAGCTCTCACCTGTGGCTCCTCGTAGCTGTTAGCATGCGACAGCGGCCACCCCCCGGAAAACGGCTTTGACAGGCCGGCTAAACTAGGTGAGGGTAGCCAACTGGTTATAAACCTTCGGTGAGTTAGGATCTGCCTACCTATGCATGCGAAGACTGGATTCGGTAGACTGCGCGGAAGAAACCACCTGTTGGTTCAACGGGCATAACGGCGATTACCAGCAACGCGCTGTGGAGCGTAAGGAGCACGGCGAGGCAAGTAGAAAGCCCTGGTCTTCCACTGCACCTGACTTCATCTCCAGTCGTCTTGACTTGTCTTGCCACTGGATTAAGATGGACCCAGGCGAGAGAGTGAGGTTGACGAATTGCGCAACTCTTCCTCACTTTAAACCAAATCACTGTGCAAGTCACTCTTTCATCTACTCATCTTCACATGAAGCAAACATTCCCTGCCCACACTGTCCGAGATCTTTCCAGGCCCGCATCGGGCTCATCAGTCACTTTCGTACCCATAGACTAACCTAACATATTTCTAATAATTGGATGAACAGAGTGGTCTTCATCACCCGTGATGGACGAACAATATATATATATATATATATATATATATATATATATATATATATATATATATATATATATATATATACTATATATATATATATATATATATATATATATATATATATATATACTATATATATATATATATAGGGGGAGAGTGGGGAGAAATGGTCCCTCATTTTTCACTTTTAACCAAATTCGATATAACTATAGAAATAATAATAAGTTTGAGATGTTATTAATATGTGTAGGTGAAATACCCATTTATTTCAAAATATAGTCTACATAAAATGGTTAAACATTAAAACTTTTTATAAAATTAACATTTGAAGCAATGATACCATAGTGTTGTGAAATGGACCGCGTATGGGGAGTAATGGACTTGATGAAGGGGAGAAATGGACCATATGCAGGAGAAATAGTCCATGAAAATGAATCAATAAAATTGTAAATTACCAAAGGATATGTTGAAACGTAGATACCTTTCTGTTCTTTTTGTACCCTTGCAGCAAGTTGGCTGTGGTAATATTGCTTTAATTTGACTTATTTTAACAGTCCCTACATCTTCTACAGCAGGCCAAAAAAACTTGTCAAACATTTTACCACTCTTTCTTAAAAAATTGTTTTCCACATCGCCATCCTCATCTTCCAGCTGCATGACTTTCCCAATTAAATATTTCGTGTTTTTTCCTGTCTCAAACTCACACACTACATATTGACCACAATTTAAGTCTACACTTTCTACACCCTCCATTCTGACACTGTTACTTTCATCATCACTGTCACGCCCAGTTTCATCCATAGATAGGCCATGTCAGAATCTGTATCATCATCATATGGTATATTGTCAGTATCATCATCATAATCACTGACATTCTCTTCAGACACAAAAAGGGATTTCTTGGCCTTTGATATAGTAACCTTCTTTCTGTTTTCTGATCTGTATTTCATTTTCATCTGCATTTCCGTCATTACTGGAGATGATGTTGCCAGCATTGCCTTGCCACGTTTTCTCCCTCGATTGTTTTCCTTACAAGGGGCAGCCTTAGGAAATCCTTTAAATAACTCAGGAGGAGAAAACACTTTTAAAGCTACTTTTGGGGCAGCATCATTTGGTGACACAGGAAATGAACTGGTCAATAAAACCAGGGAGTTAATCCCACTGAGTGAGGCCCCTTTATCAACCAGGCCTAAATTAGGTTCAATCAAAGTAGGGACTGATGCTTCTGAAATCTGAGGCCTGTCTGTGATGTAAGAAGGCAGAAAATCTTCAGCACTGAAAATATCTTGATCCAGTGGCCAAATGCCAGCAGCTTTAAACCCAGACATTATGTTTTGTTGGGTAGAGGCCCTAACAAATGCAGCGCCACCAAGCTCAGCAAGCTGATAGATGGAGAGGGTTTTTCCAACATTCTTTATCATCCATGAATCTGCTAAATGACTAAACGCTGCTTTCATGGGCCCAAAGACAGTTCGATCCAATGGTTGCATTTTGTTGCTTGTATGTGGTGGAAGAGTGATGACATGAATATGGTTCTGCTTTGCCAACTCCAGAGCAGGAAAGGAAATGTGGTTTTTGTGATTATCCATGATCACAATGATGGGATATGTCTTTGAAGGTCTAACACATTTCACAATATGCTCAACCACTTTCACAAAATTTTCACTTGTCATCCAACCTGAAGAGTGGGTAAGTCCTAAAGAACCTTCAGGTGCTCCATTTAACATAAAATGTTTAAAATTTTTTCTTGGAAACACAAACACTGGTGGCAAGCTGTGTCCAGTAGCTGAAACTATGCAGCACACTGTGACAAGTTCACCTCATTCTCTGTGATGTGACTTGCCCCAACCTGTTTGGTCCCACGTGGTGCAATGACTCTAGGAACTTTTTGTACTGTTGTTACACCAGTTTCATCAAGATTGTAAATTTGATCCCCGCTTTCATTCAGGTTTGTATAAGAGGCTTGTAGTATGTTAAAAAATGCCGCAACAGTGCATCGATTAAATGCGGTTGCTCGTGCCAGTGATGTTGCTTCTGGTTTTGTCTTATTGACAATTGTGAATGCCGCCTCAGGAAGCCAAAAAAAGCCATTCCCGTCCTGCCATTGAGTTTCTCAATCCATGTTTGCGGACATTTCAAATGATTCAATGTTTGCCATTTTCAAAAGGCAAGCAAGAGTACGAACATTTTTTGGTGTTAGTCCATGAAACATTTTGGAAAACACTTATCCAGATAATTTGCAAGACTCTCTTCCTGTTCAGCATTAAAAAACATCTGACTGTGCCGATATTAATTTGGGGTGAGTCTGACTTCTGAAGACTTTGGACTTGTTAATATTGTTGATCAGAGTTGTACGAGCAATTCCATATTCCCTAGAAGCTTGTCTAACAGGCATGCCTTCCACTACGGCAGTCACAGCAGCTCTCATAATGGACTCCGGTACTTTGCCTTTATCTGTTTTCCTCTTGTAAACACGAGTCATTTTTTTTCTGGAAAAAATAATTTACTGTATAAAATAATTATACTTATAAAATAGGATTACATTGATAGTTTAACAATGATTAGTTTTATAGTTTACATTAATAGAATTTAAACATATTTCTTCAACTGTTTAAACAAACTAAGATTTAGGAAATATTTTGTGATGAATGGGATACATGTATAACGCTTCCATGTTCGGGGAGAAATGGACCAGTGACGGCCCATTTCTCCCCACAGGTATTCACATAGAAAAGACAAGCATAAACTCTTAAAGCTAATAATTTTTAGGCATAAAGAACATTGCTTATGCAGGAAAATGGTAATTCTGCCTATAAAAATAACTTACCGTACAATCAGCGAAGCAAAACAACAAAAATTGGACATGCAATGTCACTTCAAAAACTCAACTATTTCCTTGTACAAAATGAGGTCACTGATTGTCAAAAAATGCTGGCACATAAAGAAACCGGACGTTGTTCCTGGAAATGATTCATCCTACTGGTATTTTTTATAATGGTCCAAATTAAAAATGGAACATTCGTTTTTTGAGATACAAGGGGCGGTCCATTTCTCCTAACGGTCCATTGCTCACCACTCTCCCTATATATATATATATATATATATATATATATATATATATATATATATATATATATATATTATATATATATATATATATATATATATAAATATATATATAGAATAGATATAATAAGAACATTAACAGAAAGAGCCATAGATGTGACGACAGATCTATACGTATGCTTTAAAAACTACACTAAGGCATTTGACAAAGTGAAACATGAGGAAATTATCAAAATGTTAGAAAGCATCAACATTGATGGTAAAGACTTGAGAATAATAAAGAACATGTACTGTCAACAAACAACAGCTGTAATAATTATTAGCCAAATATGAACGTTTCAGCAAGTAAAAAAGGGTGTCAGACAGAGATGTGTGCTGTCACCTGATCTGTTCAATCTGTACAGTGAAAATATAATGAGATGTTTAGAGGACATGCCAGGAATATCATTTGGCGGACATAATATAAACAACTTGAGATACGCTGATGATACAGTCTTATTAGCAAAAAGTGAAAAGGAGCTGCAGGAAATGGTTGTTACAATAGTGATAGAAAGTAAAAATAAAGGCCTCAGCCTTAATAGCAAAAAGACAGAAGTAATGATCATCTCAAAGAAAAGGGCTTCCCCTGAATGCACTATCAAAGTAAATAGAACAGTTTTAAAACAGGTCAATAAATTCAAATACCTTGGCACATTAATAACAATGGATGGAAGGTGCATCTCAGAAGTGAAGAGCATAACAGCTAAGGCAAAAACAGCATTCTATAAAATGAAGAGTATTGCATGCAACAATTCTTTGTCATTGGAAGTAAGAAAGAAAGTTCTTCAATGTTATATAGAACCAATCCTGACATATGGGAGTGAGTCATTGACAGTTCGTAAACAAGTAGGGAAGGCACTAGAGTCCACAGAGATGTGGTTTTACAGAAGAATGTTAAAAATACCATGGACAGCCAAAAAGAGCAATGAGGATGTCCTGAAAGAGGCCAATGCACAAAGGAAACTTATTTCACAAGTTAGAAAGAAGCAATCCACTTTTTTGGGGCATGTTATGAGAAGAGGAAAGCTGGAATATATCGTAACAACAGGTACTAAGGTTGAAGGAAAAAGAGATAGGGGAAGACAAAGAGAGCAAATACTGGACAGTTTGACATCGTAGCATGGAAAGAAGTCAACAACAGAATTGATAAATTGTACTTGTGACAGGAAGTTGTGAAGAGACATGATCTACTACGCCACTAGGCATGGCACTTGAAGAAGATCACTTCGCTGCTCTTGTTAGATTCGGTTTCAAAATTTATCACTTTTTTCCTCTCACTAGTCACCAAATAATCAAAGTATTATAAGTATATGTTTAGTAATATATGCATTCTGTTTTGTTTTGTCTTTTTTTGGTTCTTACGTTATGCTCAAATGCTCAAAACAACTTACAGTAGTAATTAAAAAACCAATTCTTTTAAACTTCCTTGATCTTATTTTTTCTCCTCTGATTTCCTGATATTTCTCAACGCCATAACAGATTTCACAAACATCTACAGGGTGTCCCAGAAGTCTTGGTGCAGTTTTAAGCTTTGATAAAAGTATAAATGCTACAAACTTATAATAACATTGAGTGAAAGTTTAATTACTGAAATAGTTCTCACACTTAAAGTTTTCTCCACCATTCTTTGACTTTTTCTGCGTTCTATGTTTGGCTGAATTCAAGTCCACAACAGCAATGAGAAGAAAATGATTCGCGTCCCATTATAAGGAGGCTCCCCACAGAAATTTAATTAATAACTGGATGAAAAAAATTTATGGAAACTGGCTCAGTTCACGACAAGCCTATTTCTGGGAGACGCCGAGCAAGCGAAACGTTTTCTAACGTTTGCCATATTCAGTCAGAGGGATCGAAACAAAAATTTAAAATGAAAAATGTATTATAAAAAATTCACATAACTAAATAAGTGTAAAAGATATTTAAATAATTAAACTTTCAAATGATGTTTTTGTAAGTTTGTACATTTATGCTTTTGATGTTATTACAGCTTAAAACTGCACTAAGACTTCTTGGATACCTTGTACTAATAAGCGAGCATTTGGTGATTGCTCATATTAACATATTCTCGATATACGGAACGTGACAAGGCAAAAATGTAGCAGTAGGCTAACACTGTGTATCTGTATGACATGGGATATCATTATCAATGCCATTCAGCTCCCCAAGGAGCATAGGCCTTCAGCAAACTCGTGCCAGGTCCTCCTGTCATGTGTCATCATTTCCAGGTCTTTCAATATCTTCCATGTCTCTTTCATTTCCTTCTCTAGTTATTTTTTGTGTGTCTTTTTCTACTTTATCTCTTTTACCTGGGGATTCCAGAACAAGGACTGCCTTGTAATGTTATAAATAGATTTAATCAGTGTGTATCCTTTCCATCACCAGCGTCTTCTTCTCATCTCTTGATCCACTGGCACTTGCCCGCTTCTTGACATTAGTTTCATATTAGTGATCTTGTGGTATCATTTCAATCCTTCTGTTTAACGCAAGTACACATTTATGAAAGTATGTAACTCTTTGTTGTTTTTGCTGCTCTTTATGTTTCAGAACGACAAAGTAGGACTTGATGTTTGAGCCGAAAATTTTGATTTTTATGTTGGACCTGATCTCTTTTGAAAATTGGATTATAGGTGATCTTGTTGTACCATTACAATCCTTCTGTTTAACGCAAGTGCACATATATGAAAGTCTGTAACTCTTTGTTGTTTTTGCTGCTATGTTTCAGAAAGATACGATGTATGAGCTGAAGATTTTGATTTTTTTGTGTTGGACCTGATTTTTGTTTGAAAACTGGATAACGATGATAGCTATTTGACAGTTATTCTGCAATCTTTTCGTTCTGTGTCAGGCCTCTGGCTGTATAAGACGTAAATCAAAATTAAATTATTGATTAATTAGGGAGACCATGAACTACTCACGGAGCTGAAAATGAAAGATGTCGTTGTTCACTTATTCCATGTCTTATTTCAATCTCTTTCTTCAAATTGTCTTCCCTTTGCTCCACATGTTGTATGGCAGCCGTCACAGCAGCCTTCATTGAAAGGTTATATGTCTGCATTGATATTTATCTGCAAAAGGTAGCCCAAGCCAGTTGAAATACTTTGCTTCCCGATGTATTCCATCGATAGTTCTTTTCAAAGGAGTTCCTGATCTCATCGTTTTTCTTGTCTTATTAGCTTTTTTTGCAGAGATCACACTTCACAAGCGATGATCTCGATCTCCCCCCCAATCTAATTTTGAAAGCAGTGATTTGTGATCGTGTGTTTTGTCCCATGTAATTCTTGGGGGTCTCTGCAGAGACAAAGAAAGAATAATAGAACAACTGCACAGTCAGTCATGTCGTACAAGGACATTAATGTCAGATTTTACATTGGACTGGCAATCACATTATGTGCAAACAAATTGCCACAAAAACCATCCCTGCAGGAGCATGTGAATGCTTGGTGCCGTGCTTCCTTCAAGGGGAGCAGCTACATTGGTGGTGCCGTGCTTCCTTCAAGGGGAGCAGCTACATTGGTGGTGCCGTGCTTCCTTCAAGGGGAGCAGCTACATTGGTGGTGCTGTGCTCCATAAGTAGCGCGAAGGAAAGTAATGATGTGTGTGCTTTTGTTTTCTCTTGAGGTAATGTTCAAGTCTGAATTATTAGCTATGTTAGCAATGGATATAAAGCACACAATTGTAACTTCATAAATTTGTTTTCGCCCACAAACGTGCCGGATATAATGAAATGATTTCAAACCGGAATGTTGCCATATATTTTATAACTATCCATTCAAATTCGACATATATCATGCTGGCGCTCCATACACCCTGGGTACCGTATAACGGAAGGCCTATCTGGTGCGCCATACGCCTGTTTGGGCAGAATGAGTTAAAAAGCTTCGTAATGTGACCTAAATTAATCATATGTACAATGATGACCCAAACTGCTCTTTTGCTCCCAGACCACATCCATCCATTCAATTAAATATCCAATGCAACACAACATACTGAACAAAGAGACAAAGTACTCACATTCAAAACACTTCATTCAATGGCAGTTAACAACAACCATAGACACAGAGAGCAACTTAACGCTATCTCATAAATTAATCACATCAAACACAGTGCCTCGAGTGTATACCATCTATTTAATCTCTCTTATATCACTCTCTCTCTCTTACACGCTCTTGCACGTGCTAAGGCACATATAGAGATAAAGTCGTGGGACACTGGAACAATTAGTTAAATGTGTCAAAAATATTGCAACAATATATCACCACTGATTGTTTAACAGAGATATCAGAAGGAAACATACAAAATAGTTTTTAAGAAAAACGTATGTAGTAATTGAATAAACTGAAATAAAATGCGTATGCAAGTATACTTAATTTCTCCTACACAGACACGCAATTATACATATAAATAAATAATGCATTTGTATGTCCTAACATTTATGTCTCAGTCAACAAGCTAATGCAACAAAGTAAGTGATATAAAAAAATAGAATTTCAGTGATATTTCTATCACCATGTCGACGACATCGGCACACACATTTATCTAAAGAGATACATTTCTACCTCATGGGTTTAAAATGGTGCTAAATTCAAAAGAAAAAAAATATATAAATAAAAATACTGTGTATGCTTTAAACAAAACACACTCACACACATATATTAACTAGTTAAAACTGAATCTGTCAAACAATAAAAACCTTCTATACAAAAATATTCAAGCAAGAAAGCCAAGGAAGATATGGGTTAAAGATCATGCAGAACACACAACTTTCTTCTGTCATCATTTTCCTTTGTGCTCCTTACAGAGCATGGAGCCACTACTGTAGCTGGCCCCCTTACAGGAAGCCTGCACCAAACACACACTTGCTTTTGCAGCAGTGGTTTCTGTAAAAATTTGTTTTACATAATGAAGATTGCCTGCCCCATGAACAACCTCATAATTAGTCACTGTGTGCGATATGCCTGAGGGTGTAGCAGTCCTACTCTGTCCTTGTCGCTTCTGTTCAGACATCCTCATGAACCATACAAGGCACACTTATATATATATATATGTGGTGTCCCATCCTCATGAACCATACAAGGCACACTTATATATATATATATATGTGGTGTCCCTAAAGTCCTTGTGCAGCATGAACCTTTCTTTAATAACTCCACTTCTATATAATATACAAACATTCTAAAAACAAACAACAGTATGAATTTACTTAAGATTTAGCATATTTAATTGTAACAATGTTAACTATCATATCCACCATTTTATTGGATGCAGAATTATTTTCCGAATAAAAGCACACAGATATTTACTTTAGGACAACCTCAAAAATCGTGATCAGCTTTGTATCCAAAATGATGAACATGTTGAAAATTAACATTCTCACAATTAAATATGCTAAGTCTGAAATAAATTATCTCTTTTCTTTTTTCCCACCCACTTTAAATATTATTTATATCTTATATAGAAGTCAAGCTATTAAAGATTCAGACTGTACAAGGACTTAATGGACATTCTGTGTGTGTGTGTTTTTTTATCCACCAGCAAAAGAGTAGCAAGTTTACACAGATGCAGAATCTGTCATTTGCCCACACCACCAGTGCTGTAATATCTACTTTTAAATTAGTATCAGTGATATCAGAACTATAACTTGACAAACTACTAAATATACTATTTGTACCAACAATACACTATCAGGGTCAAACACAGATACTAACCAAGAAACAGTAACACACCAAAAAAAAAAAAAAATTTGAAAAGCAGCTGATAAAACATGAGGGGATATGGAAAGGGAAGATAACAGAATGGTTTAGGAAAAAACAAGTGAGGGATCACACTAACAAATGATGTCGAACACCTAATGAGGATGGGTCTGACCAATCAGTAGCATAAGCATTGGAAATGATAGGGGAAACAAGACATCTTGTGGAAGAAAGGGAGCGAGTGAACCCATCTTAAAGAAGTACAGCATGCCAGTCCTCAGATGGGTGTTGAACCACAGTATGATAACACAATTCTCTCTCTGCTACATAAAGTTACTAACAGTAGTTTAAAAAAAAAAAAAAAAAGGAAAGTAAATATAGCAAACTCACTTGTGATGGGTCTGATAAATCAATAAATGAAAAATAAATGTAGAAATCTCACTTGTGATGAGTCTGATAAATCAATAAATGAAAAGTAAATGTAGCAATCTCACTTGTGATGAGTCTGATAAATCAGTAAATGAATGAATTAAATTTAATACCATTATCTTCTCCTACTGTTTTCTCAGCCTTTAACGTCTTTACTTCATTGTCCATTTCCATTTCCCTCTAGTGTACACTTCTCATTCCTTCAAACTTCTACAATGGTGTTGCCACCTTTTCACCGGATGCTCCCTTAGTCTTGGGCCCTGAATTTGTTTAGCAGTTTTATGGTCGGGTGATGTGTTCCCTTCCTCGCTGCCTTTGCCTTCCCTAACTCAAGAGCAGAGTCAGATTTGCAATTACAACTTGGTAGACTAGAGAATCACGCTACCAGATTCTGATCACGCTACCTAATAACTGTGCCATGAGAGGAAAGTACTCAACCAGAGGAACCAATCAAATGCTCAGTAATCAGTGTGGGTGACCTATTTACTTATCAGCTCTCATTCTCCATCAACTAGTATTAACATTTATGGCTGGACCACAGATTCTTCTAAGAATTTGTTCATTTCTTTTTTCACTCCCTACAGACAGCTTGCCTCACTGTAAAGTTACTGGGGTCCAGATTCAATACCTCGTAGCATCACACTCATTTTACCCAGCTGTGAATGGGTACTTGACTCTCCTCTCAATTTAGGGAAGGAAAAGAGGAAGGGATCTGGTCATCCCACCGTATGAAGCTGGACCTAGTACAGCAAAGCTTCTATGACTTCTGTCCCGAGCGGCAGTTATCTGCTGTGAGGCTACCTTTACCTTTTATAGGGTATACATTCACCACTTGCAGTAAGCCACAACCAAAGTATTCATGTGCTTTTGCAGTTTTTTTGTCTGTAGCAATTTGTTGCACATGATGAGGTTGCTATCCCAAGGCCCAATCTCATTTTAGTCGCTTCTTACATGCCACGGGGAGTGAAGACCTATTCTATTTTTGTTGTTTTTCTTCTTGGAGACCCCGGCAGCTACAGATCTTCAAAATGCAGCACTTGGCTCAGCCTCAGCCCATTGTACTCAGTCTCTGAGACATACAGAAGTGTCTTCTTCTTCTTTTAACTCCCAAAGGAGTATCGGCCTTCATCAAACATATGCCAGGTCTTCCTGACCTGTGCCGTCTGCTCAAAGTCTTTCTATGTCTACTTCATCCCCTTCATGCCTGTCTTCAGTTCTCTTCTCAATGTGTTCTTTGGTCTTCTCTATCTTTTTCACCCTGGGGATTCCAGAACAGGGATTGGTAATGCTATCAAAAGGTTTTCTCAATGTGTATCCAACCCATCTCCAGCATCTTCTTCTCATCTCTTGTTCAACCAGCACTTGTCTTCTTCTCACACACAGAACTGTAGGTACCATAAAAGCTATACATAATGACCAATTTTGCAGCATGATACATTATTAGTGCATGTGTGGCTGACAATCTCATCATGTCAAAATAAATGCTGTAGAAACCATTGCTGCAACAGCCCATGAATGATTTGGTGCAGACTTCTTTGCCAAGGGAACAACTGCAATGGTGGCTCCATATGGAGCAAACAAGAAAATGATGATACAAAGTTTGATATGAAAATACAAGGCAAGGCTTTGTGATCACCTTGTATCTACATTCAACAACATGAAACATATACTGACATCTAAACAGTTATCTCACAGATTAAAACTGAGAATGATAAAGTGTTATATATATATTCTGCATTACTGTATGGTGTAGAAACATGGACGATGAATAAGCAATTGAAACAATTGAGGCTCTTGAAATGTGGATATATAGAAGAATGGGGCGTATCTCATGGAAAGAGAAGAAAACAAATAAGGAGGTCCTAGAAAATCTAGGTATGAAAAGAGAACTAATGAAGGAGATCAAAGTTCGGCAGCTCAAATACTTTGGCCACATAAAAAGGCATAACACCTTGCAGAAGATCATAATAGAAGGGAGAGTTGAAGGCAAACGTGCAAGGGTAAGACAGCACTGTAAGTGGGAAGATAACATCAAGATTTGGACAGGAAAGAGTCTATCAGAGTGCACCACCAAGACAAGAGACAGAAGATGTTGGTGATCCATTACAGCCAACCTTCATTGTGGAGATGGCAGCTGATGATGTATCCTGGTTTGCCATTGTGAATGAAACTGTGTTTGATTTGCTTTGAATTTAGTTGGTTTGGTTTTAAGGACCATCTTCACTGCACATGAACAACTCCATCAGTGCTCTGATCTCCTCCCTTAGATCACGCAAGGAAGATCTCAGGACAGTGCACAAACTTGCATTGCACTGGCGAGGACCTCAGTGTGTGTATACAGGAAACACACATACTATAAATATTTAATGGTGGGTAAGTTTCCAAATTTTTTCATTTTTGCCAGGGCAGCAGCCAATATGGCCTACTCTTTACGATTTCAAACTGCCGAGGGATTTTTAACAGATGAGTTTGTGAAAAACAAGAATTACTGCATGAAGTCTGATGACAATACTAGATGAGAGGTCACAGAAGTTGGGTGTGAAACTGTTGCTCCAACTATGGAGCTGAAATCACTGCACTGGAAACAGCCTTGTACCATCTGAAGACTATGTCATGTCTTTCCCTCAAACACTTCACTACCCTAAGGCAGTATCTGCTAGAGGACTACCTTTAACTCTACTTTACTAAAATGAATCAGCTGCTTGGACATGTGGATTACAAGAACTCTTAAGACAGAGGAAACAAAAAAAATAACAGCCATCCAGAATAGGTGATTCAGAAATTTTAAAATAATTGGTCAAACTGCCTGGCATATTTGTTACGGTCATGGCTGACTCTTGGGTGGTGTGGCTGTCTTGGTAGTGGCACCTTAATGCACATAAAAATTAAAAAACAAAATAAAATCTTAAAACAAACCAGTGAAACCAGATTGTTTAGAAGTTTAAAGTACGAGCAATTTTTATGTTTACATTTATTTCATTTCTTAAATATACGTGTGTCTGTATTATTCTTTCTTTTTTTTTTTTTAAATAACAGCGCACTGAGTAACCATCTGTACTGCATCATGAATTTGTAAAATATGAACTAACATAAGATTTTTAAAATGTATGCGTATTACGTTTTTTGCAAAAAAAAACTACAGTGAACACGACTTATGGAAATGACAGTGTGATCCACTCAGTAGCATGTAATAGTCTCATAAGAGTACAGTACAGTCATGTGGTGTGGGGAGGGGGTGCCAAAATGAGACCCCGCACCACCTTGAAAATTTCCTAGGGCCAACTCGTCTAGCAGTGACGTGATACTGTCATCTGGATGGGCCATGCTCGAATCTCTAGACTTCCCAGCATGAAATATAGCATCTGGGACAAATATAGTATACTACTCGTCAAAAGTCAAGGGCCACTTAGAAGAACCTTGGTTGAAACCATAAAACAAATCTGATATAAACGTAACTGGTATCAGTCAAAATGGCATTTATTGAATACCAAATTGACATGTCACGTAAAGAAATGGAAACACACATTCAAACGCAATGAAGCTGTGAAGTGTGTCACCCACCTTTTCAAAAGTCACACAATAGATATTGGACAATGTCACAGCATAGACATTCGCCAAAATTTTGCGTTGGTCACGTTGGAAAGTGGCTACGCTGTTAGAATATAAAAAACCCATTTGGCGAGTTTGGCCAAAGCGGAAGACGATATGAAACTTTTGGCGCAAATCATTCTATGAGATGTCCGCCGTCCTGTTCGGACGTTTGTGGCCTTTGTCAGCAGTTTTCGCTGGGGATTATATGAATGCCATTTTTTGCTCATTGCTTGCCGATTGTTTCAGGTGTTCAGGATTATTGATGGATTACTAGATTGGTGATGTGATTTTTCCTAGTAGTTCTTTCCTGGATATTATTTACGTAGAATCTTGCAATTATGTATTGCTTTACTTTGATACTGGACTCCGCCTGTGAGCGATAGTCAGTGTGTAGTTGCTGGTTAGCTTATGTCAGTAACTATTTTTGCTATTATATTGAGCTACAGTGTTTAGCAGGTTATTTGGGCATTCTTCATTGCATTGTGTACTGCTTGTTCATGCGTATTGATAGCCGTGTGTGGCTTTGTGTGTGTACAGTATTCATTAAAGGGCCAGTACCTGTTCCAGGTGTTATTAGTTATTAATGTCAGCTATTGTGTGCTGTGGTCATATCTGTAGACAATGAGCCATATGTTAAATCCACAGTACAAATAGGGTTAGATCCAGCAACATTCAGTAGATTGTTGTTCTGACAGACAAATAGACATTTCAAAATCGGGTATGACACCGTTTGCAGCAAGGCATTCAAGACAGCGTAGACGCATCGAGTCCACAAGGTTCCGAAGAGTATCCTGAGGAACAGCTTGCCATTCCTGAAGCAGAAATGCAGTCAGCTGTGCAACATCCACTGGCAGGGGGTGATTTGTTGACAATCTTCGACCAAGGACATCCCAGAGGTGCTCAATCGGAGAAAGGTCAGGTGAATGAGCTGGCCACGCCATCCTGATGATCCCATGTTGCTGAATAAACTCATTCACCACACGAGCTCGATGGGGTCGAGCGTTATCATCTTGGAGGATGGCATTACCACCTATGGCCTCCAGAGCAGGCTGAACAATTGGTCTCAAGATTTCGTTCTGGTATCTTGGGCCGGTCAAGTTGCCTTGGATGATGTAGAGTGGGGTCCTGCCGTGTCTGTAGAAGCCTCCCCAGACCATGACAGAACCCCTACCAATAACGATCCACCTCTCGAATTGTGTCATCAGTAAATCGCTCTCCTGGTCGTCTCCAAACTCGAATCCTGCCATCATTGAATGACACAGTGAAGCGAGATTCATCAGTGAAGAGAACTTGACTCCACTGTTGCCTTGTCCATCGAATGTGCTCGTGACACCAAGCAACACAGGCTCTGCGATGAGCAGGAGTAAGAGGGATTCTGACTGCAGGACGTCGAACAGCCAGTCCAAATTCATGTAAACGTCTGCAAATGGTGCTTTGACTGACATTAACGTTTACAGTTTGTCTCAGCTGACATCTTAAAGTGGAACAAGCCACTGTTCGATGGCGCAGGGCTGACAACAAGAGGTACCGGTCATCATGTCTATTGGTGCATCTACGGCGACCTGGCCGGTGGCGATCCTCCACACTTCCTGTGGCCTGAAATCTCTCCAAAATTCTTTGGATAATAGAGTGTGACACTGCAAGCCGTCTAGCAACCTCACGGACAGATAAACCCCTTTCAACCCATGCTATAGCCCTCATTCTTTGTAAGGTGTCAAGACTTCTTCTCGGTGGCATGGTTTTTGCAAGTGATGAAACTACCCTAAATCTGCTGATTGTAAAACAAATTAAGAGTGAACTCTGTTCACGAAAAGTCGCCATTGCACGTGGAATGTCAATCAGCACGATTACTTCACCTGTTTGGTTCTACGGAAGTTTGAAAAAACAAATTAAAAATGTGAATTTATGGTCAGCAAACCAAATTGCACGTGATCACCATGGTTGTCGGTGAGTTGTTTTTATGCTTAACGTGAATAGAGGACTGTCAGAGGAAGATATTGCACCCATTTTTACTAAAAACTTCCTTCATTTAATCATTCTATGCGCTTATATAAAAGTGTATTGAAAATAATAGGGTGGCCCTTGACTTTTGACGAGTAGTATAAATGAAGCCTAAGCACAAGAAACCAACCAAGAACTGTTTACTTGGAACAATCAAAAGATATGCACACCATCACTGTGGACAGACACTGTAACTGGGTTGGCCATGTTCTCAGAAAGACCCCAACACCATTTTAAAAAAAAATGCTATGCTACGGACCCCAGAAGGAAGGCAAAAGAATAGAATTTAGCCTAGAGAGGCCGACTAAAAACAACTTGCCAGAGAACCTTGGAGGCTGAGATGCAAAGTATGACCCAGAGCTGGGGCCCTCCAAGAAGGATGGCAATAGACTGAGCCTAATGGAGACAGTTTGTTGATGCCCTACAAGACGCCCTTAGGTGTGATGGCCATGACTGCTTTGTCAGGTCATCAGCTCAGGATCCAAGAAGAAGCAGGACATGAAAAACAGTTTGGAACTGCAATGAATTTTGTCACACTATCTTAACAAGTTATGTTCCAAAGAATCAAGTATGATCACCTGTCAAAAGAAGGGAATCTGGAAACAGACAAGAATGAATTCTACAGCCAAATCCAAAAGTAAGTTGGAACACTGAAAACAAAACTCAACTTAGTACCACGAAAAAGCTAACTTAAGCAGACACAGAAAGCAATTCCAAGGAAAGACATATGTGGATAGACCTCATTTATGGCCTTTGCATTCGAAAGATTAACAAACATCCAAAACAGCAATGGAAACAGATTGAGTAACTCATAAATATGTATATTATATTCATTATTTACAAAATCTGTGAATGCATCACTCCAAAGTCTTTAGACACTAACAAATTTGGAATCTGCAACTACCAAATTTTAAAATTCTGAAAATCTCTAAGAAACTTACTTAGATTACAGATAAAAGGAACTGTCAGCCCAATTTAGCAGTTATGTAAAGGCAACATAGTTATCACGTACTGTTCTCTCCTATGGAGCAAAAGCATAAAAAACACACGAAGACATTAAAGAAAGAAAGATAACCTGGGAAGACAACAAGAAATTAATACATCTAAGAACAGACAGGTATAAAGGATGTCAAACATTAAGATCAAAGGACAGCGACAGAAATAAATAAGTCATATACATGCACTACAGAAATAAGTCAGTAATACACATGTACACGTACTACAGAAATAGGTCAGTCATATACACATACTACAGATACAGATAAATCATATACATGTCCTTCAGAAATAGATCACTCGTATGCATGTACTACAGAAATAGATCAGTCATATTAACGTACTACAGAAACTGATAAATCATATACATGTACTACAGAAATAGATCAGTCATATACATATAAACGTACTAGAGAAATAGATAAATCATATACATGTACTACAGAAATAGATCAGTAATATAATATGTACTACATAAATAGATCTGTAATATAACATGTACTACAGAAATAGATCAGTCATATACATGTATTACAGAAATAGATCAGTCATATACACATACTACAGAAATAGATCAGTCATATATGTGTACTACAGAAATAGATCAGTCATATACACATACTACAGAAATAGATCAGTCATATACATGTACTACAGAAATAGATCAGTCATATAAATGAACTATAGAAATAGATCAGTAATGTAACATGTACTACAAAAATAATCATTAATATAATGTACTAAAGAAATAGATCAGTAGCATTCATGTACTACAAAAATAGATCAGTCATATATATGTACTACAGGAATATACATGTACTACAGAAATAGATTAGTCGTATACATGTACTACAGAAATATGCATGTACTACAGATATAGATCAGTAATATAACACATACTACAGAAATAGATCAGTAATATAACACGTACTACAGAAATAGATCAGTAATATAACACATACTAAAGAAATAGATCAGTAATATAACATGTACGACAGAAATAGATCAGTAATATAACACATGCTACAGAAATAGATCAGTAATATAACACATATTATAGAAATATATTAGTAATATAACATGTACTACAGAAAAAAATCAGTAATATTACATGTAATACAGAAATAGATCAGTAATATAACACTTACTACAGAAATAGATCAGTAATATAACACATACTACAGAAACAGATCAGTAATATGACATGTACTACAGAAACAGATCAGTAATATAACATGCACTACAGAAATAGATCAGAAATATAACACATACTACAGAAATAGATCAGTAATGTTACACATACTACAGAAATAGATCAGTAATATTACACGTACTACAGAAATAGATCAGTAATATACAAGTACTACAGAAATAGATCAGGAATATAACATGTACTACAGAAATAGATCAGGAATATAACATGTACTACAGAAATAGATCAGCAATTTACATGTACTACAGAAATAGATCAGTAATATAACATGTGCTACAGAAGTAGATCAGTAATATACATGTACTACAGAAATAGATAAGGAATATAACATGTACTACAGCAATATACATGTATCACAGAAATAGATCAGTCTTATACATGAGCTATAGAAATAGATCAGTAATATAACATGTATTACATAAATAGATCAGTAATATACATGTACTATATAAATAGATCAGTAATATACATGTACTACAGAAACAGATCAGTCATATACACATACAACAGAAATAGATCAGTCATATACATGTACTACAGAAATAGATCAGTAATATAACATGTACTACAGAAATAGATCAGTAATATAACATGTACTACAGAAATAGATCAGCAATTTACATGTACTACAGAAATAGATCAGTAATATAACATGTGCTACAGAAGTAGATCAGTAATATACATGTACTACAGAAATAGATAAGGAATATAACATGTACTACAGCAATATACATGTATCACAGAAATAGATCAGTCTTATACATGTACTACAGAAATAGATCAGTAATATAACATGTACTACAGAAATAGATCAGTAATATAACATGTACTACAGAAACAGATCAGTAATATACATGTACTACAGAAATAGATCAGTGATATACATGTACTACAGAAATAGATAAATCATATACATGTACTACAGAAATAGATCAGTAATATACATGTTCTACAGAAATAGATCAGTAATATACATGTACTACAGAAATAGATCAGCCATAAACATGTACTACAAAAACAGATCAGTTTTGTAAATGCACTACACATTACAAAAAAACAAAACAAACACAAGATACAGAACCAAAATAAGCCACAGACTCCAGTCTTCACAGGTGAAGAGAGACAGGATATATGATTCCACTCCCTGTGGAGTGCACCGCTGCATCTGGCCCTCCTTGCAGTAAAAGTACCAAAGCATTCATGAGCCCTGGCAGTGGTAGTTGCTGCAGCAATGTGTTTTACGTGATGAGCTTGCCAGCCTCATGCACAACCCCATATTAGTTGCCAACGGAAACAGCAGTCCTATTGTGCTTTTTTCTTTGGTTTCCTCTGACTCTCAGAAAGTATACAAAGTTTCAGTTCCACTTCCTTTTGGCTATTTGGACATTAAGTGTTTGTTGGTTTATTTCTGGCCACAAGTCTCTGGTTCTTATATCTAGCCATTAGATTTTAACGCTAGTGCACGAAAGATGCCCGAGAGGAGAGCAAAGCATAGTAACACTGTAATCTACCAAGCATGTTATAAAAGGTGGCTAAGGAGGGTTCGGCAAGGGGTCGGCTACTCCATCCTGTAGAAACTTTAAGCTAAAAACGTAGAGAAAAGATGAGAAGAAGATGCTGGTGATGGATAGGACACATACTGAGAAAACCTGGTGACAGCATTAGAAGGCAGTCCCTTTTCTGGAGTCCCCAGGGTAAGGCAGGTAGAGAAAGGTAAAAAAAAACACATGGAGATGAAAACTTGAGACAGAAAGGAAAAAGATAAGACAATGAAAGACCTTAGCACAGGACAAGAAGGCTTAGCACGAAAATGTTTAAGTTCATGTTCCTTGGGGAAGCTGATGGGTCATGCTGCTGATGCTATATTCAGCACTTTAAGGATCACCTCTGTATCCACAACTAAAACATAGTTTGTGTTTTGTTATACTCAGACTGATTAACGTCAGGTGCAAGATAGCTCTGTGAACAAAAAGAACAAATGGTGTTTGAGGATGTGTTTAGTTTACAGCAAGCTGGACACTCCCAATAGGTCATGTCCATACTGCGAGCCATCCTAGCTGTAGCAATCTGCTGGGACAAAGGAATACTGGGGCCATCAGTTTTCAGAGAACTGCTCTTATAAACCACAGGTCTGTGCAAGATATGCTTCATCTCAGACATTTTGGGGACAGTTAAAAATCCAGGAGCTGACAGGGTTGGCTGAGCTGCCATGGATTCACTTTGTGTTGGTGTCTTCACAGCAGCAAGTTGGGATGTAGTGTAAGGAATGGAAGACATATATATCTTCATATACAGGGAGTCATCTTCTGTATTGTGTGTGGGCTTCAAAGCTCTGGATGGTATCTGGGGAGGGAGAGCATTCTGCCTTGACAGTGATACTTTTCTATGTGAGGTAGGCCCAGTATTGTCAGTGGCAATGTTTGGAGGGTGGTAAATTGGCTGCTGCAGGTGATGCATGAGGTTTGTTGAGACCCGGCTGTATATACTTTCTGGATTTCCTGTGTGATATCCTGATTCAACAGAAGACTGTTGTAAGTTAGTGTGATGTTTGTTAGATAGAACTTGTTGGCTACCAATGGAACTAAACTTAGAACTAAGTGAGAAAGACTTGGATGATGACATGTCTGGATCTATTCCTTCATCTACTGATGACCCAGGTTTGGAGTTACTTTGCATAATGAGGTTTCCTGAATTAGGTCCACTGACAAAAGAGGGGCTTGCTGTTGAATGATTCAAGGAAGAGATGTTTTTGATGGCCCATCTCAAGTCTTCTGAAGATTTTTGTCTTGAGATATCCTGCTGGTTAACAAGTTTTAAAGTTTCTCGCATGTGATCTTCACAAGTGCCCTGTGGCAACTCTGGAATAATTTCATCTGTTGTGTTATCTTCAATATATCCAAAAGACCCAGGTATCACATCCGTAGAAATCAGCGGAGGTTTAGGTGAAACTGTTGAGTTCATACCAAGAGTCAAGTTTAATGGTCTTGGGGGTAAGGCACTTCCAGTGTTCAGTTTTGTCTCCGCTAATTTAAGTTTAGGATGACCACTAACACCATATGCTTTATTCTCTAATTTCACATTCTGCCTCATGGCTGAACCATTAATGATTGGCTCCCGCTGTGGTACTGCTGGTGGAGCAACAGCAATAGAGTTGACTGAGGCGTCTTCAGTCAGACTATATTTCTGATACAAACTGTATCTGAATGCAGATCTACCCCACGGATATTCATCACAAAGTACATTAGATATGACAGCACTCAAAGCCACAGGAAAGCCTTTAACCATATTGTAGTGTTCTGCTATGGCCCTGCATTCCATCTGGCTCACTCTACAGTCCAAAGCCAGGAGGAGTAGAAAGGTTTTGTCCAGAGGACCTCTGTAAACCATTGCACAATTTTTTGGTGAGACCATGTAACCAGCTCGCTCAAAGATGTGTTCACAGTCTGGAATGACTGACTTAATCATTGATCTGTAGAATCCACCGTACATCTGTCAGAAAGAAATATTAATTTTTCAAAATGGCAGATACACATCATCATCACGTCCTTTTTCATTTTTTATGGAGCACGGGGCCACCATTGGAGATGGGCCCTTGAGGAAGCCAACACCAAAACACAAAATCTTGCTGCTGTGGTTTCTGTAGCAACTTCTTTTACATGATGAGGTTGCCAGCCCCATGCACAACCTCCTTCAGTCTTTTACGACATGCCTGAGGGAGGAGTAGTCCTGTTCTGTCTTCTCAGAGCAGCCCCCCCCCCCACCCCCCCCCCCCCCCCAGGAAACTACACGGGGCCCAGACATGCAACCTTGTATGTAATGATATGGCCTTGACTTCAGAAGAAAAAAAAAAACCCAGCAAACTTGCAAATTACAAACTTGTGTCCTTAAATTTCATGCCTTTTTCATACTTAGTTACAAATGTGTAATCTAAAACATTCCTTAAATGCAATTCTATTATACGCATTTCTAGTTTCATATAGACTATGCCTGTTGTATGTAGTTTCTGGGGGTCTCTGATGAGGCAAAGAAAGAACAGAACAACTACTACCGGAGGCATGTCGTAGGAGGCAGCTAATATAAGGTTGTGAATGAGGCTGGGCGGACAGGATAGCTCTCTCTTCCAAACCTCTACACCTCACGGTAGAAGAGGAACGACTAAGTAAGTAAGTAAGAATGAGGCTGGCAACATCAACATGTAAAAAAATTTGCTACGGAAACCATCACAGCAAGTGTATATCAATGCTTGGTACAGGCTTCCTGTTAGGTGACCAGCTGCAGTGGTAGCTCCATGCTCCGTAAGGAGCTAAATGGAAAATGATAACATAGACTATATTTAATGAAAACCCAAAGGATAGGACAAGCAAGGGACTAGACTCCACAGGAGCAAAGTGGGCAAAACAGACCCAGTGGAATAAGAAGGTAAATTTTCTTAATCCACAATGAAAGAAAGACAACAAAAGAAGACAGAAAAGGCGGCTGATGGCTGTATTTGACAGTAAGTTTTTATATCTGCCTCATGCACCCCATGGCATGGCGTAAACTGCTCAGAGATAATAAAAGTGACAAAGAAAACTTAAGCTTCAGAACAACTTCTTTGACTAATAAGAATAACTATAATGATTAGAAACAACCAAGAAGTTAACAGACGTCCAAACATGGATGCTTGTACTGAATGGAAGGAATGAAATGATATGGCAAGATCACCAATGCGGAAGTGATACCAACAACCAAGAAGTTAACAGATGTCCAAACATGGATGCTTGTACTGAATGGAAGGAATGAAATGATATGGCAAGATCACCAATGCGGAAGTGATACCAACAACCAAGAAGTTAACAGATGTCCAAACATGGATGCTTGTACTGAATGGAAGGAATGAAATGATATGGCAAGATCACCAATGCGGAAGTGATACCAACAACCAAGAAGTTAACAGATGTCCAAACATGGATGCTTGTACTGAATGGAAGGAATGAAATGATATGGCAAGATCACCAATGCGGAAGTGATACCAACAACCAAGAAGTTAACAGATGTCCAAACATGGATGCTTGTACTGAATGGAAGGAATGAAATGATATGGCAAGATCACCAATGCGGAAGTGATACCAACAACCAAGAAGTTAACAGATGTCCAAACATGGATGCTTGTACTGAATGGAAGGAATGAAATGATATGGCAAGATCACCAATGCGGAAGTGATACCAACAACCAAGAAGTTAACAGATGTCCAAACATGGATGCTTGTACTGAATGGAAGGAATGAAATGATATGGCAAGATCACCAATGCGGAAGTGATACCAACAACCAAGAAGTTAACAGATGTCCAAACATGGATGCTTGTACTGAATGGAAGGAATGAAATGATATGGCAAGATCACCAATGCGGAAGTGATACCAACAACCAAGAAGTTAACAGATGTCCAAACATGGATGCTTGTACTGAATGGAAGGAATGAAATGATATGGCAAGATCACCAATGCGGAAGTGATACCAACAACCAAGAAGTTAACAGACGTCCAAACATGGATGCCTGTACTGAATGGAAGGAATGAAATGATATGGCAAGATCACTAATGTGGAAGTGATACCAACAACCAAGAAGTTAACAGACGACCAAACATGGATGCCTGTACTGAATGGAAGGAATAAAATGATATGGCAAGATCACCAATGCAGAAGTGATACCAACAACCAAGAAGTTAACAGACGTCCAAACATGGATGCTTGTACTGAATGGAAGGAATAAAATGATATGGCAAGATCACCAATGTGGAAGTGATACCAACAACCAAGAAGTTAACAGATGTCCAAACATGGATGCTTGTACTGAATGGAAGGAATGAAATGATATGGCAAGATCACCAATGTGGAAGTGATACCAACAACCAAGAAGTTAACAGATGTCCAAACATGGATGCCTGTACTGAATGGAAGGAATGAAATGATATGGCAAGATCACCAATGTGGAAGTGATACCAACAACCAAAAGAGTGTCAGCGGTTGTCACTACCCTCAGATCCCCAAGAAGCATATGCCTTCAACAAACTTATTCCAAGTCCTGCAGTTCCCATGCCATCAGCTCTAGGTCCTCCAGTTCTCTTCTCCATGTGTTTTTCTGTCTCCTTCTATCTCTCTTACCCTGGGGATTCCAGAACAAGGAGTGTCTTGTGATGCCATCAACAGGTCTTCTCAATGTGCGTCCTATCCATCGTCAGCATCTTCTTCTCATCTCTTGTCCAATGACCTACATCTGGTTCTTGCCATCAGTTCCACACTGTTTAATGGAAGTGAAACATGGACAGTGAATACACGAAGGCAGAGTTTACTAGAAGTCACTGAAGTACTGTCTTCTAGAAGATAGATTAAATTACCAGAAAGCAAGAAATCTAATCATGAGATCCTGGGGAAAAGCTGGAGAAAAGGAACTAATCACTGCAGAGATGCGAAAAATAAAAAACTCAAAATTTAAAGTTCATGCCCTGAGAAGAAGAAAAATGCAGTGTCAGAGAATGCTTTACGTCTGTTTGCCTACCTGTGTAAGTGTGCATCAGATATTGAATATAATATGGGGCGTGGGCTGAACTTAACAGCACATTGTACTACTTATTATGGTTCTTATATTTGTATATCTGTTCATTATAGTCATGGAGATTGTCAGAGCATCTTTGAGTTATTCTTTGTGTGTGGTGTCTTTAAGTTATTTGAGTGTGTGACCTCTCGCAGTACGTCACGAGCCAAGTTTGGAGGACTACGTCATAGGGTTAGGTGCATATTGTAACACACAGCATACATGACAACTGCAGCAAAGAGTGCAGGACAAAAGGACAGAGGGAGAAAACACCTGATGAACTGACAACTTGGCATGGGAGGTCATCAACAGAACTTGTAGGCAACACCAGAGACAAGAGGACTGTGCAGAGAAATTATCAGCTGCTCAATCTGACATGGCGGTAGATTATCATGATGGCACTTTTAAAAAAGCACCACTGTATTCGGACTGATGAAATAAAATTTCACGCACAAGACGCGTAAACAAACTTGTGACACAATTTAGACTACCAAGGAAGTAAAACTATTGTCACAAAGTCACATTAAACATCCCTTTTCCTCAAACCACTTCCTTCTAAAGTTTAAGATTACAGTTAAATTATTTGTAATGACTACAAATTTGTGAACGATATAATGAATTACTGATTAATAATGAACGGCCATCCCTTTTTATTCTATGCAATAAAATGTACAAATATTAATTTTCTTTGTGCTCCTTATGGAGCATATAGCCACCACTGCAGCTGATCCCCTTAAAGAAAACCTGCACCAAGCCTTGTACATACTCTTGCAGCAATGGTTTCTGTGGAAATTTGTTTGACATGATGAGGTTGCCAGCCACCATGCACAACCTCATATTAGTCACCTTGTAGGACACACTTGAGCGTGTAGTAGTCTTATCTTTTCTTTGTCTCATAACACGCCCCCCCCCCCCCCCCCCGGGCCACACAGGGCACAATAACACAGTGACGACTATTAAATCATTATGACTACTATGATTACACTGTAACTACTCCAATTACTACTAAATTATTATGACTACTATGATTACATTGTAACTTACTCAAATTACTGCTACTAAATTATTATGCTTACTATGATTACATTGGAACTACTCCAGTTACTACTATTAAATTATTATGTGTACTATGATTACACTGTAACTTCTCCAATTACTATTTGTGATGGGTAATGGAAATACAGCCAACTGGATCCGACAGCCTTTGTGACCTCGGCGTAGTTCTAAATTCGCTAGCTAGGCAAACATTTGACAGACTGCATTACTCCTATTTAATCCATGCCTCTTTTTCTTGAGATGTAAACAAACAGACAAATTACCACCTTCCGGGACCTGCCAGCATAACAGGCAGCGAGTCCTGATTTGTTTACCTAGGTTCTCACGCAAGTTGATCTGCCAATCACAAGTTGATCTGCCAATCACCGGACATCGGACAGATCACACGTGGGATAAACACTTAACCCTTTGATCTTCAGATACAGGGGAACTCTGACGCTGATTTTGCATTTCATTTCGTGAACGCGAACGATTTTGAAAGAAACCCCATTAGCGAGATGAGGTCTTTGATGTCAGGCAAAGCAGAGCTCGACGAGGACGACGAGGAAATGGTGGCTGTCAGAGAACTTTTCATCTGGTCCACAGTTTCTCAATCCTATGGTTCGTACGTTAATGCGAAATTAACACAATTAGGGATCTGATAGCAAATGAGTAGATATAAGCAGTGGTCCCTTACACTCACTGATCAGTGTCGCTCAGAATTTTGGATAATCTAAATGCGTTATTCTAGAACCAATAAGGGAGTGTGTTAATAGCATTTCATGGGGATTGTTTCATTTCTGATCTGTGGTAATAGAAATTAGCATTTATGTGATTTAATGTGTTAAGTTTACCATTATAATTCACTATGATTTCTAGCGTTAAAACTAGTGAAATAAATAACTATTTTTCTGTGCCAGGTTAGAATGATAATTTTATCACCCGCTTCTCACACCAGAAGATACGGTTTAGTGACTGATTAAGTGTAAGCGCGACTATAGTGACCGAATAGGATTCATGTTTATTTCATTTTTGTGTTTTATAGTAAGTGACTATTGTTATACCTTATGACTAAACTAACAGGCGCCGACAATAAAATAACTATTAACGACAGACGATATTTGTAAGTGCGTGTAGGGATAATTAAACAATAGTTGACAGTGTGAGCTGATTCTTAACGCGCATGCAGAGGAGCGGGAAGGTGCATACCTTTTTCCGAATCTGAAAGCGCAGCACGGGCAGAAAAAAAACTGACCCTGTAGTTGTAAATAAAGCCACTGTGTGCCTTTTAACTTTAAGCAGAACTGCCGGAGTGGGAGAGAGATGTCTCGTCCCTGTCCGTGTATTTATAGAATAGTTGCATTTCTTTTCATGTCTTGTTTATTTCTCGCAGACATGACAGGGCGGCCAGCGGTTTTTTCTTGATTATAGTCTCCAGTACTGATGAGATTTATGCTGTCTTCTTCGTGACTTTTGAGTCCATAAGTCCATGTTGTGAACAGGACTGGCTAAAAGACACATAAACATTTTAATCATTAAGTTTAACTGGACTATCAATTTCCAGATATTTTTCAATTTATCAGCCCACGGGAGTGGTATATATATATATAATAATATCAACATCTAACTTTTGACAGACGCAGCACTGTATTCATTCAGAAAGTTGTGTTGTTTCAAAATCAGCATTCACCATAGAGCCAGCCGATAGGATTTACCACCATCATCATCATTTTTACATACTGTAACATTGGTCTCAGCAACCAGATGCTTTGTAATACTGGAATTATTTTTCTCCTTTTTGTAACTTTGAACGTCCAGAGCACATCTAGCTTCAGTAACTATCCGCGGTGACACTTATTTCATCCAGGGAAAATTAAACCACAAAATCTGGCGTCCACCTTGTAATTATTATTCTATATATAGGCTGGACTGGGGCCATATTTGGGCAACCCACCTGACAGTATAGTTTCAGGAACTATTGTAATTTTTTCAAGGGATATCAACACCACAAGTTGGTAAGCGAGATTGTCTGTGGCCACGTACGACAGAGAGAGAGAGAGAGAGAGAGAGAGAGAGAAAGAGTGAATATTTTCCTTTGTTACAATCATTGTACTAACTTCTCTTTTTTTTTTATTTCACTAAACTTGTGTTCTTTACTGAGTAGTAACTTAGTGGGAACTTGTTCTGCACAGTCTATCCTGTAACCTAGTGTTAATCTTTGACCTTTGGGTTATTAACTTCTTTTGGGATCCTTTTTCAACAAGGGGGGAGGGCACTTATTCGGTTATTTTCATATATCTGTAAACATGTTTTATTGATTCTCTATATGTTTTGATGTTGTAAAAGTTTAATGATAATAAACAACCATAAGAACTTACCTTTGTGTGTTGGTCAGACCCATACCCAATTAACCATAGTTTTTTTCACATTTGTGTGTATTGTTGTCACATAATTGTGTGTGTGTGGATGTGTTTAGTGTAACTTATATTTCATATAGGGAGAGAAAGGTTGTCTTATACTAAAATATAGTCGTATAGATAGGCTGGACTAGAGAAACTACTCATTCCAGAGACAGATTTTCCTCTTACACTATTCCCTCGTGAAAATCTATGTCTGACACCTTTATTCTCACATATTTACCACTATCACCTCTGCTCAGACGGGACCATAAATATCTTCTAACCTATCAAAATTTACGACAGAATGGGAGCTCGTACAGGATTTTATCTAAGTCTGGAACGAGCACGATAGAATGGGTGCTCGATCCTGGGATTTTATCTAATTATGACAGATTGGGTTCTAGTTTCCTAATTTTGATCTAAGTCTGAGTCTAGATAAATGACTAACGTCTGATATTGAATCTTAATCTTAGTCTAGACAGTGTGCTGTGCGTCTTGTTTTGTGAGTTAAGGAATATTAATAATAATTATCCCCTAGACAACGTTCCTATTTACTGGGTTCTGACCACACAAATTAGAAATTGGTTTCTTTCCACAGCATCATAGAGTTTACATAAGGTTTTGATTTGATGGCGATCTGTGTTAGATATATGATATATAATTATTTTGGTACAAGAAGACCGCTGGTGAGTGTGATTGTTTATCAATTACAAAATATTTTTGGAGCAGTGGAGTGTGAGCTTAGCAAAGGAAGAGCATTCTGGCTATCGCCAAGTTAATAGCCTTCTCTAACTCCAAAACTGACTTCAGGTGTGGACGAGTGTGGTGGATTTATAAAAAGGAAAATTTTGTTTTTCTCCTAAAATTTAAAAACAAAAAAAAAATTTTTTTTTCCCTCAGAAGTAATAGTAGTTTTTTTCAGTTTTTAGTCTGATCTACCATCTTTATGGTTTAAGTTGTCTGCGTTAGGAGCCTTTGCCAGTAAACAGCAGTGATAGATTAGATAACTGATAACAGGGAGGAGGTAACACAGTAAAATCTGGACATTTTTTTGTGTATTTCTCTTAATTTGTTAGGGAGCGCTGTATCCTTTTCTTCTTTCTTTCTCGAGTAAGTCGCAGTTAGTTATTTGCCATGGCTGAGCGTGCAACACTTAGAACAATGCTAAGAGAGGAAGCAAGGGAAATAGGACTACAAGGTGAAGAAGTGCTAGCTTTTGTGAACGAAGAACTCGACAGATATGATTCGGAGAAGAAGGAAGCAGAAGCTAGAGAGAAAGAGAAGGAAGACCGCCAATTGGAGCAGAAGAAAATTGAGGTGGAAATGGAAACTCGCAGAGACATCGAACGAGAGACAACATGAGGAAAGAGTGAGACAACATGAAGAAAGAGAGAGACAACATGAAGAAAGAGAGAATGAGCAATGACGTCAGCACGAATTGGCACTTAAGACTCTAGAGGTCCAAAGTCGCCGTGCGGCGTCTAGCTCCAGCAACGGAGAGCCATCTTCACCTCAGTGACTCTCAACTGATCATTCCAGTACTCAATTTCCTCAATTAGCAGCTATGTCTTTTGCACTAGAATCCTTCCTAAGTCCCAATGAGAAAATTGGCACGTATCTAAAAAAATTTGAGAGAATGGCAACACTGTATGGTTTAGAAAGTTTGTGATGGTGTTTGAAGCTTTCCCAGGCTTTAAAATGATGCGTATGCAAAACTGAGAAGCAGCAATCAAGACAATTGCGACATGTTGAAGAAAGCTTTACTTGAGCGCTTCAAAATGAACGCGCACAAATTTTTGCAACTTTTCCGGAATAACAGGAAGGAAGGAACCGAGACATTTCACCAGTTCTCTTCACGTCTGAAGGGATATCTGATGAAGTGCCTGGAGCTTTCAGAGCTTCCTTGCACTTTTGAAGGACTAGAAGAGTTTATTCTTACCGAACAAATCAAAAGCACTGTGTCAAATGAAACCCTCAGTTTCTTGCTGAACAGGGAGCTGTAACGCTGGAAGACATTTGAAGTAAGTCTGAGCGATATACCAATGCATTGGCCGAGCTTCCAGGCTCAAAACGCAAGCCTACCGATGAGCCTTCTCGGAAAAATAATCTAGATCAGTCTTCCCAGCCATTTTCCCACCAACACGAAGGAGAAACTTTACCTCAGACCCCCAATCAAGAAAAAACGAAATTCTACAAATCTCGATACCCCACCAACCACCATGATCAGCCCAAGCGTCACTCATGGCAGGGATGCCAGAAAGGACATGACAAAGGGAAAACCCCTGTGCCAGGTATATCTGATCAGGGAAAACAGACCGGGCCTAATTGGATCGGTTGTTTACAAACAGCCTCGCAGTGGAATGGTAAGGTCAGTGATTCTCAACCTGAGGGTGAGAGGCCTTCAATGCGAGGAACTGTGATATTGAACGGGAGTTCAACATATTGTCTGTTTGATACAGGTTTGAGTTTTGATTGTATTGTCGCGAGGCATTTGGTCAAACCTGGTCAAGAGACAGAAGAAACCATCAAATTATGTGGAGTTTTGAAAGGAGATGCACCCATAACAGTTCCCATCGCACTGGTGGAGATACACTCTGATTTCATCAGAGGTGTTATCAAAGCGGCTATAATGGATGATCCGATCTACCCAGTCATACTTGGTTGTAGATATGTGTTTATAGGGAGACCGAAAGAGCTGATTGTGGCAGCAGTAACTACAAGAGGGCAAACCAAAAATGAATGGGAGCCTGCACCTAATATGTTACCTATGGAACTGAAAGAGGTGCAACAAAAGGACCCTACCTTGGAGCCCTGCTTTAGAAAACTGCCCATGGCCAAGGACCCCAGACACAATGGAGACATATTTTCTAAGGATGGAGTGCTGTATCGAAGAACAGGCGACCCTGAACAGGGACATAGCCAGCTCCTAGTACTGACGCAGTACAGAGACCAAATCTTAGAAATGGGGCACTCACTTCCCTTTAGCGGACATATGGGACAAAACGCCACTATTCAGCGAATAACTACTCACTATTGGTGGCCAGGAATGAACATTGATATCATCAGGTATGTGAAATCCTGCGCCAAGTGCCAACGTGTGACACCCAAGCATTTGACACCCCCAGTTTCTATGGGAGAAATGCCAATAGTGGGGACACCATTTGAACGGGTTGTAGTCGACATTATAGGACGCCTCGAAAGGACTAAAAGAAGGAACACGTTTATCCTGACCTTAGTCGACACATGCACTTTGTGGGCAGGAGCTATACCGCTAATATGCATGGATTCCAAGCATGTCGCAGAAGCCCTAGTGCAGATTTTTACACGGTTGGTATTCCCTCAACAAGTTTTGACGGATAATGGGTCCCAATTCCGTAGCCTGTTAATGGAGATCTTTAAGATCTTGAGGGACCAGCACATCTATATAAGCCCCTACAATCCGGCCGGAAGTGGGTTAGTAGATCGTCAACGGAAGCCTCACCATGATGTTACGTAAGCTGGGACAAGAGAAACCTGAAGATTGGGACCTTTTAATTCCCGCAGCCTTATTCGCCTACAGGGAAGTCCCCCAGGCCTCTACAGGTTTACCACCAGCTACATTTTT
Organism: Oreohelix idahoensis; assembly: GCA_024509875.1. Classification (NCBI taxonomy): domain Eukaryota; kingdom Metazoa; phylum Mollusca; class Gastropoda; order Stylommatophora; family Oreohelicidae; genus Oreohelix; species Oreohelix idahoensis. The sequence continues at coordinate 244,369 of JAMPIV010015511.1, forward strand.
ATTCGGCAGACGTATTAAGGGCCCACTAGAAGCCTTACTCCGGTCACTGACAGACCAGAAGGCTGATGAGACAGTCGTCTCAGCATTTAAGTTTGTATCAGAACGAGAGAGAGGCCAACCAAAAACAACCTGGCAGAGGACTGTGGAGGCTGAGATGCAAAGAATGAACCAGAGTTGAGGCACTGTACAATGGATGGCCACCGACCGAGCAAAGTGGAATCAATTTGTTGTTGCCCTACTAGACGCCACTAGGCATGATGGCCACTGACTGCTTTGACAGTTGGCGGCTAAGGATCAAAGAAGAAGAATATACCAGGAAAGGAGAATGTTGGAGCGGATTTTATGAGTCGAAATTGGAGCATGGAGGAGGATGATGCAATTGAGGATAGCAATCATTCGATAGCTAAGGATGACAGTAGTTTTATTTCCATAAAGGAGATATGAAGGGGTTTCACATCTTCAAAGCCCGGACGAACTGTGATGGGTAATGGAAATACAGCCTATTGGATCCGACCTGTATCCGACAGCCTTCGTGACCTCGGCGTGGTTCTAAATTCGCTAGCTAGGCAAACATTTGACAGACTGCATTACTCATATTTAATCCACGCCTCTTTTTCTTGAGATGTAAACAAACAGACATATTACCACCTTCCGGGACCTGCCAGCATAACAGGCAGCGAGCCCTGATTTGTTTACCTAGGTTCTCACGTGAGTTGATCTGCCAATCGCCAGATCGCACGTGGGATAAACACTTAACCCTTTAATCTTCAGATACAGGGAAACTCTGACATTGATTTTGCATTTCATCCCAAGAACACGAGCGATTTAGAAAGAAACCCCGTTAGCGAGACGAGTTCTTTGATGTTGGGCAAAGCAGCGCTCGACGAGGAAAACGGTGGCCGTCAGAGAACTTTTCATCTGGTCCACAGTTTCTCAATCCTATGGTTCGCACGTTAATGCGAAATTAATACCATTAGGGATCTGAGAGCAAAAGAGTAGATATAAGCAGTGGTACCTTAAACTCACTGATCAGTATCGCTCAGAATTTTGGATAATCTAAACGCGTTATTCTAGAACCATTATGGGAGTGTGTTAATAGCATTTCATGGGGATTGTTTCATTTCTGATATGTGGTAATAGAAATTAGCATTTACGTGATTTAATGTGTTAAGTTTACCATTATAATTCACTGTGATTTCTAGCATTAAAACTAGTGAAATAAATAACTATTTTACTTTGCCAGGTTAGAATGATCATTTTATCACCCGCTTCTCACACCAGAAGATACGGTTTAGTGACTGATTAAGTGTAAGCGCGACGATAGTGACCGAATAGGATTAACGTTTATTTCATTTTTGTGTTTTATAGTAAGTGACTATTGTTATACCTTATGACTAAACTAACAGGCGTCGACAATAAAGTAACTATTAACGACAGACGATATTTGTAAGTGCGCGTAGGGATAATTAAACAATAGTTGACAGTGTGAGCTGATTGTTAACATGCATGCAGAGGAGCGGGAAGGTGCAAAACCTTGTTCCGAATCTGAAAGCGCAGCGCGGGGGGGAAAAAAACTGACCCTATAGTTGTAAATAAAGCCACCATGTGCCCTTTAACTTTCATCAGGACTGCTGGAGTGGGAGAGCAATGTCTCGTCCCCGTCCGTGTATTTTATATGATAATATCAACATCTAACTTTTGACAGACGCAGCACTGGATTCATTCAGAAAGTTGTGTTGTTTCAAAATCGGCATTCACCATAGAGCCAGCCGATAGGATTTACCACCATCATCATTTTTACATACTGTAACATTGGTCTTAGCAACCAGATGCTTTGCAATACTGGAATTATTTTTCTCCTTTTTGCAACTATGAACGTCCAGAGCACGTCTAGCTTCAGTAATATCCGTGGTGACACTTATTTCATCCAGGGAAAATTAAACCACAACATTTGGCGTCCACCTTGTAATTATTATTTGATATATATAGGCTGGACTGGGGCCATATTTGGGCAACCCACCTGACAGTATAGTTTCAGGAACTATTGTAATTTTTTCAAGGGATATCAACACCACGAGTGGGTAAGCGAGATTGTCTGTGGCCACGTACGACACAGAGAGAGAGAGAGAAAGAGAGAGAAAGAGTGAATATTTTCCTTTGTTACAATCATTGTACTAACTTTTCTTTTGTTTTATTTCACTAAACTTGTGTACTTTACTGAGTAGTAACTTAGTGGGAATTTGTTCTGCACAGTCTATCCTGTAACCTAGTGTTAATCTTTGACCTTTGGGTTATTAACTTCTTTTGGGATCCTTTCTCAACAAGGGGGGAGGGCACTTATTCGGCTATTTTCATATGTCTGTAAACATGTTTTATTGATTCTCTATATGTTTTGATGTTGTAAAAGTTTAATGATAATAAACAACCATAAGAACTTACCTTTGTGTGTTGGTCAGACCCATACCCAATTAACCATAGTTGTGTTCACGTTTGTGTGTTATTATTGTCACATAATTGTGTGGGTGTGTTTAGTGTAACTTATATTTCATATAGGGAGAGAAAGGTTGTCTTATACTAAAATATAGTCGTATAGACAGGCTGGACTAGAGAAACTACTCATTCCAGAGACAGATCTTCCTCTTACACTATTCCCTCATGAAAATCTATTTCTTACACCTTTATTCTCACATATTTACTACTATCACGTCTGCTCAGACAGGACCATAAATATCTTCTAACCTATCAAAATTTACGACACTATTATTATGCTGTGTTAGAACAAATAAAGGGAATACAGAATGGTTTACAGTAGAAACAGGGGTGAAACAAGGCTGTATTATGTCACCACTACTTTTTGGAATAGCTATTGATTGGGTTATGAGAAACTATACCCACAATGAACAATTAGGTATAAAATGGACAAATGGAAAATTCCTGGGGGACCTGGATTTCGCAGATGATTTAGCATTCTTAAGTTCAACACCCAGACAATCCCAAGAAGCAGTAAATAATTTGTGTCATCTTTCGGTTAAAATAGGTCTCCAAATAAATGCCTCTAAAACTAAAGTTATGAACTTTTCTAACAAGACCTTTAATATCATCCTGAACGGGGAAAAACTACAGAAAGTTGAAAGTTTCAATTATTTAGGCAGTAAAATGACTCAGGATGGTGACACAACAAGAGAAATTCATACTAGAATTGCTTTGGCAGCTAGCGCCTTCAATAGATTATCTAACATTTGGAAATTACGATCATTGAATATACATACCAAGCTTCGTCTGTTTAATTCAAATGTTATCTCAGTGTAAACATACGGCTGTGAGAGTTGGAAAATAACAAAATCATTGGAGAACAAGCTGAATACATTCGAGAACAAATGTCTTAGAAAACTCATGAACATCAGTTGGAAAGAATTCAAGACTAATCGACAAATAAGAGAAGACTCTAGGCAGAAATATGTCTCCAACTATATAAGGAAAAGACGATGGTCATATATCGGTCATGTCCTACAATGCAAAACAACAGAATACCATTGCAGGCACTCACTTGGGTTCCTGAGGGTAAGAGGAAAAAAGGAAGACCAAAAGAAACACTCAGAAGAACAATAATAAGAGAAGGAAGAACGTTGGGATTAAACAATGTGCAAGAGCTAAGAGGAGTGGCGTCACAACGTACAACCTGGAGAGCACTGGTTTCTGCCTTATGCGCCGTGTTTGGTGCTTAAAGAATTTATTATTATTATTAAATCGACACTATTATTGTTAAGGCGGCCGGCGTGATGCTGACCACATCACCCCTAGTGTGCCGACGGTCAAGAAAATATGGGCCTAACACCACATTCCCAATATGCCTCAATGGGCGTGTAACAGGATCCTTTCCTCCCCTTCCCTATTATTAAATCATTATGGCTATGATTACACTGTAAGTACTCCAATTACTACTATTAAATTATTATGACCATGATTACATTGTAACTACTTCTGTAACTACTATTAAGTTATTATTACCATGATTACGCCGTAACTACTCCATTAACCACTATTAAATTATTATGACTATGATTATATTGTAACTACTTTAATAACTACTATTAAATTATTATTACTATGATTAGGCTGCAACTACTCCATTAGCTACTATTAAATTATTATGACTATGATTACACTATAACTACTCCAATTACTATTATTAAATTATTATGACTATGATTACATTGTAACTACTTCAATAACTACTATTAAATTAGTATGACTATGATTACATTGTAACTACACCAATTACTATTATTAAATTATTATGACTACTATCATTTCACTGTAACTACTCCAATTACTACTATTCAATTCTTCTTCTTCTTCCGTCCTTAGCCAACGACCGGCAAAGCAGTCAGTGGCCATTACGCCTAGTGGCGTCTTAAGGGCAACAGCGAATAGATTTTCTTTGCCATTGTTCCCATCACGCCTAATGGCGTCTTTAGGGCAACGACAAATCAATCTGTTCGCCGTTGTTTCCGTAATCAAAGTAACTGGCAAACGGGTGATCAGCCCGTTGGTACTATTCAATTATTAGGACTATAATTTCATTGTGACTACTCCAATTCATCATCATCATGTGACGTATTCTTTCCAGAACGTTGTCTCCACTACAGCTGCTCTGAACGCATCACGATTCTGAGCAAGTCGACCTGCATCAGCCAAAGACAAGTTCAGACTCTCTGTGATGTCCTAGGTCCACCGTCCAATTACTACTATTAAATTATTATGACTATGATTACATTGTAACTACTTCAGTTACTACTATTAAATTATTATGACTACTATGATTACACTGTAACTGCTCCAATTACTATTAAATCATTATGACTACTACAATTACACTGTAAGTACTCCAATTACTACTACATCATTATGACTCCTATGGTTACACTGTAACTACTCCAATTACTACTAAATCATTATGACTACTATGATTACACTGTAACTACTCCAATTACTACTAAATCATTATGACTACATTGATTACACTGTAATTACTACTAAATTATTATGACTACTATACTATGATTAAGCTGTAGCTACTCCAATTACTACTACCAAATTATTATGGCTACTATAATTAAGCTGTACTACTCCAATTACTACTACTAGGTCATTACGGCTACTTTGATTACACTGTAACTACTCCAATTACTACTAAATTATTACTACTATGATTAAGCTGTAGATACTCCAATTACCACTACTAAATTATTATGACTACTATGATTACACTGTAACTACTCCAATTGCTACTACTACATCATTATGACTACTATGATTACACTGTAACTACTATAACTACTACTACTACATCATTATGACTACTATGATTATGCTGTAACTACTCCAATTACTACTACTAAATCATTATGACTACTATGATTATGCTGTAACTACTCCAATTACTACTACTAAATCATTATGACTACTATGATTACAGTGTAACTACTCCAATTACTACTACTAAATCATTATGACTACTATGATTATGCTGTAACTACTCCAATTACTACTACTAAATCATTATGACTACTATGATTATGCTGTAACTACTCCAGTTACTACTACTAAATCATTATGACTACTATGATTACACTGTAACTACTCCAATTATTACTACTAAATCATTATGACTACTATGATTACACTGTAACTACTCCAATTATTACTACTAAATCATTATGACTACTATGATTATGCTGTAACTACTCCAATTACTACTACTAAATCATTATGACTACTATGATTATGCTGTAACTACTCCAATTACTACTACTAAATCATTATGACTACTATGATTACACTGTTACTACTCTGATTACTGCAACTAAATCATTATGACTACTTTGATTACACTGTAACTACTCTAATTATTACTACTAAATCATTATGACTACTATGATTACACTGTAACTACTCCAATTACTACTACTGAATTGTTATGCCTACTATGAAGCTGTAGCTACTCCAATGCAAAAAGAGCATTCCATAAATTGAGGAACATCTTATGCAATAAATCTTGTCACTGAATACAAGATAAAGGGTGCTGAAGTGTTATATCAAACCAATATTATTGTATCTGTTCTTGTGATGGCATCGGGGTCTCTTCTGAGGACATGACCAACCCAGCTCCAGCGTCTGCCAGCTATGATGGTGTGCATGTCCTCTTGCTTGCTACGAGTAAGCAGATCTTGGTTGGTGATGGTATTCGGCCAAAAGATTCGGTGAATTTTTCTTAGGCATGTTGTGTGAAAAGAGGACAATTTTGACATTTCCTTCTCTGTGACTCTCCAGCATTCCGCACCATAGAGAAGCACAGAAAGCATGCAACTCTGGTATAATCTTAATTTTGTGCTTGTGCTGTATTGGGAGGACTTCCAGATGTTATTTAGGCTAAAGAAGGCTGTTCTTGCCTTATTCATTCTGATGTTGATGTCTTTGCCTGCCCCACCGTCTGGTGTTATATGCTTCCTAGGTATGTGAAGGTATCTGTCTGTACCAGTTGCTGATTCCTTACTGATATGGGCTCAGGGTTGCTCACATTGAGCGTCATGACCTCAGACTTCTTTAAATTGATGTTCAAGCCCACCTGCTGGCTAAATTTATTAAGTCTATCCGTTTTTTCCTGGATGTGTTGATGTGAATGTGCCAGCAGTGCAATGTCATCTGCATATTCCAGATCTTCCAATGTAGAAAATGTAGTCCATCTTATTCCTCTTGGACTGCCCTCTGTTGTCTGGCGCATCACCCAGTCTATGACTGTTAAAAATAGAGTGGTTGATAAGGGGCATCCCTGTTGTACTCCTGTCTTCACCTCGAAGGTTAGGTTGCTCTGCCCAACACTACACGTAAAGTTGGCATAGAGGCTTTTTATGATTGACACTACGCAGCTTGGAATTCCATAAGCCCTCAGTATTTTCCATAAACTGTCCCTATGTATGCTGTCAAAAGCCTTTTCAAAATCAACAAAATTTATGTAAAGCTGTCTTTGCCATTCTGAGCACTGCTCTATAATGTTCCTGAGAGTGAATATATGGTCTACACATCTTCTGTTCTTTCTAAATCCTGCTTGTTCTTTCCTCAGTTTGTAGTCTACTGCCTTTGAAATTCTCTGTATAATTATCCTGCCTAGTATTTTGCTGGGAACTGAGAGAAGAGTGATTCCTCTCCAATTATTGCAGTCTGAAAGATCTCCCTTCTTGGGCAATTTGACAATTATTCCTTTGTTCCACTCTGATGGTGTTGTCCCCGTTTTCCACACTTGTGCAAATAGTGGCTCTAATAGTTCTGCTGCTAGCTCAGGGTCTGTCTTAAATAGCTCTGCATTTAAGTTATCATGGCCCGGAGCTTTACCGTTCTTTAACCCTTTGATTGCTGTGATGATTTCTTCTTTTCGTGGAATGTCTGCATTTACATCTAGATCGTTTTCAGCCTCAGGAACATTCAATTGTGTCTCTGGTATTTCCTTGTTCAGAGTTTCTCTGAAGTGCTCTGCCCATCTTGTTTCCTGTCCCTCTGCTGTCTTGATGAGATTTCCTTGCTTATCTCTTACTAATGTAATATTGTTTGCACCTTGTTTTCCGCTGATGAATTTAGTTATTTTGTATACTGTGCTTTGTTCATTTCTCAGTGCTGCCTCTTCTGCCTGTTTTGCAAGATCGTCTAGGAAATTCCTTTTGTTGGCTCGGGTTTGGCGTTTAACTTCCCTGTCCAGTTGACTGTACTGTTCGCTATATAATTGCTTTAACCTGGGGGACTTCGCTTCTGTTTTCTTTCTTTTCATTTCCTTTCTCATCTTTATGGTGTTTAGTGTTTCTGGTGTTATCCAGTCTTGCTTCTTCCTTTCCTGGAATCCTAAGCATGATTTGCTACTTTCCTTATATATTGTTGAAATGGTGTTGAAATTCTGGTCTATATCATCAGTCAATGTCTTTTCCTGGCTTTTGGCAAATTGATATCGTTTCTTAATGTCGGCCGCAAAAGCTTTTCTGGTAAGGGAGTCCTTCAATTTGCTGATGTCAAACCTTTTCTGTGTAGTTACAGTTGGTCCAGCCCTTCTTAGTTTCACTTTCAGTTTTGCTACTACTAAATGGTGATCGCTTCCCACATCTGCACCTCTTCTTACCTTCACATCTTGTAATGCATGTCTCCATCTACCGTTAACCATGATGTGATCTATCTGGTTTCTGTCCCGACCATTTGGTGATTCCCATGTTAACTTGTGAATTTCCTTATGTGGGAAAAGTGTTCCTCCAATGACCAGGTTGTTAATGCTACAGAAACTTATTAGCTTATCCCCATTTTCGTTTGCTATTCCGCTGCCACATTTCCCCATTGTTCTTTCATTATATGTATTGTGTGTACCAACTTTCGCATTGAGGTCTCCCATTACTATAACAAGATCATATCTAGGTGTGTCCTCCATTTCTTTCTGCAGTTGTTGATAGAATTCATCCTTGACCTCCTCATCGCTATCATTCGTTGGTGCGTAGCATTGTATTATTGTAGTGTTGGTGAATCTCCCTCTCAATCTCAATCGTATCAGTCTGTTGTTGATGGGTTTCCATTCCAGTAATGTCCTTTCTATCCCTTTCTGTAGAATAATGGCTACGTCTTCACTGTGCTGTCCATCCTCTCTTCCAGAGTAAAGTACTGTTTCTCCTGTTGCTGTTTTAACTTTTCCTGCCCCTGTCCATCTGCTCTCGCTTATCCCCAGGATGTGTAACCTATAGCTTCTCATTTCTGCCGTGACCTGTCTTAGTTTACCTGTCTCGTACATTGTCCTGACATTCCAAAATCCTATTCTTGTATCCTGTTTTGCGGTCAGGACATCCGTTTTCATGTCAGTGGCTTCCTTTCGGCTTTCACCACTGACAGTCATACGAGCCACAGACTCCGAATGTCCATCCCGCAGCAAAGTTTGTTCATTTGATGTTGTTTCCGTAACTTCATTATTTTTTTTACATAGACAGGGGTGTCAGCCCTATGCTAAAACCCCCAACCTGGAGGACCAGGGTACCAGCTTTTGTCTGACCCCTACCCTCACAGACCAGTCCAGCTTGGTTGAACCTACCAGGAGTAAAACTCCCACTGGCATAGCTCTGGGGATTGTCAGGGTACGCAAGCTGCCATACCGCTACAAGGTATAGGTACCATTGATGGCAGATAGAATGCATGAGAAGAGATAATGAACAAAGAAATACAATAACAAATATAAGGAAAAGACAATCAATCTTCACTGGACATGAGCTGAGAAGAACAGCAACAGAGAACATTCTGACCACAAGAAATATAGAGTGATGGAGAAGTAGATGAAGACAGAGAGAAAAGATAATTGATAAATTTATACTATAACAAAGGAAGTGAACAACAACTGAACTGATGGAGAGCATAAAAAAATATAATTCTGCTGAGGCACATAACTGCCTACACCTCAAGGCACAGCATCTCATTTGGCACTGTAACTCATAATATGACCACTGCTATAATACCACTGATATAAAGATACACCATGACCACTGCCATGGCTACTACTGACTAAAAGATACAGTTTGACCCCTGCCATGGCTACTACTGACTAAAAGATACACTATGACCACTGCCATAGCTACTAAAATGATAATGCTAGTCCTAGGACTATACTATGACCACTGTTTTGACTACTACTGTGGTATTGTTATTACTAGCATTAAAATATGACCACTCCTATGACAACACTGATTATTACACGTTATGATCACTGCTATGACTACTACTATGATACTGCTATTACTAAGACTACATTATGACCACTGCTATAACTACTACTATGACAATACTGATTATTACTAGGACTAAATTATGACCATTGCTATGATACTAGTATGATAATACTGATTATTTTAGCATTGCAATATGAATCATTATCATCATTCCTTTTCGTTCCCTGTAGAACATAGGGCAGAAACAGTTGCTCTCCATCGATTTCTATTCTGGGCTGTCTTTTTCATCTGTGCCCAAGTCATTCCAATTTCCCTAGCCTCCTCTTCAACAGTTTTTCTCCAAGTTCTCTTTGGCCTCCCCACTCTTCTTTTTCCCTGTGGGTTCCAGTCAAGGGCAACTCTGGCTATGCTTGATTTTTCTCTTCCGAGTGTATGACCTATCCATCACCACTTTCTTACCTTCTTTTCTGTTTGTATTGGTTGTTGTCCGCATATTTTCCTTAGCTCTATATTTGTTATTACATCTGGCCATCATATATGGAGGATCCGTCGAAGACATCTATTTACAAATATCTGTAGCTTGGAGGTGATACTCTTTGAGACATGCCATGTCTCTGAGCCATACAGCAAGACTGACTTCACATTTGAGTTAATGATTCTAATTTTGTTCTCTCTGGATATAGCTGTGGAGTTCCATATTGGTCGAAGGGCATTAAAAGCGCATCTGGCTTTATTTATCTTTGAGCAGACGTCACCAGCTGTTCCCCCTCCTTTGTCAATGTTACTCCCCAGATATGTAAAGCTTTCTACTTTTTCAATGTTTGATCATTGATCTTCATCGAGTCCATCTGCCTATTATTTATTCTCATTTCTTTTGTTTTATTTACATTTATGTATAGTCCCATCTTTGCTGCTTCTGTTACTAATCGATTTGTTTTGTCCTATTACTAAGACTACATTATGACCACTGCTATTACTACTACTATGACAATATTGATTATTACTAGGACTACATTATGACCATTGCTATGATACTAGTATGATAACACTGATTATGCCATTGTTTTCTCCCGCATATCTTGCTGTCTATGTGACAGAAGGCACAAATCATCTGCAAAGTCTTGATCCTCCAGTTGTTTGTTAAATGTCCACCTTATTCCAGTTTTCTCTCCCTCTGTTGTCTGTCTCGTAACCCAGTCTATGACCATGAGAAAAATTGTTGGTGATAGCAGACATCCCCGTCTGACTTCACTTTGTACTGTGAGCATTAAGACTACTGCTATAATACTATTATAGCACTTTACTAGGACTACCATATAACCACTGCTATGACTACTACTACTACTATGATAACACTAATTATTACTAGGACTACATTATGACAATTGCTATGATAACACTGATTATTACTAGGACTTACATTATGACCATTCTTATGACTACTAGTATGATCACTGATTATTGTTAAGATTACATTGTAACCATTGCCATTATACTACTTTAGCACTTTTATTAGGACTACATTATGACCACAGTCATGACTACTTGTATGATGACATTGATTATGACTAGGACTTGCTATGACTACTGTATGATAACACTAATACTACATTATGACCACCCCTATGACTCCTAGTATGACAATATTGACTATTACTAGGATTACATTATGTCTACCGTTGTTACATGATAACAACCTCCAGAATGAGAATGGAGGAAGAGGCAGTCTGAGACTTTATTAACAAAAGCAGTTATTGTATCAGACTCACAATCCATGCTTCGAAAGGTCCAAAATGGATGGCTCTGACGTGAATGAAAAACCTCCATAGAAGCATCAAATCTTCAAGAACTGATATGGATCTACTGTCCTGGTTATGCAGCAATGAAAGAGCTGACAGACTAGTTTCAAGAGCGCCCATAGAAGGTGCATTGGACATGGATAAGAGAGAAATACTGAGGGCAATTCATGTTTACCTATTAGAGAATGACACTGCAATCGATGAATCATCAAAGCTAAGACTGCTGGAATTTGGCATCAAATGTAAGACCAGCATTGATGGACGTATGAGAGGACATATCCGGCATGCATACAACCAGTGCACAACAGGAACAATTAGCATTCATACCCTTCGACACTTGCTAAGGGAGACTGAGCACCTATGGGTTTGCCCAGTGTGCAATGACATCAATTCTGATTAACATTAACATTACTGTTATTATACTACTATGACACTATTATCTGGTCTATTATGACCACTACTATGATTACTAGTATGACAACACTGACTATTACTAGGATTACATTATGGCCACTGCTATGACTATTACTATAACATTAATATTAGTACTACATTATGACCAGAGCAATGACTACTAGTATGACAACACTGATTTATTGCTACATTATGGACATTGCTATGACAACTATTGTGATAGCACTATTGCTAGGAGTACATTATGAACACTGCCAAGACTATTAGCATGATAACACCGATTTACTACAAGGATTAAATCATTATCACTGTTATAGCTACTAGTCTGATCACACTAATTTCTACTAGGACTAAGTTATGACCACTGCATGATAAAACTGATTATTACTAGGGCTACAATTGTGACAGCTACTATGGCTATTACTATGATAATACTGACCAGGACCATACTATGTGTGTTCTATTCAAAACTAATGTCCTTTTTTCACCTTTTGTTCCACTTGTATTTGTTTGCTTCTTTCTAACAAGTTTCACGCTGGTGACTTTGTCACACCATGTGAACCCTTCTAATCTGCGCAAGCAATCAATACCTTAGTGAACAAAAGAAAATCGCCAGACTCACAAAAACCCAATACTTCATTTACTTGTACAGATTTCAGCAATCATTTTCAGGCAGACATCCACAATATAAAATCCGCCATACCTTCTTTCCCTTGTGACTTCAGCGAATTATCTACGTTCTGCGAGAACAAGTGTACTAACACCATTCCATGCGACATTCCTTTTATAACAGTTAACGAAGTTTATAACTATCTTATTGATCTTAAAGATAATAACTCATCGGGACTAGATGGAATCAGTAATCGAATACTGCGTTATGCTGCACCAGCTATTACTGATACACTAACATACATATATAATCAATGTCTCGCAAGGAGTTACTTTCCATCTGCCTTTAAAATCGCTAAAGTATACCCTCTTGTTAAACCTGGTTCATCAGGTAATAGCAACCTTGGTAACTATAGGCCCATTTCGCTTATATCATCGCTGTCCAAACCACTGGAAAAACACATACACAAAACAGCAATGGAACACCTAGCTAATAATGACCTGCTTGTTGATAGTCAGTCGGGGTTTAGACCAAAGCATTCATGCGACACAGCCTTAACAAAAATGATAGAGAACTGGCATCTAAACATCAATAACGATAACTTATGTGGAGCACTCTTTGTAGACTTTAAAAAAGCATTCGATATGATAGATCACTCTATTTTAATCAGAAAATTAGAAACAATGAAAGTAAATCTTAAGCTGGTGAAGTTAATTAAATCATTCCTGACAGACAGACAACAAGTGGTGTCTTACAATAATTCTTTGTCCAACCCAACTGTTGTCGATATCGGTGTTCCTCAGGGCTCCATCCTCGGCCCTCTTCTCTTTGCCGTATACATTAATGATCTTCCTCTGTACATCAAACACTCATCCTGTGATCTGTTTGCCGATGACTGTACTGTTTACACTAGTGACAAAAGTTGCGCCACACTAGAACTATCTTTACAAACTGATACACATAATATTATTAAGTGGAGCAACGAAAATCGAATGCAAATAAATATTAGTAAAACGAAATGTATGTTAATATTCTTCTTCTTCTTCTTCCGTCCTTAGCCACCGACCGTCAAAGCAGTCAGTGGCCATTACGCCTAGTGGCGTCTTAGGGCAACAGCAGATAGGTTTTCTTTGCCATTGTTTCCCATCACACCTATTGGCGTCTTTAGGGCAACGGCAAATCAATCCATTTGCTGTTGTTTCCGTAATCGAAGTGACTGGCAAACGGGTGATCAGCCCGTTGGTGTATGTTAATATCAACCAGACAAAAACTACAAAACTCGCAGAAAACAACACTTCAGCTCTACATTGGAACATCACTAATTGAAAACGTAAATGAACAGAAAACTCTAGGTCTAACTGTTGACCAGCACCTAAGTTGGAACTCACATGTAAGTGCACTCACAAAGCTAACGGCACAAAAAGTTTACCAATTAGCCAAAATCAAACACTTCCTGGATGAGGGGGCAAGGAAAATGTTCTACACATCTCACATACAAACATACCTAGACTATTGTTCCACAATCTGGGATGGTTGTTCCATATCCAACACAAAAAGGCTTCATTCACTTCAAAAACGTGCAGTGCGCCTAGTTGCTGATAAACACCAAACACATTGTACAGATTTATATAACTATCTTAAAATATTACCCCTTAGAAAGCGCTTCCTATTTAACAAAGCTAAATTCGCTCACAAAATCTTGTCACAGAATGCTCCAACGTATCTGTGGCCTCTTTTAAAATTTAATGAAAAACGTAGTAACCGCTTAAACCAGTTACAGGTACCCAAGCCCAGGCTAGATTTGTTCAAGAAGAGCTTGGCTTACTCAGCTGCTCATCTTTGGAACAATCTTCCACATGATCTTAAAAACATGCACAGTCCCTACTCATATAATCGTAGACTGTTCAAATACATTATGAGTGCCAATTATATGCCGCCCTAAGGGATTATATTTCGAATTATTATCTAATATACTGTATGGAGGGTCTAATGATCTAGTTTTTCATTTTAATATATCTTACTTCTTAATTGTAATCAAATACTGTAAATGTATGCTTTTATACTACTTATAATGTTGCATCGCCATTAAACTAACACCTTAAGTATGGAGAATGTCTGAATAACTAGCAATAAAAGATGAGTAAGAGGAAGGGCAAAATGTAAGACGGGCCTATATGCACGATTCTTATCTATCAGTCAATACCCTTTACCTCCCTAAGGAGCATAGGTCATAAAGCTGGATCTCGTATAGTGGAGGCGTCAACAATTCACTCCCTGTGGCAGTATCTGTTTGGGACTCAAAGCTGCTCACCTGTGGGAACATTTTCCGCATGTGCTGACAACACACTAAGTCCCAGGTCATTCAGCAGCGGATTCCCAAAATGTCACAAGTTCTTATTATATACCACCATAAACTATCCATCCATCCACCCATCCATCCATCCACCCACCCACCCACCCATCCATCCATCCATCCATCCATCCATCCATCCATCCATCTAATCTATGTATTAATTTTTATTTTTTTTATTTTTACATTCATTATTATTATTATTATTCTTTTTTAATGTTAAAAACGTACTTTAATTATGATGATTATTGCAAATGTAATATTACTTTTATAATGATAAATGCCTTAATTATGCTTATAGTAAATGTGAGGATAAAAGGATATAGTATATATGATGAGAGAGAGAGGAAGGGCAGAATGTCAGACGGGCCTGCGTGCCCAATTCTTAACCCTTTGAAAATAAAGTTCGTTCGTTCGTAAGCACCCATTTATGAAAGCCCGTAACCTCTTCATTACCTTAATTTCTCTGAATTCTGTCTTCCAAGGTTGTTGTACTAACAGAAGAAAATATTTTTCCAAGCCCTTAAATGCTCTCTCCACATGCTCCACATTGGGATTCTCGTGTATTCTTTGTGTCAGTGCAGATTTTAGTATATCCAGTAGCCAGGTATTCACAAACAGATCCTTGGAAGGTACCTGAAACATCAGTACAAATAAATTATTTCAACGATAAGGAGTAATTTTTAGACTATTATCAAGGTACCTTTATATGACCACTTTCTAAAAGAAAAGCAAGTAGGCCAAAAACATGGAGAACAGAACTGGAGACAGAAATAAAATAGATGAAGAAGACACAGAAAGACCTGGAGCTGATGACATGAGACAGGAAGCTTTGGCATAAGTTTGTTGAAGGTCTATGCTCCCTGGGGAGCTGAAAGCTGATGACGATGATTCTTATTTTCAGCCAACATGTATAAATTGTGATGATGATGATTCTTATTTTCAGCCAACACGTAAAAAATGTGATGATGATGATTCTTATTTTCAGCCAACATGTAAAAATTGTGATGATGATGATTCTTATTTTCAGCGAACATATAAAAGTTGTGATGACAATGATCCTTATTTTCAGCCAACATGTAAAAATTGTGATGACAATGATCTTTATTTTCAGCCAACATGTAAAAATTGTGATGACAATGATCCTTATTTTCAGCCAACATGTAAAAGTTGTGATGACAATGATCCTTATTTTCAGCCAACATGTAAAAATTGTGATGACAATGATCCTTATTTTCAGTGAACATATAAAAGTTGTGATGACAATGATTCTTATTTTCAGCCAACATGTAAAAATTGTGATGACGATGATCCTTATTTTCAGCCAACATGTAAATATTGTGATGACAATGATTCTTATTTTCAGCCAACATATAAAAGTTGTGATGACAATGATCCTTATTTTCAGCCAACATATAAAAATTGCAACTATAGAATGACTACCCAGAAAGGAATTCAACCTTATTAATGATTATATAGTATACTTTTGTCTTCCCCATAGCTAAATGTTCTATGCCCATAAGGCTTTTTTTGAGAATAGTTTCCATTTCTCTCTATCCTTGATTATGCCTGTCCAGTTACATTCTTAGTTTTCTCCACGCTGATTTTTAATTTGTTGAAAAGATGATACTTGAGTTTGCAGTGACCACTTCTCACTTGATGTCTTCTTGGTAATGAGTAGTATTCTTGTGTTTTATCTGAGTGCTCTCTATGCTGTTTTTCTGTGACGTTATTTTTAAAAAATTGTTGCTTGTATATCTTCGTGGTGATCTCTCACAGCAAATGTGCCGGGTTCAAATCACAGGACCGGCAGTCTACCAAACTATAAATGGGTACCTGACTCTGCTCTTCAAGTTAGGGAAGAAAAAGGCAGTGAGGAAGGGATTTGGTCCCCATTCCTCTCGATGCTGGACCTAATGGTGAAGTCTTTAACACTTCACTCCCCCACAGCAGTATCTGCTTTGGGACCTTTTTTGTTTTTTGTATCTCTTCACAGAATGTCCTTGCCCTCAGTTTGAATTTACTTTCTCCATCTTTGGTAAGTCTGTCTTCTTTAGGGAAGAGTTAGGGAAGAAAAAGGCAGTGAGGAAGGGATTTGGTCCCCGTGCCTCTCGATGCTGGACCTAATGGTGAAGTCTTTAACATTTCACTCCCCCACAGCAGTATCTGCTTTGGGACTACCTTTTTTTTTTGTATCTCTTCACAGAATGTCCTTGCCCTCAGTTTGAATTTACTTTCTCCATCTTTGGTAAGTCTGTCTTCTTTTCCAAATATTTTGCAGTGGGCAGAAATTCATTGCACTTTCACTTTGTCAGCTCATGGCTGGTTTACATTTGGCTTCTGAGTGGCTGTCTACTAGTTATTTGTATAGTTCTTAGAGGATGGTTATGCTTACAGGAAATCTGTGAGCAATGCTATCTTAGCTTTAGCCTTACAGGTCAGGTCTGTAACACTTTATCTGAAATCCTTGAGGACAGCTATGTTTTGGAAACCAGATTAAAAATTTTGCCATGTGGTTCAAAAAGTAGCCACAATTCACCCAAAATAACCTAAGTCACTCAATCTGCATTAAAAAAGATATCTCAAAGCACTCATAATAGTCAGAATTGTAATAGAAAAGTAGCCCAACGAACCTTGATATTTTAAATTTAGGTTTTTGAGTGTTCAGATCAGATGAAAGGTTATGAACCTGTACTCCTGTTTTCAATGATGGTGGCTGTTGCATTTTTAGTGCTTCTGTCTCAGGCAGACATTTTTAGTGCTTCTGTCTCAGGCAGACATTTTTAGTGCTTCTGTCTCAGGCAGACATTTTTAGTGCTTCTGTCTCCGGCAGACATTTTTAGTGCTTCTGTCTCAGGCAGACATTTTAGTGCTTCTGTCTCAGGCAGACATTTTTAGTGCTTCTGTCACAGGCAGACATTTTTAGTGCTTCTGTCTCCGGCAGACATTTTTAGTGCTTCTGTCTCAGGCAGACATTTTTAGTGCTTCTGTCTCAGGCAAACATTTTTAGTGCTTCTGTCTCAGGCAGACATTTTTAGTGCTTCTGTCACAGGCAGACATTTTTAGTGCTTCTGTCTCAGGCAGACATTTTTAGTGCTTCTGTCACAGGCAGACATTTTTAGTGCTTCTGTCTCTGGCATTCATTTTTAGTGCTTCTGTCACAGGCAGACATTTTTAGTGCTTCTGTCTCAGCTTTGAAACTGTTAAAAAATTTTCCAGTGGTCACTGACATTTGAATTTCCTGTCCATTCTTTAGTTTTGTGTATATGCCTCATATATACACATATTTACATTCTCATATGTATAGGCATATACACAGTCCTATGGTTACTGAAAAGTCACTTCCTATTTTTAAACTGTTATTTCTTAACTTTAACCCAACTGATTTATATGAAATAAACATCAAAATGAAGAGAATTAACTACCATTTTAGTACATAAAAATGTTGTCACATCAACATTATAATTCAATTTTAAATCTTCACAATTTCTGTTAATATCATTTTTAGATTTTATTTTGTTTCTTTTTCTCCTGGGAACATACAAAATTAAACTCAGTAGTTGAATAGCAGTTACTGCTTCTTGTTCTGGCATTTGTTTCATGTACAAGGGAAGGTCAAAAAGTAATGCCTCCTATTTTTTATGTATGTAAATACTCCATCGGTGTGCAATTTATAAATTTAGCAGGATTCCTCAAACACTCTTCTGCACTGTATAGCATTACCAACCTGTTTCAGTAACAGGTGACACCACTGTAACAGTTTAAAAATGGCTGCCAAAGACGTTTGGTTAAAACAACGTTATGTCATAGAATTCCTCAATGCTGAAGGCGAGACCCCAATTCGCATCCACGAACGTTTGAAGAATGTTTATGGAGATTCAACAGTGGATGTTAGCACTGTCCGACGTTGGGTACATCGTTGTGACGAAGCTGAAGTAGGTCAATCCTCAATGGCTGACGCAAAGCGGACTGGCCGTCCGTCTACCGCAGTGACACCACACAACATTCATCAAGTTGATGGCATCATTCGTGGTGACCGTTGGGTAACACTGGATGAACTTTCTTCCATGTTGTCCATTAGTAAAGGCAGTGTCCAGAACATCATTAAAGTCCTGGGTTATTCAAAAGTTTGTGCACGGTGGGTACCCAGAATGTTGACAGACAGACATAAAGAAACAATGAAAACCATAGCCATCAACCTCCTGCAACGTTACGAAACTGAAGGAGAAGAGTTTTTATCGAATATTGTGACAGGTGATGAGACTTGGGTTAATTTTTTCCCATCTGTTTGGACCACTGAAAGAAGATCTTTGCGGACATCACTTTGAGGACACCGAGACCCTTAAACGCGCCGTACGCCAGTGGTTTAGGAAAAAGGACACACATTTTTACCGTGCGGGGATACATGCCCTTGTGAGAAGATGGACAAAAACTGTAACAAATAACGGAGACTACATTGAGAAATAAATTTTTGAAGTTCAGACTTGGGGCTACATTTCAATGTGAATTTTATCTGTTTTCTTGCCTATTGAATGAAATTAAAAATTACGAGGCATTACTTTTTGACCTTCCCTCGTATATCCAACAGACAAACATGGATATAAACATTTAAAAACATGGAGTGACCTTTCAATCACACATATATATATATGTGTGTGTGTGTGTGTGTGTGATTGATATATATAAATATATATGGGGGTTCACTCTGAGGTGGGTACATTTTTAAAAATATATTCCATAGCAATATGATTTTATTTTTCTGCATTCATTTGGCTGCCTCTTTTCAGCACTTCTGTGTTGTTATAAATTAACTCTCAGAACCCTGGAAGGAATGTTTTGCCTATTGTTAGTTGCTCTGCCCTTGTCTATGCAAGATCTGGTATGGTGGGTCCAAGCTCTTTTGATTTAAAGCAAAACAGCTTTTCACTGGAGTATCATCACCATGCACACATTTTAGCTTCCTGGGAGCACAGGTCCTAGACAAATATTTAGATTCTAACACAAGGTAAGAGAGATAGAGGGAGACCGAGGACACACGGAGAAGAGAACTGGAGACAGACATGAAGGGCATGGAAAGACCTTGAGCTGATGGCACGGGACAGGAAGATTTGGCAGATGTCTGATATAATCTTAATTTTGTGCTTGTGCTGTACTGAGAGGACTTCCAGATGTTGTTTAGACTAAAAAAGGCTGTTCTTGCTTTGTTCATTCTGTTGTTGATGTCTTTGCTTGCTCTGCCGTCTGGTGTTACTATGCATCCTAGGTATGTGAAGGTGTCTGTCTGTTCCAGTTGCTGATTCGTTACTGATAGGGGCTCAGGGTTGATCACATTGAGCGTCATGATCTCTGACTTCTTTAGATTGATGTTCAAGCCCACCTGCTGGCTATACTTATTAAGTCTATCTGTTTTTTTCCTGGATTTTTTTATCTGAATGTGCTAGTAGTGCAATGTCATCTGCATATTCCAGATCTTCCAATGTAGAAAATGTAGACCATCTTATTCCTCTTGGACTGCCCTCTGTTGTCTGGCACATCACGCAGTCTATGACTGTTAAAAATAGAGTGGTTGATAAGAGGCATCCCTGTCATACTCCTGTCTTCACCTCAAAGGTTAGGTTGCTCTGCCCAACGCTACACGTAAAGTTGGCATAGAGGCTTTTTATGATTGACACATGCAGCTTGGAATTCCATAAGCCCTCAGTATTTTCCATAAACTGTCCCTATGTATACTGTCAAAAGCCTTTTCAAAATCAACGAAATTAATGTACAGCTGTCTTTGCCATTCTGAGCACTGCTCTATAATGTTCATGAGGGTAAATATATGATCTACATATCTTCTGTTCTTTCTAAATCCTGCTTGTTCTTTCCTCAGGTTGTGGTCTACTGCTCTTGAAATTCTCTGTATAATTATCCTGCCTAGTATTTTGCTGGTAACTGAGAGAACAGTTATTCCTCTCCAATTATTGCAGTCTGCAAGATCTCCCTTCTTGGGCAATTTGACAATTATTCCTTTGTTCCACTCCGTTGGGGCTGTCCATGTTTTCCAGACTTGTGCAAATAGTGGATCTAATAGTTCTGCTGCTAGCTCAGGGTCTGTCTTAAACAGCTCTGCATTTAAGTTATCATGGCCAGGAGCTTTTCCATTCTTTAACCCTTTGATTGCTGTGATGATTTCTTCTTTTCATGGAATGTCTGTATTAACATCTAGATCATTTTCAGCCTCAGGAACATTCAATTGTGTCTCTGGTGGTTCCTTATTCAGAGTTTCTCTGAAATGCTCTGCCCATCTTGTTTCCTGTCCCTCTGCTGTCGTGATTTCCTTGCTTATCTCTTACTAATGTAATATTGTTTGCACCTCACTTTCCGCAGATGATTTTGGTTATTTTGTATACTGTGCTTTGTTCATTTCTCAGTGCTGCCTCTTCTGCCTGTCTTGCAAGATCATTTAGGAAATTCCTTTTGTTGGCTCAGGTTTGGTGTTTAACTTTCTTGTCCAGCTGACTGTACTGTTCGTTATATAGTTGCTTTAACCTGGGGGACTTCGCTTCTGTTTTCTTTCTTTTCATTTCATTTCTCATCGTTATGGTGTTTAATGTTTCTGGTGTTATCCAGTCTTGCTTCTTCCTTTCCTGGAATCCCAAGCATGATTTACTGCTTTCCTTATATAAAATGGTGTTGAATTTCTGATCTATATCATCAGTCAATGTCTTTTCCTGACTTTTGGCAAATTGATATCGCTTCTTTATATCAGCCGCAAAAGCTTTTCTGGTAAGGGAATCCTTCAATTTGCTGATGTCAAACCTTCTATGTATAGTTACAGTTGGTCCAGCCGTTCTGAGTTTCACTTTCAGTTTTGCTACTACTAAATGGTGATCACTTCCCACATCTGCACCTCTTCTTACCTTCACATCTTGTAATGCATGTCTCCATCTAACATTAATCATGATGTGGTTTATCTGGTTTCTGTCCCGACCATTATTATAGACCGAAAGGGAGGCATCAAAGAAGAGTTGGCCACTCGAAAAGCAGCAGCTGGGAGACTTTTTCAGGCCATAAATCGAGGATTCCTCAGCAAGAGAGAGGTTGGTAAGAAAACAAAGATGGCTGTATACCGCTCCACCTATGTCCCAGTCTTGACATATGGATGTGAGTCATGGGCAATGACTACAACCCACAAATGCCAGATCCAAACCTCAGAAATGAGATATCTGAGGAAAGTGGTTGAAGTAACAAGAAGAGACATGGTCCGCAACCAGACAATACGTCAAGGCCTAAAATCCCACCCCCTGCAGAACCAAGTAGAACAGTCCCAACTAAGATGGTTTGGCCATGTCTGCAGAATGGGAGAAGATCGGCTATCATGACAAGCATGGGAAACAAAGAGCCAGGGATCCACCCCCCAGAGCCCACTGGGAGGACAACATTAGACAATCTTTGAAGGACCGAGAACTAGAATGGAACCAGGCCAGGCGGAAGACAGCCGATAGGATAGTCTGGCACTCTCTCTTCCAAACCTCTACACCTCACGGTAGAAGGGGAAAGACTAAGTAAGTAAGTAAGGGAAAAGTGTTCCTCCAATGACTAGGTTGTTAATGCTACAGAAACTTATTAATTTATCCCCATTTTCGTTTGCTGTTCCACTGCCGCATTTCCCCATTACTCTTTCATTATATGTACTGTGTGTTCCAACTTTCGCATTGAGGTCTCCCTTTACTACAATAAGATCATATCTAGGTGTGTCTTCCATTTCTTTCTGCAGCTGTTGATAGAATTCATCCTTGACCTCTTCATCGCTGTCATTCGTTGGTGCGTAGCATTGTATTATTGTAGTGTGAAGTAGTTACATATTTCACATGCAACTTCACACTGTTATTTTAATCATTAGACTCTGATGAAGTTCTTAAATTTTGCACAGACCTTTATGCATTAACTGCAATTATCAGACTTCATCTTGTCTATATCTTTTTCTGCCATCATGTCGAAAATTATTTAATTATAACATTACACATTTTTATTTATGTCAGTATAATCATCCTAACTTTGCTAGACTCAATTTATGTTTTGTTTGGCTTACCACGCCATGTTTACTACTATCACATCACTTACTGATTATTCTGGCACGATGGCCTTTACAAAAGTCATTCAACGTTTATCGAATTATTTAATCTCTTTGGACACTCTGGTCCTGAAAAACACTTTCTTTATCAATAAATCTAAGTGGCAACGGCCACACTTTACAATACACTGTAGGGTAGATAAAACCACATTAAGTAGAAACACTACCAATGGGCATGAAGGTCCTAACACATACTTTGCTACACATAAGTTAGTGGTCAAGCCACATATTCTAAAACACGTTCGCTAGGCATGAAGGCCACAGGTAGGCTCTTTGTAATTATGTATTTCGCATCATCATTCTATACGCGATACGTCTGAATGTGCCTCTAGTTGGGGTGCTACATGGTGCAATCAAACCGACCAAAAATAAACCAGCCAATATGACTACCCATCATGGAGCAGTCTCCAACACCTTGGGGAATCAAGAACAAAGGCTGCCTTGTAATGCTATCAATAGGTTTCCTGTACGTGTGTACTATCTATCACAGGCACTCTCATCTCTTGTTCCACTGGCACTTGTCTGGTTCTTGTCATCAGTTCCACATTAGTGATCTTATCATACCACTTCAATCCTTCTATTATACGCAAGCATTCATTTATGAAAGTCTGTAGCTTTTTGGTTGTTGTTTTTTGTTGCTGTCACAATATGCTAAGAAGTCAAATATGGAAATCATGAAAAACACAGAAATAGAAAATCAGCTGCAGTGTGCTAAGCAAGGAGGTCAAAGTGATCAATAACAACACACACAACATTTACAATCAGAAATAACACAGTAAATGAAATTTCGGAACTACATCAGGTGAAGAATTTATAACATCATCATCACCACTCTTACATCTCCTGAAGGAGAATAAGCCTTCAACATATCTGTACCAGGTCCATGAGTCCTGTACCATCCACTAAAAATCTTTCCCTGTCTTCATTATCCCTTTCAGTTTTGTCTCCAGTTCTCTTCTCTGTGCATTTTTTGGTCTTCCTCTACCTCTCCATACTTGCTGAAGTTTTTGTGGCTTAAAGTTTCTAGAGGATGGATCAGCCAACAATATACAGTAGTTGCCTCCGTCTGTTATAACTGACTAACATAGTTAAATAATCTTGGACATGTCTTGGACATTTGGTCAGAATTAAAATTAACCAACAACCAACCCATCATGTTCCCCATATCATAAGAAAGTTTGGCATGCAGAAGACTAAGAAAAAAATGGACCAAAGGAATGGCTGAAGATTTTAGGAGAACAGGACACACCATCACTTATGCAGCAAAAAATGGTAAAGAAAGGCAGTGAGTCTTCCTTGCAATGCCCAATAGCAGCACTGACAAGATAAATAAAGCAAAGTATTTTTATACCTTATACGACAGGACGGGCAGCTTTCACTGCATTGGGAAATATATGGAGATCAAGAGAAATCAAGTCCAACATTAAATATCAGAATCTCCAATTCAAATGTCGTCAAATTGACTGTATAGCATTATAAGGCTGTCCTTTTCTGGAATGCCCAGGGTAAAAGAAGCAGAAGAAAACCCAAAAACACATGGAGAAGAGAACTGGAGACAGGAATGAAAATGATGAAGAAGACAGACACAACTGGAGCTGATAGCACAGGACAGGAAGACTTGGTATAAGTTTGTTGACGGCCTATGTTCCTTGAGGAGTTGAAGGCGAGATAATGATGATTCTTATATCTATATCTCTGGAAACATCCATAATTTGTCAGCTATTTAATCAGCACTAGCGCTTCTAGTTGGTCAAAACGTCATGCACCCTGGTGCCTTCACTATAAGATGCTGTGGGTGGTTTGCAGCTGTGCTAGTCCAAGTTGGAGGCCAGTCACAGGCATAAGCAGGGCTCTGCAAGGGTGCTCACCATAGTTTAGCCAGTCGGTCAAGACTGTTACTGAGGGATGGCCGCCACTGTCTTTGTGGCTTCTGGGAGCCATATGTCAAGCTTGGAAGGTCAAGGTGGACCACTGAGTTTGAACCACTAGTTCAGTTCTCCAGTGCGACCGCTCTTGCCCAAAGGTGCTACCACTCTTGGCCTCCCCAGATCTATATCTACTTTCTTCCTTTGTGCTTCATAAGGAGCACTGGGCCATCACTATAGTTGGTCTGCTGGCAGTAAACCTGCACCCAAGCACTTCTTGTGGCCTTGCATGTGGTAGTTTCTATAGAGATCTCTGGAAACCGAAGGGAATAAAGACTGTGATGAAAGGTTAAAAAGAAATGCTTATTTATTAGTAATTTTTGGAGTTATCCTCATGCCTTAATACCAATATGGAAGCCTGAATGATTCAAAAAATATTCACATACAAAGCAGGATACATAAAATATTATCATAATTTTCCTTTGCGCTCTTTACAGAGCATTGAACCACCATTGTAGCCGGTCCCCTTGCAGGAAGCCTGCATCAAGCAATCACATGCTCTTGCATGGTTTTTATTTGACATGATGAGGTTGCCAGGTATGCACAACCTTATACAAGTATTAGTCTCCTTGTACAACCTGCTTGAAGATGCAATAGATCTATTCTTTCTTTGTTGCTTCACAGGGAACTACATTTGTTATATTTAAAATATAATGTTTACAAAAAAAACAAACCATTAACGATGTAAACTAAATAAATAAAACTATAAACAGTTAAGACCTGATTGATTGCTACGATGAGAACTTGCTGTATATCCCTTTTCATTTGGATCTTTTTGCTTTGCTGGAGGAAATGCTTGTGCAACTGATACTCAATGTACACCTTGCGTGCCTGCTCTATGACATTCATCTTTGCAAGATGAAGAAAGGGCTAAATTCCTTCCACACAAAGCTGGAAGCAAATAATATCTGAAGAGAACTTCCAATCTGAACCTCCAAAGAGAAGATTGTGTGGATGAATACGAAATTTCATGTTTCTCCACCAAGATGACCTGAAATTAAAAATGACACATTTTGGATCAAATTGTACAAGTCACTGATAAACATTTTAGTATTAATAAGGGCAAGATAAGATATTTATGTTATTAAAGTCTAATGCATTTAGGAACATCCGACTGACAGAATGGTTAGAGCGCTGGTCTTTCGTGGCAGAGGTGCCGGGTTCGATTCACGATATCAACATGCTCCAGTCTTCCCAGCTGTAATTGAGAACCTAATTTAGAGTTAGGGAAGGAAAAGGCAGAGAGGAAGGGAACTGGTCACCCCACCTCTCGATGCTGGACCTAGTATGTGGAAGTCTCTAACACTTCACTCCCCTAAGGCAATATCTGATATGGGACTATCTTTAACTTTTTTCATACCCATCCATTGTCATGCATTTATGCAGAGTATCTGATTGGTTTAGCCGTTAGAGCGCTTGTCTATCTGCAGCAAAGTTACCAGGTTCCCAGATCTCAACCTGGCAGCATCATATGCAAGTCTACTTAACTGTAAATTGGTACCTGACTGCTCTTTAATTTAGGAAGGCAAAGGCAGCAAGGAAGTGAGCTGGTCACCCCACCTCATACAGTTTTATCTTTACATTTTCTTTGGTATGCAGAAACTTTATGGTTGAACAAAGTCATATTTACTTTAACCAGTGTAAATCTATTACTTCCAATTTATATTGATGACAAACCAAGCCATATTTTTGTACTACTTTAGCTGGTCTTAATCTATTACTTCAGGTTTTAAACTGACAATGAACAAATTCAAATTTATAGGACTATTTCAGCCCATCTAAATCTATTGCTCTGTCAAGTTCCCAGGGGGTCTCTAAAGAAACAAAGGAAGAATACGACTGCGGCTTCCTCAGCAAAGTCGTAGGAGGTTGTGAATGAGGCTGGCAACCTTAGGAACAACCGACTGACAGAATGGTTAGAGCGCTGGTCTTATTGCAGAAGTTCCGGGTTCGATTATCGGCAACCTTATCATGCTAGACAAATTACTACAGAAACCATAGCTGCAAAGTGGTGCATGAATGAATGAAATATTTTACCTCAGGTTTTCTAATGATGATCATCAAAGTTATATTTATGGGACTATTTTAGCTGGTCTATATCCACTGCTTCATGTTTTTGGTAAATTATGTTGCACTGTTTCTGGTTTGTACACAGTGAATGAGTTTACATTATATCATTTCATATTTTACACGCAATCATAACTCTAGTCTGACTTGTTAAATGTTCCATGTCCAACAATGGTTGCACTATTATGATGACTACTGATACATTTTTCCCTGTGTGGGGGTCGCAGGGGTCACAAAAGAGACAAAGAAAGAACAGGACAGGACTACTGTGCCCCCAGGCATGTCACAAGGAGACTAATATAAGGTTTTACATGGGCCTGCCACGCTCATCATGTCAACAAAAGTGCTTCAGAAACCAAAGCTAATAAGAGCTTGTGAATGCTTGATGCAGGCTTCCTGAAAAGAGAACCAGCTACAGTTGTAGTTCCATGCTCTGTATGGAACACAAAGGAAAATGATGATGATGGCTGATAAACTTCAATTAAATTTTAAAACCTCACAAATATTCAAATTCTCACTTCCCTGCTCATGATTTGAATAACTCGTTTGCTCTTTGAATTTACGCATCTCAACAATGTTTCCTGCATATTTACAATATTACTGTTAGTGAATTTATCACATTCTCATATTCCTGTTGAAATAAAAATTACCAGAACGAATGTTATTTGAAAAGGACTGAGAGCTGGGGAAAAACTGCAGCCTATATTCCAAGGGAACAAACAAGGATGGATGACGATAATATTGGAATTTTGTTTTATTTACGTGACATCTGTGATTTAGAGGTTGTCAATCATATCACATTGTGCAGATAATTTGCTAGCACACAGCAGAATTTTTGCAGCTTTGTTCCTGCTTAAATTTTTTATCTTTCCTTTTTATAGTTCTCATTTTTCCCTTTTATTTTATACCTTCTCTCTTTAGAGAAGGGTTTCTTAAAATTTTCTCAGTAAGGGCCTACAATTTGTTCCTCTTCGCCCGACCCTAGACCCATATAATCTCCTCCAGGATGTTCATCGATTTCACCGTCGCATGAGGCTGAAACTCCATTTTAGACAGGAGGACAGCACTCCGCAGTCTCAGGCTGAATCTGACATCTTCGCACGTTTTTCTGACTCCATGAAACCTCCTTTTACACCTAAACCTGGGGCTTCTCATGCCCTGGACCTGTACATAAAGAACACCATCCACGACATTCAGCAGCTCCGTCCTCGTAGATTGCACTATTCCAATCTCACGTCTGCGGAGTCCCATGCTCTCTCCCTTCTTCGCCGTAGAGACGACATTGTCATCAAACCGGCTGACAAGGGAGGAGCCATTGTCGTCTGGCAAAAGGACTTATACCTAAGTGAAGGTAAAAACCAGTTGACCAATGGCTCTTTTTACAGCCCAGGACCAGCGATGCTACTGTCTCCAACAATCGCATTGTACACAGCACCATTAAGCAGCTCATCACCAGCCAAGCTCTTCCTCCCCGCGCATCTCTTCTTAGGATTCATGATAGTTCTTTGGGCAAGCCTGTATTCTACATGCTCCCCAAAATTCATAAGATCGAGAACCCTGGCAGACCTATTGTCTCGGCCTGTTCCTGTCCTACTGAACACATTTCCGACTTCCTCAACAGCATTTTCCAACCTATCATTCAGAATCTTCCCTCCTTTATCAAAGACACTAATCATGCTCTTACAACTTTCTCCTCTATCCGACTCTCAGCAGACTGCCTCTACCGTCTTTTCTTGTTAGACGTCTGTTCTCTGTATACCTCAATTCCCCACCCCGATGGTCTCCGAGCTCTTCGGTTTTTTCTTGACCAGCGCACATGTCCCTCTATTCCCACTGACACTCTTCTCCATCTTGCTGAACTGGTCCTTCAACTGAATTCCTTTGAATTCAATGGCCAGTTTTTTTACCAAATTAGTGGTGTTGCCATGGGAACGAAGATGGGTCCTAGCTATGCCTGCCTGTTCATGGGCCACTTGGAGCATCAGATATGGCAACAATACTCCGGTCCTTTCCCCGGGTTTTACCGCAGATATATCGATGATGGCATAGGTCTCACAGATATGTCCGAGACTGATTTATCCCGCTTCATCGACTTTGTCAACCACTTCCACCCCACTATCAAGTTCACCTCCCTCATCTCCACAGTATCTGTCAACTTTCTTGACATTACTATTACTATCACACCCTCCGGCCTCAATACCTCAGTATACTACAAGCCGACAGATGCCCATAGCTACCTTCTGTATACCTCTTCTCATCCTCGGGCTTGTCGTGACTCCCTTCCATTTTCACAACTTCTCCGATTCCGTCGTTTGTGCCAAGACGATGATGACTTCCACTTCCGAGCCAATGAGATGTTGGATTTCTTCCGTAGCAGACTTTATCCCAAACATGTTCTCACCTCTGCCTTCCAACGTGTTCTCCCCATCTCTCGTCAGGAGGCCCTCAAACCTCACTATAAATCCCCTTCGGATAGAGTCAAATTAATCTTGACCTATCACCCACACAGTACTGCAGTCAAACAGATCCTTTTCCGCCACCTACCTATCCTTCAAGCAGAGTCTGTGACCCAAGAAGTATTCGGTGAAGCACCTTTGGTGGCATATAGACGCGACAAGAACCTGAAGGACCTTCTTGTTCACAGCCGTCTCCCAAAGGAGAATGCCACTCACTTTGGCACATTACCCTGTGGTCGGACACGATGCAACACGTGCAAGTATGTCATCTCATCCCACAAGGTGTCTTTTCCTGAGGCTACGTACACCATCACCAGTAGCTTCACATGTGAGTCGCATAACGTCATTTATACGATCATATGTAAACGTTGCTGCAAAACCTATATTGGCCAAACAGGCAAACGACTTGGGGACAGGTTCAGCCAGCACTTGAATGACATCTCTCAGCACAAATCCACACCAGTTGCCATACACTTCAATGGCCCTGACCACCAGGGTCCCATCGACATCCAGGTCACGGCGATCAGATCCTGCTCCTCTGACACTGCTAGCCGAGAACAGCTTGAGAACCGTCTTATCCACCGCATGGGGTGTCTAAAACCAGTTGGGCTCAACACTCTACACACCTTTGTCTGAGGTCACCCTTTCCTCGCCTGTTCTACTTTGACTCTTTCCACTCTTATCCCATTTTTCTATTTTCTGCCGTCCTCTAATTATATGCATGAATATATAATACACTGTTTTTAATATGTCTAGATTTTTTATTCTATTTTTTATTTATTTATCTTCGACTCATTCTGTTCCCTTCTATTTCCAGTCCCAACTTCTATTAAGTTTGGGTAGTTTATTGCTTAGTTTCGTTTTTTTAGTTTCTAAGTATGTTATTGTGTACATCCGGTGGTGGCAGTCATTTCCCTTTCCTGGCACGTGCCCATAAGCGTTAGGACTTTGCCGCCTTTAGGGAAGTACCTATTTTTTAATTTTTATATTTTTTTTTTTATCTTTTTAGGTTCTCACGTGTCCTATCTAACCTTCACTTTCTTTCCTTTCCCTGACGAAGGCCTTGTGGCCGTAACGTTGGCTATTTTCTCATTCTTTTGTCCCCGTAAGACGAATCACCTTTTTTCAATTTATTTTCACACCCATCCATTAAAATTTTCTGCGCCATGCCCACCTTTGATTGTCCAGTGAAGGATATGGACTCCTTTGATTGTCCAATGAAGGCTATAGACCCCTTTGATTGTCCAATGAAGGCTATGGACTCCTTTGATTGTCCAGTGAAAGATATGGACCCCTTTGATTGTCCAGTGAAAGATATGGACCCCGTTGATTGTCCAATGAAGGCTACAGACTCCTTTCATTGCCCAATGAAGGCTAAAGACCCCTTTGATTGCCCAGTGAAGGATATCTTCTTCTTCTTCCTCGTTCGCCCTGAAAAGGACGGTGGTTGCGTTGTGTCTGTTTACGCCTAAGCTGTGATATCTGCACCTTTTGGTCGACACATCCGACTTCTGCACGGCATTTTTTGGGACCGGATTTGCCTTCCCATTTCGATCCGTACTCGCTCAGCCAGACTGCACTGCTGCAGACTGTTTCCAGGACCACCACGTGGAGGTGGAGTACGGTCTTTGATTGTCTGATGAAGACTATGGACCCCTTCTTGGACAAAAATGTACATAACAGCACAATGGAAAACATTACATTTTACATTTTAAGTTATGTACACAGACCCTCTAGAATCCATTCACGGAAGGGGTCCGTGAACCACAGGTTAAGAAACCCTGCTTTAGTGATAATATGAAAACTCTATTTTCTGCCTGTTTCATTAACTCATTCACTTCCTTTAGTTCCTTGTGCAGTACAGACCTTTAATCAGTTCACACCAAGTTCTTCTGTTCCATACCATCCACTCAATCTTTTTTTTTTATGTCCATCCCTAGTTTTTCTTCTCCAAGAAACAACCTCAGTCCCTATTCATACAATCATAGACTTTTTGAATACTTTCTGAATTCTGATTACATGCCCCCCTAATCGGATTACCTTTTCTTATAACATCAACTGTAGGTTCTAATGACGATGTTTGTACTTTTCGACATATGTTTTGTCATGCTTATAAGTAATTAATGTTAATATGAGTGTGCTATATTATTATTTTACTTTATGTTGAATTTCTTGAAATTGATAAGTAACATGCATATGAGAATAAATGAATTCAGTATGAAAGGTGAGCGAAAAGAAGGGCAGAATGTTAGACGGGCCTGTGTGCCCAATTCTCAACCCTTTGAAAATAAAGTTCATTCGTTCGTTCGTTCTCCATATGTTTGTGAGTATCCCTATTTCTTTAACATTGGTGATTCCACAGCA
The DNA here is from genome assembly GCA_024509875.1 of Oreohelix idahoensis. Taxonomy (NCBI): domain Eukaryota; kingdom Metazoa; phylum Mollusca; class Gastropoda; order Stylommatophora; family Oreohelicidae; genus Oreohelix; species Oreohelix idahoensis. The sequence goes on from JAMPIV010015511.1 coordinate 276,210, forward strand.
AGGACTGACTTGTAATGCTATCAGTTGGTTTCCTCAATGCATGTCCTTCTATTGTAAGTCAATGGTTTCTTATTTTCACGATTTGTGCCCGTCTCAATATATGCACAAAAAATTGAGGTTTTCTGCCAAAACCCTTCATCAACACAGCATTTCATAATCTTCTAAAGTTTTACTCCTTCTGTCCCAGGCGGTTTGTAGGTGAAAATGAATTCCATCTTTTTTCCACAGCTAACACCTTAAAACAGAAACCTGTTGATAGCATTGCAAGGCAGTCCTTGTTCTGGAATCCCCAGGGAAAGAGAGGCAGAGGTAGACCAAAAAACACATGGAGAAGAGAACTAGATTAAGAATGAAAATGATGAGGAAAACATGGAAAGAACTTGAGCCAATGGCACGTGACAGGAGAACTTGACGTGTGTTTGTTGAAGGCCTATGCTCCTTGGGGAGCTAAAGGGTATTGACTGAATGCCTTTAAACAATGAGCGTCATTTATTTATGAGAAAATATCTCATAATGTACATAACATCATTGTAAATTCACTCAAGATTACTTTAGTGTGTTGTAAGTCAGATACCAGAAGGGGTTTGACATCAGCGGATTGGGGGACCCCCTTGCCAGAAAGGCTTTTGCGGCTGACATGGGAAAACGATGTCAGTTTGCCAGAGGTCGGGAGGGGACATTGACTGGTGGTGTAGACCGGAGGTTCAATGCCATTTCAACAGTATGTAGGGAAGGTGGCGGGTCATGCTTGGGATTCCGGGAGGGGAAGAAGCGGGACTGGATAGCACCAGAGACATTAGACACCATGGCGCTGAGAGAGGAAATGAAAAGAAAGAAAACAGAGGCAGGGTCCCCCAGGTTAGGGTAACTAATGGCGAACAGTGCAGTCAGCTGGACAGGGAAGTTGAACGCCAAACCCGAGCCAGCAGGGGGAATTTCCTGGGCGATCTTGCGGGACGGGCAGAGGAGGCGGTGCTGAGAGGTGAACAGAGCACGGTATGCAGGGTAACTAAGTTCATCGACGGAGAACGGGGTGCAAACAGTGTTACATTGGTGGGAGATAGGCGGGGAGGTCTCGTCGCGACAGCGGAGGGACGGGAGACGAGATGAGTGGGGCGCTTCGGGGGGACTCTGGACGAGGGGCCACCGGAGACACAGTTGAATGTTCCTGAGGCTGAGGGCGATCTGGATGTAAATGCAGACATTCCACGAGGGGAAGAGGTCATCACAGCAGTCAAGGGGTTAGAGAACGGGGGAGCTCCTGGCCATGATAACATAGGTGCAGAGCTATTGGGACAGACCCTGGGCTGGTGGCGGAACTATTGGAACCACTGTTTGCACAGGTCTGGAGGGCGGGGACGGCACCATCGGAGTGGAACGGGGGAATAGTTGTCGGATTGCCCAGGGAGGGGGGGGGGGGGAGATCTTGCGGACTGCAATAGTTGGAGAGGAGTCGCTCTTCTCTCGGTTCCCAGCGAGATACTGGGCAGGATGGTTGTAATTCTTCTTCTTCTTTGATCCATAACCACCAACCGTCAATGCAGTCAGCGGCCATCACGCCTGGTGGCGTCTTGTAGGGCAGCAACAAATTGATTCCACCTTGCTCGGTCGGCGGCCATCCTTCGTACAGTGCCCCAACTGTGGTTCATTCTTTGCATCTCAGCTTCCACAGTTCTCCGCCAAGTTGTTTTTGGTCGGCCTCTCTTTCGCTTTCCCTCGGGGGTCCATAGCATAGCTGTTCTTGTGATGGTATCAGGGTCCCTTCTGAGGACGTGGCCAACCCAACTCCAGCGTCCGCCAGCCTGGACGGTGCGCATGTTCTCCTGGTTACTCCGAACAAGTAGTTCTTGGTTGCTGATGGTGTTTGGCCAAAAGATTCGGAGAATCCTCCTTAGGCAGATTGTGTGGAAGGAGGACAGTTCCACAAGTCCTCAGAACCTTCCACAGGCTGTCCCCGTGTACGCTGTCGAAAGCCCTTTCAAAATCAACAAAGTCAATGCACAGCCGTCTCCGCCACTCCGAGCTCTGCTCCACAATGTTCCCGAGGGCAAACATATGACCCGCACATCCTCCGTTCCCTCCGAAGCCCGCCTGCTCCTTCCCCAGCCTATGGTCAACTGCCCCTGAAATTCTCTGGATGACCATCCTGCCCAGTATTCTGCTGGGAACCGAGAGGAGGGCAACTCCTCTCCGGCCGTTGCAGTCCGCAAGGTCGCCCCCCTTGGGCAATCTGACAACCAATCCTCTACTCCACTCTGCCGGTGTTGTCTCAGCCTCCCAGACCCGTGCAAACAGCGGCTCCAATAGTTCTACCGCCACTCAGGGTCCGTCTCGAATAGCTCAGCATCTAGATCGTCGTGACCAGGCACCTTTCCATTCCCTAGCCCTTTGATAGCTGTGATAACCTCCTCTTTTCTTAGACGTAAATACAGACATTCCACGAAAAGAGGAGAGATGGTTGTACAGAGAGTTTCAAAGGCAGTGGACCACAGGCTGGGGAGGGAACGGGCAGGGTTTGGAGGGAACAGAAGATGTGTGGATCATGCGTTCACTCTCAGGGGCATTATAGAGCGGTGCTCGGGATGGCAAGGACAGCTGTACATTGGTTTCGTTGGTTTTGAGGGGGCTTTTGACGGCATACATGGGGACAGTTTATGGAAGGTACTGAGGGCTTGTGGAGTTCCGGGCTGCGTGGTGTCAATCGTGGAAAGCCTCTGTGCCGGCTTTGCATGTGGTGTTGGGCAGGGCGGCCTGGCCTTTAGGGAGGGGGCAGGAGTGTGGCAGGGATGCCCCTTGTCGACCACTCTATTTTTGGCGGTCATGGATTGGGTGGTGCGCCGGACGGCGGAGGGTGGTCTGGGAGGAGTGGGATGGACTGCATTTTCTACATTGGGGGATCTGGGATGTGCAGATGGCATTGCACTGCTGGCACATTCGCGTCGGCCCGGGAAAAAATGGATGGACTTAATGGGTTTAGCCAGCGGGTGGGCTTGGGCATCAATTTGGAGAAGTCAGAGGTCATGGCGCTCGGTGTGAGCAGCCCTGGGCCCGTGTCGGTAGGGGGTCGGCGGCTGGCGCAGACGAGCGCCTTCGCATGCCTGGGATGCATGGTGGCACCAGACGGCGGGGCAGGCAGGGACATCAGCGTCAGAACGAGTAAGGCAAGAGCAGACTTTTTTGGCCTGGGCAACATCTGGGGGTTCTCTCGGTACAGCACAAGCGCAAAATTAAGATTATATCAGAGCTGTGTGCTTTCTGTGCTTCTCTATGGTGCGGAATGCTGGAGAGTTACAGAGAAGGAAATGTCGAAATTGTCCTCTTTTCACACAACATGCCTAAGAAAAATTCACCGAATCTTTTGGCAGAATACCATCACCAACCAAGATCTGCTTACTCGGAGCAAGCAAGAGGACATGCACACCATCATAGCTGGCAGACGCTGGAGCTGGGTTGGCCATGTCCTCAGAAGAGACCTTGATGCCATCACAAGAACAGCTATGCTTTGGACCCCTGAAGGAAAACGAAAGAGAGGCCGACCAAAAACAACCTGGTGGAGGACTGTGGAGGCTGAGATGCAAAGAATGAACCAGAGTTGGGGCACTGTACGGAGGATGGCCGCCGACCGAGCAAAGTGGAATCAATTTGTTGTTGCCCTACAAGACACCACTAGGCGTGATGGCCACTGACTGCTTTGACGGTCGGCGGCTAAGGATCAAAGAAGAAGAAGTCAGATACAACAAATGTTTGTTTTATATCCTATAAAGTGCCCACATGATAAAATCTTGCTATAATCAAACTAGTGCAGAAGGCGGCCTTTGTTGTATATATTTACATATTGTGGCATGTCATGGGCAGGGCCGTACTTAAAGTATTTAGCACTGTGACAGAGATTATGTAAATTCATCATGTGACGTATTCTTTCCAGAACGTTGTCTCCATTACAGCTGCTCTGAACGCATCACGATTCTGGGCAAGTCGACCTGCATCAGCCAAAGACAAGTTCAGACTCTCTGTGATGTCCTGGGTACACCGTCGTCTAGGTCGACCCCTTCCCCTTTTTCCAGGGACCATGCCTTCCATCACTATTTTTTCCAGACTATTATGTCTTTTTATATGACTGAAAAATTTCAGCTTCCTTATTGCGATGGTATAAATACCAATGTTCCTGTACGTTTAGTGAGTGCAGTACTTCTCTGTTGGTCTTTTTTTCTGTCCAGGGTATTCTCAACATCCTTCTGTAGCATTTCATTTCGAATGATGTAATCTTTTTTGCAACTGTTTTATTGAGTGTCCAAGTCTCACAGCCGTATGTTGCTACTGGGAATATACATGCTCTGATCAGTTGTAACTTTGTTTCTTTGCTTGTGCCTTGCCATAGGTTTTTCATCTGTATTAGTTTATGTGTAGCAATTGCAAGTCTTCTTTTAATTTCTACTGCACAGTCGCCAGAGCTGTTGATGATTGATCCTAAGTATTCGAATTCATTAACACTTTCCAGTTCTTCGTTATCAATTTCAATTTCTGGTTTGGTCTTTACTTTGTCTGTTGTCAATACTTTGGTCTTCTTGGTGTTTAGGTATAGATTCTGGGCCTCGCTGTGTTTTTTGGTGGACAGAATTAATTGTTCAAGTCCTTCTGGGTTGGTCGATAGGAGGACTGTGTCGTCAGCATATCTGATTTCCGGGATCTGGTACCCGCCGATGTTAAATGAGTCAAACTCTGTGTGTTCTTGGTCATCTCTTATGTTTCTCATGATATTCTCGGCATAAATGTTAAACAGGTAAGGGGAAAGGGTACAGCCTTGTCTTACTCCTTTCTGTACTTCAAACCATTCTGATGTTTCCCCCTCTACTCTTACGGCTGCCTGTTGTTCATGGTATCGAAAGCTTTGGTGTGCGTATGTAGGTCAACGTTGAATTCTCTACACTTTTCTATGATGATCCTCATGTTGAATATATGATCTCTAGTGCCTCTACCTGGTCGAAAACCCGCCTGTACTTCGTTTATTTCCAGCTTTTGTTGCATTTTTCATTATGATAATATTTTGCTGGCATGGCCTATAGTTCTGTAGTTTGTGCACAGTGAGAGATTTTCCACTTTTTAAGTGTTTGATTGCGTTCCGGACTTCCTCTATGGTAGGTTCTGGTTCACGTTCCGCTTCATTCATGATGTTGTTATCTGCCGCTTTGTTTATTTCCGTATACACTTCTTGACAGTACTCCTTCCATCTGTTCAGAATATCTTTACGTTCTGTTAGAGTGTCGCCTTTCTTGTCGTTTATTGCTCGATTTAAAGTTGCTGTTCTTCAATGTTCTTACTTCAGAAAACATATTCTTACTCAATCCCTGTTCGCACATTTCCTCTATTTTCCTGCAGGTGTCGTTTATGTATTGTTGTTTGTCTTGTCTGACTAGTTTTTTAATCTGCTTTGTGTATTCCTTGTACAACTCCTGATTTTCTGTATCTTTTTTGGACTTCATTTTTCTTCTCTCTACCACCAACTTCAGTGTTTCGTCTGAGATGTATTCTCGTCTCTTTATACTTCTTTTAGAAATTAACCTCTGTGCATTTGTAATATAAACATCTCTGATGTTATTGGCAAGTTCATCTGGTGTCATTTCCTCCTGTACTGCCATAAGAATGTCAAATTTGTTCTGAATATCGACACTGTACTCTTCTGGTATGGCGCTTGTGTCATAACGTATTACTTTGTCGCTTGTAACGACTTTTTTCAATTTGATCTTGAAGTTTGCAGCAAGAAGTTCATGGTCGGAGTCACAGTCTGCTCCTGGGAGTGTCTTGATGGATGAGATACAAGATCGCCACCTTTGTTGTATTAAGATGTAATCTATTTGGTTCTTGCTTTTTCCGTCCGGTGACGTCCATGTATACAGTCTTCTAGGGTGTTGCATGAAAAGAGTATTTGTGATGACTAGGTTGTTTTCTAGGCAGAATGTTGTCAAGCGTTCTCCTCTCTCATTTCTCTGGCCCAATCCAAAACTTCCTTTCACTCTTTTTTTCATGTTCTAATCTTTCGTTTCCAACTTTGGCATTAAAATCTCCCATTATTATCCTAATATCTTGCTTATTTGCTTTCTCTAATGAGTGTTGCAGTTCACTGTAAAAATCTTAAATTTCTTGTTCTTCAGCAGCTGCTGTTGGCGCATATGTTTGTATAATTGTGATGTTCTTTGATTATGTAAATAGATTACATATATCAACACGTCTTCTCTCCCACCTTGCTACCACCTGGCTTCCTTATTAGTATGCACGTTTTGGTTAACGCAGAACCACTACACTTAGATATGTCTCACTCTTAATTTAGCCACGCCTATTTTTTTTTCTTTATTGTATTACAGGCAATAGGAATGTTTATAAACAAGACATATTAACTAGCCCACGACTGGACATGTAACCGCTAGCGAGTAAGAGCAGTTAAATGAATTATAATGCCAGCGATTGGACAACCGTCGTAATAGTGACAGGCCAGACTGAGCGAATGGGTTGTATATTTGTAGAACCAAGGCCGATAATTAAAAAGTTGTACCTTGATAGATTGCACTTTCTCAGAGGGAATAAGCGAATGAAGAACAGAAAGGGGTGACAACCGCAGTTACCTACCCCAGCCATCTGTTCCTGAAGTCCCAGAGAATGTAATTAAGCTACGGAATGAGGGAGATCAAAGAGACGATTCGCTCGTGGAACAGCAACAGCGTCTGCGGTCGGCATAAGTGTAAAATTTGACTTTCATTCAGAAAGCGACCGCAGATTTCCCCCAAAATACGAGCAAGGCGTTAAATCTTGCAAGAGATAGTGAAGTTCTAACTATTTCATTTATATATCTCTTCCTTTAAAATCAATTATCTAGTCACCTCAGAATCTTTCAGAACATCTAGCTTCGATTTCTAGAGTCATTTTTACAAGTGGAACTTCTTAGTTTTCAATTGGAGATAGTTTTATTTCTGTGTTGCGGTAAATATTATACTAGCATTTTTGAGTGATTTAATTGTTAAAGTCGTCATTATATTTCACTAGGATTTTGTGTTAATTGACTAGCAAATTAAAATAATTTATAGCTAAATTTTCCGGCTGTACGTTAATATTAATTACTCGGTATCACCCAAGAAAAGAGATATTTTAATTGACTAGTAAAGGCACTAGATGTGGTACTGACGAAATATATATATTTATCTCTAATCCATTGTGTGTAACTGGTAAATGACTAGCGCTTATTTCATGGGTTGATAAAAATGATAAAATAAGCTATACACTTGTAGTTTCAAATCAAATTTAATAACAGAGTGGAAATAGATCATACATTTACGCGGATTAGGAAAGAATTCTATGTAGTGGTTAACTGTTTGCATTTATCTTCCTATATGCAGTACGGTTCACAAACCTAAATCTACCAGCGGCCTTAATCTGAGAAAGGGTCTAAGTCTAGTCCAACAAATACAAGAAAGAACAATTCTTATGTAAATATCGGGTCTTCGAGGTTGACCTGGTTGGCCTCTTGTTTCACCTAGAGAGAGACCAAATATGACACTAAGAATAACAGTAACTGGACATTTAGCTACCCAGATTTCTTTTGCATTTTCATTTACATTCAGCCTGCTGTGGCGAAGAAATATCAACTCTAACACTACCCGATTACCGACCACTTTTATTGTGGCAAGAAGTTATCCAGACAGATTTATCTACCTGACATTCTATTTAACTATTTGGAGTTACAAGCTACTGTACACTTTGAACATTTAGATCTTTTAAGTATTATCCTACCTGGAATAATTGATGTGACATAAACTGATTCATTTACAAGTAACAAAGTAAGCGTTCCCCAATAAGAGGATTAAATCAGTCATTGAGGAACTGGGGCTTATTTTGCCAAAAAAAAAAACAACCCAACCCTGGATTTGTTGTTGTATCATGAAGATATGTTCCAGATGTTGTAATCAACGATTAGGTAAGCAAATCTGAATGTGGCCACAGTTTGTCTGAAGCGAGAGAAAGAAGGAATGAATAATTCTTCTACTGTATAATCAATGTACTCACTTTGTTTTTTTTTGTCTCTTCTTACGTTTGCTAATACTGTTAATTTCAGAATAGATTAATTAGAAACTCTGTTTCCTTACAGTAGAGTCAAATCCTATACCATAGTGCTAATCTTTTGACCTTTTGGGGGTTAATAACTTTTTCTAACGGGATCTTGTCTCAACAGAGGGAATTGCACTATGTGTCTATTTCTTTATTATTTCTGTAACCTATGATTTTTATAGTTGATATTTTTTTTTTGCGTACGCTCGCTATTACTCGAGGCGAAATCTCAGGTCAGTATGGCTAACCTGAGACTGATTTTTACGTGAGTATCCCTTTTTTTCTTGTACAGAGACAAGTGTCCCTCGCCATCCAGGCAGATACTCACCGATTTCAGAGGTACCCATTACAGCTGGGTCGGCTCAGGAGCCGCCAGTCTCTGGTCGACGACACTTCTTCATATGTCACGCCAGGGCTCGAGTTAATCCAGTCCAAATCCCGGCTGATGAAAAATCTTCAAATTTCCTCGCCTGGGTTTGATCCTGTGTCACCCGGTCGCCAGCGCAGTTTGGTAACCACTACACCAGCGCGGCTCCCATATATTTGATACTGGATGTTGTGAAGTTTTCTTTAGGGTAAATAAACTTAACATAAAAACTTAATTACCTGTGTTGGTCAGCTCGGCCCAATATCCCTACTCCATTAATATAGTTTCACGTTTGTGCGTCAAGTTGTCGTCACTTATCTGTGTGTGTGTATGTGAGTGGTTATAGTGTATATGTTAATATATACAGAGAGGTATACTGTCTGATCAACAAATTTCAGTCGTAAACGATAGGCTGGACTAGAGTATCTTCTCAATCCAGGGACAGACTCTCCCTTTCACCATTTCACTCGTGAAATCTATTTCTTTACCTTATCTCTCACTTAGTATCACCTTTTGCAGTTCTATTCAGACGGGACCGGAATATATCTTAATTACCTATCGAAAATCTACGACAAGCACCCGGGGTGGACTCCACCTTTTGCACCCCCTTCCATAAAACACACACACTTGCAGGTACATTTTAAACAGTAAGTACCATAATAATACTGTCCAATGGCACCCCTACTGGATCTCACCCAGTGCGGACCGCCCCCTTTAGTACGTATACCTGTCAACTTGTACATTTTAAAAAATACTTTTAGCAGTGTACAGACTCGTACGGATTTTCTCCTAAAAAAAAAAAATCGAAAAAAAATTTTTTTTAAAGAAAGAAAAATCTAAAAATATTGTCCAACCCTAGTTTGTTTTTAATTTTAAATCAGAAAATATTTTGTAGCCCAGGTTCTTTTTTAAAACCAATTTTTTTTTTTTTTAATTCCGGGATTCTCTGCGTCTGTTTTTAAAACGAGGTCTCTCCCAACAACCAATCAAATCCTTTTATACCCAACAACTCAGCAAAAACTTTGAATTTGGCCTCAAACAACATTCGGTTTTCAGCGAGACATGATGTATTTTTAAAGTTATCTGTTATCAACCACACTTGCCACCATACCTCAACGCCATTTTTTTTTTAAAAAAAAAAAGCTAAGTACTTATAACTTGGTTAAATATTGCTGTTGTTTTGCTTTGTTGCAATTTAATCGCTGTCTTAATCTTTCCAGTTATATCTTGCCCTTGAATATACTTCCGATAAATTAATGTCATAATATTCTATGTAGGCCCTATATAACTAGGAAAAAAAAAGTTTGTTTGCGTAAACTTTTCTGTTCCTAGAGTAAATCCATATAGTAGGCCTACTTTATTCCAGCAGTCGAGATTCGCTGCTTTATTTTTTAATAAAGTGGTGATCTATTATCACTGGTCGACCAACTTTTAAATAATAATTTTGTAAATTTTTGGTAGTACGTTTTTTTCCTAGATTTGATATTCTGTTCATAATTTATTTATTTATTTGTTGTTGTTGTTGCTGTTAGCTGTTTGCTTTGCTTCTTTGTATTTTTTTGGTCGATCTCTTAATCTTTCCAGTTATATTTTGACCATTTAAATATTTCCAATAAATTAATGTTATAATATTCTGTGTAGGCCCTACATAACTAGAAAAAAAGTTTGTTTGCGTAAACTTCTCTGCTTTATTTTTCAATAAAGTGGCGATCTATTATCACTCGTCTAGCAACTTTTTAATAATAATTTTGTAAATTCTGGTAGCACGTTTTTTTTTCCTTCCTAGATTCGTTATTCTGTTTATAATTATTTTTTACTGTTAGCTGTTTGCTTTGCTGTATTTTTTTAATCGTTCTCTTCATCTACAAAGATTATTAGTTGAAATATTTCATCCATTGAATGATGGCTGAGCCGAATTCAAAGAAACAAAAGCTTGCAGGTCACGGTAAGTTTCAGGCCGAAAGAGTTAAACTCTTCCCTGGCATTGAAGATGCATCCAAGTTAGGATCAACCCATGCTTTTTGGGTTGATAGGCGGTCAGTTTAGTTAGGTAAGATTACGTACATTTTTCAGCGAGCTTCGAGGGGAGTCTATTTTCTTTGAACACCCACCCCCCGGTCCAGCATGGGGAATAACTCTTCGTCGCTAGTGGATTGGCAGAGTTAAGATAATGTTATGGCGGGTAATGGGAAGCACTAACGATTGGGTTCGATTTTTAAATTATGTAGCAATCATAAGATTACATCAGAAGTGGGTTCGAAGCGGATTTTGGGAGACGATGCTAGAAGCTATGACTCACCATGTCGGCCTTGCATCAGAATATGGGCACTATATATGCAGGGCCAAATTAGTAGTTAGTGCTCCCAAGTCCAAGAATTTTATTGCCGTGAATAGTGTCAGTTCAGTCTGCCAGGTTTTGGATATTCTGATAGTCTGGATACGTTCGTAAACTTAATTAGTGGTGTAAGAATTTTAGCTAAAAGATTTAGCAAGTAAGAGTAAGCTTCCTTCAGGGATTTAATTTTATTGTTAGTCAGTAGTTGCCATCCATTGCCGACTTCTACAAAGCTAGAGCCCGTGTAGTGTAAGTTTTGTTGTAATTATACTATGTCTAGCTAACAAGTACAGAGTAACCCCATTTGATTATGAAAAATAGAAGTGTATGTACGCGGGGTTTTTGTGGGTATAATTAATGTAATTCAGAAGGAAAAGAGGTGAAGAGTGTTTAGTATTATGAAATATGGTGTACGCATTTGTGTGCTAAATAATTTGTTTAATTTAATAACCTTCCAGGGGATGCCTTTAATTAAGAATAGTGCTGGGAAATTATTCAGTAAAGTTATAATATTGGGATACACCGAAGCAGTGTTGTGACGCATACCTGCCTAGGTCACGGTCGGAGCCTCAGACACAGTCAGGTCAGCCCCGCCTGGGTTAGGCGTAATAGACAAGCTGTTGGATTGTGCAGGGGAGGAGAAGGAGTGAGCGTTAAGTCTGACCCAAGGGCATAAATAATACTTAGAGATGGATACCTGTATTTAGGGAAGTTTTATTATGGTATGGGAAACGGGATGTAGGTAAATCTCAGTTGTTAAGGTAAATCTCAGTTGTTAATGTGTTTTGAATTATGTATTTTTTGAATTGGTGTAAAATAGTTATTTTGTCTTACAGCAATTCACGGTGGGAGGGTAGGTAACCCTAAGCCTGCAACAGACTTTGCCTTCTCAGAGAGGGAGGCAAGAGACAGTATCATAATTGAAGAGAACTGGGGTACGCGCAAAGTAACTGGCGTCCCAGTTACGTCAGCAATACGGAGAGGCATTAGAAGTTCTCATGATGTGAGGAAATCTATACCTCAGCGTGAAATTGCCTAGGAATTAGAGCTCTTAAGCTTGTACTGTCCAATACCGAACAGGCTACTTTGCCTGGTATTGTTTAAATACTGCAACAATAAAGCAGTAGGCCATAACCTGAAGCGGTTTAAATCGTTTGGGTATGTAGAATTGAGTTGCCATCGTCATTTCTAGATCTACAGCCAGGAGAAAAAAATATATAGTCACCAAGGGTCCCTTCATCAGTATTCTGGAGAGGACAGAGGGCGATCATACCTTTCTAAATGCTAACAGGAGGAGGTACCTGACGAAGGGTAATGCATATGAGCTTCAGACGAAGCGATAGCGTCCGGAAGGCAGCAAACTGAAGGAGAGGGGAGAGAGTGGAGTTAGTTGCTTTTCCCCCAGAACTGTAGAGTTAGATAATACTTGGAGGAGAGCCTCTGAGTTAGTTCTGCAGAATTCAGGAGAGTAGGATTTATGTGGTGTATAAGTTAGTTGTGCAGGACCGCCTAGAGTGCCTTTGAGTCAGTGTAGTCAAAATTAGTTAATAAGTCTTAACTGGAACAGAGTGAACACTGGTGAAGAGCAATCAGGAGGCGGAGGACTCCACAGTGTGTTTAGTTAGTAACAATAGAGTAGTCAGGGGTGGTGGCTCTTAACCATAGTTGTTTTCATGTAGGTGTGGAAGAGAGCGTGGTAGTTTGATAATTGTGTCTTTCACTGATTGTTCTTTTTTCAGGTTGTGTGAACTCGAGTGTTATCGGTGCATTGTTTTTTTTATGCTGTAGTATAGATTTGTTTGTTTAATAAGCTATAAAATGTGCACTGGATCAGTTTGTCTTTCACTATACTGTACCTGTATTCTTTAAGTGTACAGTTGTGTCTGTGGTTAGAAATTAGTGCAGACCTTTATCTCGGCTGAGCGAGAGGTGGTGAGACAGTAGCTTATAAAACAAGTCACAGGTGGCGAGGGAGAGTCAATCTAGGTTCTCACCCTTGAAGCTATGTCTCATCCTCCACAGTCACTTTAATTCTCATCTTAATCTATCTTCTCAGACTTTCCTACAAATTGGTGTCTTGTCTCTTTACTCAGACAGACTCGTAATTAAGCCACCATGTGACAGGACCAAGACAACACTTATCATTAACAACTGCCTGGCTCTATCTGCAACAAAACCAGTGATAAAGCTGTGCAAGGAAACACCCTTCTCGTTAATGGTTGATGAGTCAAATGACAAGAAAACAGAGAAGCGGTTAGCTATTATGGTGAGAGTTTTTGAAGAAGGATTGGGACCAAGAACGAGATTGTTGGACATGCCTGTATGCAGTGGTGGAACCAGTGCGGCGATATTCAGTGACTTTGATAATCTGTTCACAAAATTTCATATTCCATGGAAAAATTGCATTGGTTTTGCTAGTGACAACTGCAATGTCATGGTGGGGAAATCAAACTCAGTACTTACCAGGATCAAGCAGAGGAACCCTTATGTTTTTAGTATTGGGTGCATTTGCCACCTTGCAAATTTATGTGCACAAAATCTTCTTCTTCTTCGTTCACCCTCAGATGTCAACTTGAATAAGTTCAAAGAAAGCAGTGGTCAGCCTGAGGCTGTTGATATCTCCGTAGATTTTCTCCAGGAATGGTACTGGTGATGGTCATATGCGTTTTCTCTGTTCCTCATATGTTGGGCACCTTTGAAGCAGATGTTCAGCAGTCATTTTACCAGTGCCACAGTCACACTCATCAGTAGTTCCTATCTTTAATTTGTTGAAAAGATGATATCTCAATCTGTTATGACCTGTGCAAAGTCTGAAGATTACCACTTAGTAACTTCTGCTGAGCTGCTAATATGGATCATTTTTTGTGTGGCCTGGATGCTCTGCTTCCCACTTGTGCCTGTATCTGAGCTTGATAAAACTCTTGGCCTCCTCATAAGTTATATTTGTGTCAGGTTGAGGAAGCTTTCCCCCTTCCTTTGCCAATCTGTCAGCTTCTTCATTTCCAGGGATGTTGCAGTGAGAAGGGATCCACTGTATCACGACTCTTTTGTATTGCTGACATAGTCTGTGAAGTATTACTCTTAGGTCATCCAGTTCAGCATTACTTTGACTTTTCAGCGTTGTAATCACTGACAGCGCATCTGAGAAGATAGCTACTGGTCTCTCTGAGCTTTCTTCTGTCATTAGAATTTCTGATGCAGTTTTTAAGGCCTCTGCCTCTGCTCTGAAGTTACTTGAAAATGTCCCTGTTGCGACTGCTATCTTTTTTTGTGTGCCATTGCTTAAGCTCATGAAGACTCCTCCACCCCCATCTTCTGTTGCGTTAGCTGCTGATCCATCTGTGTATGCGTGGATCCAGGTGTTGCTTGGGTAATGTTTCTCTATATATTTTGTGGTTAGGACTCTCCTTTCTGTTTCATTTTGGCTGTTCTTTCTCTCAAAATCAGGAACATTTTCTATCATTTCAGGGAAGCACTGTTGTTTCCAAATTGGTAGCTTGTGTGCAGTACATATTGGTGTAGCTGTTGATTTTGTGTTTATGGGGTCTGCTCTCATCTTTGTTTTGACTGTCTCTACAAAGTTGCTTCGCGTCAGTCTTCCCTTTCCATTTATTCTCTGGTGCATTGGGTGGTCTATCAGCCTCCTGAATTTTTCAGCTTGTTGCTGGGCTCTGCTATCTCTTCTATCCTCCATAGGCTGAAGGTGAGTAATCTTTTCCAACTCTTCAATGTGTGTTGAATGTGCACAAGATGGAATTAAACAATTTACTATGCCAGTAGAAGACCTTTTGTTAAAAATGTACTATCATTTTGAGCACAGCTCAAAACGGCGAAAGGCTTATAAGGAGTTCCAACTATTCACAGAAACAGATGACCTGAATATTCTTAAACACTGTCAGACTCGCTGGCTATCATTGCAGAAGGTAGTGGATAGGATTATTAACCAGTATACAGCTCTCTCATCTTATTTTGAAAGCCACAATGATGTTGAAAAGCCTGGCAGAGTCCAAAACATCCATAAACTTTTAAAAGCACCACTAACCCAACTTACTCTTCATTTTCTGAGTTTCAGCCACTGTTAAATGAGTTTAATAAACTCTTTCAAACAGATGAGTCACAGATAGGTGGCATGATGGAGGAGATGGACAGATTGCTTGGAAAATGTTTAGTTAAATTTGTGGAGATGAAGTATGTTAACTCTTAGTATATGAGCGACCTTTCATGACTACCATTACAGATTTTGCAATAAATAATTTATTTATAAAGATAACGTGTTATATATCAAAATGTGAAGAAATGAAACCCCTATATCATGCACGTAACTAAATTGTTCAGTGGTTTTAAACATGCATTCAGCTATAAATTTTCGCTATTGACGGGGATCGATCATCGGCCTCTCTGGAAGGCCGCTCGTATACTAAGAGTTAAACAGGTTGTTGACTTGAGGCATATCAAATTTAGTGCAGCGTGATGACAGCCTGCCATCAATGGTACCTATACCTTGTAGCGGTATGGCAGCTTGCGTACCCTGACAATCCCCAGAGCTATGCCAGTGGGAGTTTTACTCCTGGTAGGTTCAACCAAGCTGGACTGGTCTGTGTGGGTAGGGGTCAGACAAAAGCTGGTACCCTGGTCCTCCAGGTTGGGGGTTTTAGCATAGGGCTGACACCCCTGTCTATGTAAAAAAACAATGAAGTTACGGAAACAACATCAAATGAACAAACTTTGCTGCGGGATGGACATTCGGAGTCTGTGGCTCGTATGACTGTCAGTGGTGAAAGCCGAAAGGAAGCCACTGACATGAAAACGGATGTCCTGACCGCAAAACAGGATACAAGAATAGGATTTTGGAATGTCAGGACAATGTACGAGACAGGTAAACTAAGACAGGTCACGGCAGAAATGAGAAACTATAGGTTACACATCCTGGGGATAAGCGAGAGCAGATGGACAGGGGCAGGAAAAGTTAAAACAGCAACAGGAGAACAGTACTTTACTCTGGAAGAGAGGATGGACAGCACAGTGAAGGCGTAGCCATTATTCTACAGAAAGGGATAGAAAGGACATTACTGGAATGGAAACCCATCAACAACAGACTGATACGATTGAGATTGAGAGGGAGATTCACCAACACTACAATAATACAATGCTACGCACCAACGAATGATAGCGATGAGGAGGTCAAGGATGAATTCTATCAACAACTGCAGAAAGAAATGGAGGACACACCTAGATATGATCTTGTTATAGTAATGGGAGACCTCAATGCGAAAGTTGGTACACACAATACATATAATGAAAGAACAATGGGGAAATGCGGCAGCGGAATAGCAAACGAAAATGGGGATAAGCTAATAAGTTTCTGTAGCATTAACAACCTGGTCATTGGAGGAACACTTTTCCCACATAAGGAAATTCACAAGTTAACATGGGAATCCCCAAATGGTCGGGACAGAAACCAGATAGACCACATCATGGTTAACGGTAGATGGAGACATGCATTACAAGATGTGAAGGTAAGAAGAGGTGCAGATGTGGGAAGCGATCACCATTAGTAGTTGCAAAACTGAAAGTGAAACTAAGAAGGGCTGGACCAACTGTAACTACACAGAAAAGGTTTGACATCAGCAAATTGAAGGACCCCCTTACCAGAAAAGCTTTTGCGGCCGACATTAAGAAACGATATCAATTTGCCAAAAGCCAGGAAAAGACATTGACTGATGATATAGACCAGAATTTCAACACCATTTCAACAATATATAAGGAAAGTAGCAAATCATGCTTAGGATTCCAGGAAAGGAAGAAGCAAGACTGGATAACACCAGAAACACTAAACACCATAAAGATGAGAAAGGAAATGAAAAGAAAGAAAACAGAAGCGAAGTCCCCCAGGTTAAAGCAACTATATAGCGAACAGTACAGTCAACTGGACAGGGAAGTTAAACGCCAAACCCGAGCCAACAAAAGGAATTTCCTAGACGATCTTGCAAAACAGGCAGAAAAGGCAGCACTGAGAAATGAACAAAGCACAGTATACAAAATAACTAAATTCATCAGCGGAAAACAAGGTGCAAACAATATTACATTAGTAAGAGATAAGCAAGGAAATCTCATCAAGACAGCAGAGGGACAGGAAACAAGATGGGCAGAGCACTTCAGAGAAACTCTGAACAAGGAAATACCAGAGACACAATTGAATGTTCCTGAGGCTGAAAACGATCTAGATGTAAATACAGACATTCCACGAAAAGAAGAAATCATCACAGCAATCAAAGGGTTAAAGAATGGTAAAGCTCCGGGCCATGATAACTTAAATGCAGAGCTATTTAAGACAGACCCTGAGCTAGCAGCAGAACTATTAGAACCACTATTTGCACAAGTGTGGAAAACGGGGACAACACCATCAGAGTGGAACAAAGGAATAATTGTCAAATTGCCCAAGAAGGGAGATCTTTCAGACTGCAATAATTGGAGAGGAATCACTCTTCTCTCAGTTCCCAGCAAAATACTAGGCAGGATAATTATACAGAGAATTTCAAAGGCAGTAGACTACAAACTGAGGAAAGAACAAGCAGGATTTAGAAAGAACAGAAGATGTGTAGACCATATATTCACTCTCAGGAACATTATAGAGCAGTGCTCAGAATGGCAAAGACAGCTTTACATAAATTTTGTTGATTTTGAAAAGGCTTTTGACAGCATACATAGGGACAGTTTATGGAAAATACTGAGGGCTTATGGAATTCCAAGCTGCATAGTGTCAATCATAAAAAGCCTCTATGCCAACTTTACGTGTAGTGTTGGGCAGAGCAACCTAACCTTCGAGGTGAAGACAGGAGTACGACAGGGATGCCCCTTATCAACCACTCTATTTTTAACAGTCATAGACTGGGTGATGCGCCAGACAACAGAGGGCAGTCCAAGAGATATAAGATGGACTACATTTTCAACATTGGAAGATCTGGAATATGCAGATGACATTGCACTGCTGGCACATTCACATCAACACATCCAGGAAAAAACGGATAGACTTAATAAATTTAGCCAGCAGGTGGGCTTGAACATCAATTTAAAGAAGTCTGAGGTCATGACGCTCAATGTGAGCAACCCTGAGCCCATATCAGTAAGGAATCAGCAACTGGTACAGACAGATACCTTCACATACCTAGGAAGCATAGTAACACCAGACGGTGGGGCAGGCAAAGACATCAACATCAGAATGAATAAGGCAAGAACAGCCTTCTTTAGCCTAAATAACATCTGGAAGTCCTCCCAATACAGCACAAGCACAAAATTAAGATTATACCAGAGTTGCGTGCTTTCTGTGCTTCTCTATGGTGCGGAATGCTGGAGAGTCACAGAGAAGGAAATGTCAAAATTGTCCTCTTTTCACACACCATGCCTAAGAAAAATTCACCGAATCTTTTGGCCGAATACCATCACCAACCAAGATCTGCTTACTCGTAGCAAGCAAGAGGACATGCATACCATCATAGCTGGCAGACGCTGGAGCTGGGTTGGTCATGTCCTCAGAAGAGACCCCGATGCCATCACAAGAACAGCTATGCTTTGGACCCCTGAAGGAAAGCGAAAGAGAGGCCGACCAAAAACAACTTGGCGGAGGACTGTGGAGGCTGAGATGCAAAGAATGAACCAGAGTTGGGGCACTGTACGAAGGATGGCCACCGACCGTGCAAAGTGGAATCAATTTGTTGTTGCCCTACAAGACGCCACTAGGCGTGATGGCCACTGACTGCTTTGACGGTCGGTGGTTAAGGATCGAAGAAGAAGAAGAAGTGATGACAGCATACTGGCAATTGGCCTCTCAAACAGAGCATTTATGGAAGAAATGGAGCTTGACAGTGGATTAAAGAGTTTATTTTTTGAGGATGTCAGAAATTTTTACACATCAGTGGTTAAAAAAATTACTGATAAATTTCCCTTTGACAACCAGGTGCTAAAGGACTTAAAAGTGATAGATCCAAGCACTAAAGATAATCTCAGGTATCCAAACATCTGCAGATTGGCAGATGCTTTTGCCCAACATCTTGATCAGGAAGCACTGAAAGATGAGTTTGATGACTACTGTATGTTGTCTGATGTGTCTGTGCCTCTACTGACAGATAGTGGCCAGAAAAAGAGCTTCTGTAGCTATTGGCTGGAAGTTATTGTCCAGAAAATTATTTCTGGTGTCATCCGCTTCCCTAATTTGAAAGTCATCTTTCAGCGACTGCTGATAATGCAGCTGCAAAGCTGACTGTGAAAGATCATTTTTAATGATGAAAAAAATCCACACAGACTGCAGGAGGTCCATGAATGCGGACACACTCACTTCTTTTTTACAGTGTAAGATTAACACTGATACATGCTGTGCAGACTTTAAGCCCACTAATGCAATTCTGGAAAGTGCTAAAAGTGCATGTGTTGATTATAATACAAAACACTGTACATCGAAAGAATAGCACCTCATGATCATTAAGTTTTTTATATGTAAAGAACAGCATGAGACTATTAGCATGTTTTATATCACACTAATTCAAATGCTAATAGATTTGTATATGTCATTTCTCGTTTTAAAACTGTATTGTGTATAATTTATCAATATATTTTTTGCGTAAGGATTTTTGGGTGTTTGTAAGGTTTTTTTTGGTCCGGCGTACAGGTTTTTGTCTCAGGAGGTTGGTTAATATGAGTACGCCACTGGTCATGCGACAGAAAAAGGTAATTTCCTTTTACATCAAACATGTTCCTCAATCTTTAACTGTACAAGTGAGTTGTTTTCTCTTTACCTATTACCATTATTCTTGATCTTTCTCTCTCTCCGTTTCCATTAGTCTTCCTCTGTCACTGAACTCTCTTGCAATCTCCTGCACTTATATATCTAAGCTGCTGACGTACATAACTTTTACTGCCATGCAATACAGTTTGAAATTATCATACATTTAGTTGCAAATAACCTAAATTTAATTCATTATATATATATATATATATATATATATATATATATATATATATATATATATATATATATATATATATATATATATATATATATACCGTAAAATCTCGCATATAATACGCACAATTTTTACTCATGTTTGCCCGCTAAAACTCGGGTGCGTATTATACGCAAGTACTAAAAAATACGTCATTTTCGATATCGAAAGTAACCTACGTTGGAAAGCCTGTCAAGTTTTTGTCACAATTTGACAGTGAAAATGGCGCGAAATTGAATGTGCCATGTGTTTTCTTATGTGTCAGACATTGTTGCAAAACACATTTCGCACTCTTGGTCTTCAATCTGTTTTGATTTTAAGCTTGGTTGTGAAGTTTGTCATTTTATTATTTTGAGCCCTAAAAATGAATTTGAGAAAATGTTATACTGCAGCAGAAAAGCTCTTAGTGGTAAAATATGCAGAATCTAATGGCAATCAGGCAACAAGTCGACATTTTTCCGTGTTCATCTAAAGGATAGACGGATGAAGCACTACCCATTGACTGGTTAAAATGTGTTTGGGCAACACGTCCATGTGGATCTTCCATGTTGGTGCTCGACTCGTTTCGGTGTCATCGGATGCCTTCTATCCAGAAGGAAATGAAGAAAATCAAATCTGATCTGGTTATAATTCCAGGCAGCATGACCCGTCTGTTGCAGCCTTTAGACGTCGCTGTTAATAAGCCGATGAAAGATGCTATCCGTCGTAAATGAAATGCATGGTTAAGCGACGGTAATCACACATATACTGCTGGTGGCCGTATGCGTCAACCGACTCTCACAAATGTCGCAGAGTAGGTACTTGCTGCTTGGAAGGAATTAGATAAGACTATAATTCAACAAGGCTTCCTCAAATGTTGTATTTTGAATAAACTTGACAGCAGCGAGGACGACATTTTGTGGGAGAAAGAACAGGTGTCATCGGATGAAGATTTGGCGATATTTATTGTGATGGCACCAATAATGGCATTGACTCGACAACACTAGATGAGCTTCTTTCTAGTGAGAGTGATGACGAGGGAGTCCAGAGTACCTAAAATTTAGGTGTTGCGTACCTATTTCTGTTTGTTATTATACTTTCAGTTTTTTAACAAATGTTTCATAAAATAAAACCTTGAAAAATTATGGTGCGTAATACAAGAATTTCCATTTTACCAGAAAATGTTGGGCTAAATCAAGCATGCGTATTATACACGAGTGTGTATTATACGGGAGATTTTACGGTATATATATATATATATATATATATATATATATATATATATATATATATATATATATATATATATATATATATATATAAAGGATGTACTGATTCTGTTGCAGCCTTTGTCCCTAACAGTTAACATAACACTGGTGCAACAGGTCATGCAAAACAAATATAACTTGCATCAATGTCCATCCCAGAAAGGGCAACTTCCATAAAGGACCAACTGAACAGGCTGCAGAATTCCCTCCATTTGTCAACACTAGCGACATTTATTTTTGTCAACAAATTCTAATTATAACCCATCGGGGCTGAACAGGATATTTTTCTAGACGAAATAATTTTCAATTTACGGTAGGCCTAGGCCTAATTCAAAATCATGTGGTAGGCCTATATAAATATTGTTTAGACTGAGATGAAAACATCGGCCCTGGCTATCTTTAATTATTTATTTTAAATAACTAGCCTATAACTTTTCTCAATTTCAACAAGGCTATCCCGTTGACCTGTAAGCCTATGCCTAATCTGAAGCTATATCGGGGAAGTTGGAAATTTACCACTAGACACAATGCGACACACCACACCTAACTACACATTTCCTCATTTGCTAAAGTGACCACATACTCCTACATGAAAAACTAGCAAATAATACCTTTCGGTTGACTCAACGTACTCACCAGTAAAACCTAACGTACTAGTGTTTAGGAAAGTCTCAACAATATGAAGTTTACATAATTACTCGGCTGATCATATAAAGGACCACCCATCCAGTTATAATACTGGTTCGCTTAATCGCAATGGCGTCTCTGCACGGCACTAGGCACTGCAAATCTGCATATAGGGGATTCCCCGTTCTCGTGGTATTTTTCCCCTCTCTTATCTGCCATTCTTAATTAATTGCGGGGAGATAACGGAAACGCGAAAAACAAAAACAAAACGACCTCTGAAACGAGAAGTAAAGTAAGATTATGACCTAGTTAATTATATAGTGAACCTATGCACACCAGGAACCGCGGTAGCGCAGTGGTTAGCGCACTGCCTTAATAGCTCGGTGGTCAATGGTTCGATCCCTTTTTTTTTTTTTCAAACCTTTATTCGGTCATGATTTTTACAACATCAATACTATTTACAACAATTAATAAATAAAAACCATTATAAATGATAATTTTAAGGATGGTAAAACAGATACAAATGCAATTTTTACATTATATAAGGTAAACCCTAATCCTAACCCTAATTCTAACACTAATCCTAACCCTAAGCGCTACGAAACAATACTTAACTACATATATTCACTGCGGATCAAAAAGGTACGAAAGATAGGAAATTACCAGATAAACTTTAAAAAAAAGAAAGTATGGACTTGTAGGAATAGGGCAGTATATGACGGTAGACAATATGACTATACAATATTTTCACAAATATACGAACACATAACACAAGATATAACTCTAGTCAACAAATTTTCAAAAGTTATTTGTACCAGAAATTAAATATACCATTTCTTTTTGATTTTGACATACTTACTTACTTAGTCGTTCCCCTTCTACCGTGAGGTGTAGAGTTTTGGAAGATAGAGCGCCCGACTATCCTATCGGCTGTCTTCCTCCTGGCCTGGTTCTATTCTAGTCCTCGGTCCTTCAAAGATTGTCTAATGTTGTCCTCCCAGCGGACTCTGGGTCGTCCTGGGGTCTGGATCCCTGGCTCTTTGTTTCCCATGCTTGTCGTGGTAGCCGATCTTCTCCCATTCTGCAGACATGGCCAAACCATCTTAGTTGGGACTGTTCTACTTGGGTCTGCAAGGGGTGACATTTTAGGCCTTGACGTATCGTCTGGTTGCGTACCATGTCTCTTCTTGTTTCTTCAACCACCTTCCTCAGATACCTCATTTCTGAGGTTTGGATCTTGCTTTTGAGGGTTGTAGTCATTGCCCATGACTCGCATCCATATGTCTTCTTCTTCTTCTTCTTGCGATCGCATCTTTGATGATTACACCGTCAGACGAGTTCTCATGATGAATTCGACTGTTGTTTGAAGTTCCTCTTTAACTCCATATAGCTTTGAGTTTAGTGTTGAGTCATTGGGCCAGTATATCTTTCTTAACTGGTCATACAGAGGACAGTCCTGTAGAACATGCTCAGCAGTTTGTTCGTTTAATCCACATGTGCACAGTGGTGAAGCAGACAATCGTAGCTTGTGCATGTGTTTATTCAGTTTGTTATGCCCTGTCCTGAGTCGAAAAATAGTTATCTGTCCCTGCCGGTTGAGAGTGTGATAGTCGTCTTTGGGTTGGTTCTGTTCTCTTCTGATAGTCTGGATAGCTCTCTTTTTCTCAAAGTATGTGACTTCATTATCTTCTTGTTCACATTCTCCTCCCTTTTTTGCAAGTTTATCTGCCTTTTCATTTCCGGGTACACCACAATGAGATGGTACCCACTGAAGTATGGTTCTCTTTTTGGCAGCTACCTTGTTTAGTTCATTTCTCAGATGCGGGAGTTTACCACCCTTGAGAGCTTGCAGGACAGACAGTGCATCTGTGAGGATGACTACCTGGTGGCAGTCAGAGTTGGTGTTATAAATCATATTTGCAGCTTGCTCTAGAGCTTGAACCTCAGCTGTATAGTTGGAACAGAATTTACCAGTGGGAATGTGCCTAGTCTCATAGTGGTTGTCAGGATATGAGATAAAGATACCGGCACCTCCATTCCTAACAGCATTAGTTGCTGATCCATCTGTATAGGCATGTATCCATGATTGATCGGGATAGCTTTCTTGGATCATACTCAATGTAGCAGTTCTTTTTTGCAGATCATTATACTCACATCCACTTGTGAGACCACTGACTGATGTATTAATTTGGAGGGCACTGCTGGCCTGCTCCCATGGTACAGGGTATAGGGTGGGCTTCAGTGGTGTTGTCTTCATGGATAGGTCTTCTTGATGCTGTCTTATAAGTCTTTTTCTCCGATGCACAAAGCTGCTACGCTTTAGACGTCCCAATGCCAGATCATCTAGTCTTGCCTTCATTGGGTGCATTGGCATACTGTAGTACTTTTCCATCTGGATCATGGTTTTTGTGTCTCTTCTATGGGACAATGTCTGTAATCCAGCAACCTTCTGCATCTCTGTTATTGGTGTAGTTTTCATGGCTCCTGTAATGAGCCTGAGAGCTTGATTTTGCACCTTGTCCAAAGACTGCAGATGTGAGTTGGCAGCTGATGACCATGCTGCTGAGCTAAACTCTAAGTGTGGTCTTATTACTCCATTATAAATCATCTTTAGATTTCGTTCATTTGCTCCCCAGTTGGTACCTGCTAATTTTCTGAGTATGCCTAGTCGTCTTCGGGCCTCTCCTTCTGCATTTTCAATATGCTTATTCCATGTAAGCCTTTGGTCAAATGTCACCCCAAGATAGGTGGGGTAGCTTTCTTCCTTGATCACGGTTGTCCCTAGGTGTATGTTAGCTGATTTGTCCTTGGGGGCGAGGGAGAACAGTGTTGTGGAGGTTTTGTCTGTGTTTATTGTGATAAGCCATTTCTCTGCCCATGACACTAGCATGTCTGCTGCCCGCTGCATTCTATAATCTGCTGTGGTGACATTTTCATCAGCGCACCAGAGTACTAGGTCATCTGCATATAAGGCAGCTTTAACTCCTGCAGGGAGATCTTTCACCAGGTCATTGATGTAAACAAGGAAGAGTGTTGGGGAAATTACTCCTCCTTGAGGTACCCCCTGATGGAGCAACACTTTTCTGCTCTGCAGACCGTCAAGAGTGACTCTAGTTCTCCTGTTATGCAAGTATGACTGGATCCATTTCATCATGTTGCCTTGGATTCCACTTCTCCTAAGTTTTGCAATGAGGCCATCTTTCCACACCTTGTCAAAGGCCTGCTTGAAGTCGACCCAGATCGTTAGGACCTTTTTCTTCTCCTGGAAGGCATCTTCTATTGCTTGAGACAAGTAAGTAACTTGGTCTTCTATACTGTAGCATTCTCTAAATCCAGCTTGTTCCGGCACCAGGATCTGCTCAGACTCTAAATACCATTTCAATCTGTGGTTGACTATTCGCTCCATAGTCTTCCCAACACAGCTTGTGAGACTGATTGGCCGGTAACTTGCAGCCTCGGTCTTACATTTCCCTTTCTTTAGTATGGGTATTGTGATGGCTTCTCTCCATACTTGGGGTACCGTTCCTTTCAACCAACTGTGGTTGAATATCTCAAGCAGTTTTGTCTTTGCTGCTGAGCTCAGATTTACTAGCATTTCGTTGCTGATTTTGTCTGGGCCGGGTGACTTTTGAAACTTAAGCTTGGAAATAGCCTTCTGTAGTTCTCCTAGTGTGATGGGTTCCCTCATTGGGGCAGGAGTATCTGTCTGTCCCATGGTTGCCAGTATTTCTTTTCTTATCTCTCTCTGATGATCTATGTTAATGGGTAAGTTGCTTTCTGAACTGTATCTTCTAGCAAACAAGTCTGCAGCTTGTTTTCCTCTGAAAAGTTTGCCACCTTCATCCAATGTGATAGTCTGCCTAGGTGAGGAACGCTCTTCATTTAGAGACTTCACTAATCTCCAAAGTTTCCTGCCGTCTTTCTCAAGGTTCAGCGATGCCGTTTTAGTTCTCCAGCTTTTCCGTTTTTCTTCTAGCTTTGTTCTCTGAAACTCTGCTACAGCCTTTTTCCATTTGTTGTGAGTTTCAAGTGAAGGCTGAGACTCTGCGTCCTTTCTAGCCCTGTCCATAGCTTCCTGACGTTCTTGGAGTGTGCTGGACCAGTATGGTATGTAGTTACGCCGGCATCCTTTGGGAATGGTTTCTTTTGCAGCTTGTAGTATGCATCTGTTGAAGTCTTTTACCACTTCATTAATGTCTCTGTTCTGTACCTTGAGGGTAGACAGCAGCGTGTTCACCTGATGCCTGAATAAACCCCAGTTGGCTTTTTTGTAGTTCCATCTTGTAATGGCTGGGCCTGTACTGAGAGTTGCACTCTGGACAGTAAGAAAGATTGGGCGATGGTCACTTCCCCCTAGTTGGTCTCCTACTTCTCTACTAATAGATCCAGCTATATCTGGTGTGGAGAAGGCAAGATCTGGTGTTGAAGTTGTGTGCCATCCTCTGGAGTAGAAGGTAGGAGTATCTGTGGCATTATTGACTAGGATTAGGGAGTGATCATCTTGCCAAGTTTCAACCTCTTCACCTCTGTGATCCAGATGGTTATAGCCCCAGCTCTGGGAGTGGCTATTAAAGTCTCCAACTGCTATAAAGTTGGTGGCTGGTACCTGTATAGAGCTGAGACTCAGGGGGTTGTTGTTCGGACAGTAATAGTTCAGGAGTTCTATTTCCATCTTGTCTACCTTTATCTGCAACAGCTGATATTCTGCTCCATCCATGAAGGTTTTCCTTTCGTGTGCAGGAATGTTATTCCTTACAAGAGTAAGTACTCCTCCTTTTTCGTCTATCTTTTCTGTCGGATCTGAAGCATTGATATCCCCTTATTTTAAAGGTTTGATCTGCTTTCAAGTGAGTCTCTTGGATACAGCAAACACTGACTTGCTTCTCATACAAGATGTTTTCCAGCTCTGTCTTTTTGCTGTATCCAGCCTGCTTGCTGTTCACTCCCTCTGCATTCCAGTGCATCATGACAAGTGGCACTCTGGGTTTCTCTTTTTCTGTTTTGTTTTGGTCAGTAGTTCTCCTCCGCCGTCTGCTGACTCCACAAGACGGTCTAGAGGGTCCTCCAGTAGCTGAGGGTGGGCTCTGTCGAGGCTCAGAGCCCGGCACTGCACCTGCCTGGTGGAGCTCCACAGGGCGAGCACCAGTACGAGATTTATTTGACGGTGTACTCTCCATAGAAAAAAAAAAGCGAGTTGCGTGATACTGTGGTTTCCGGTGCGCCTTCTGGCCCAGTATCTATGACTTTAGCACCTGTTCAACGGGAGAGTGGGCTCATCCCTGATCTGTTTATGTTCCCAGTAGTAGACTATTCGCAAGCAGCCTGGGGGTGTCACTGCTCTGCGCGGACCTTGTTTACCGAGGCGGCGTCCGAGCTCGTATGGTGAAAATATGGTTGTGTTATCTTCAAAATAGCCCTGTCTTTCCCATGGCTTTTCTGCCATCCTGCAACTTTGAGTTAGGGAGTTCTGAGCTCCAGTCTCTTTCCCAGGCATTTTATCCTGGCCTGGCACGCATACAGAGGACCCCACTTCTGGTTCTAAGTTAGCAGTTGGGGATAGGTGGGGTAGCACACTGTGCATTCCCCGTCATCCAGGGGGCTCTCCAACTATGCAGAGCTTGCACAATGCTGTGCTCTGGTTCTGGGCTCTCCCAAGGAATCCTCACGTCCTGCACAGAGCCACTTCCAGATACCCACCACCTGCCAACCCTCCATTGTAGAAATCTCCTGCATGCGGCCATCCAGTCAAGAGCCAGTATTAAGTCTGGTGCCCAAGTGATCCCCCCAAGCTCAGTGTGCAATGCTGGGTTCTCATCATGCTGCAACACAGGGGGGATTGTGATGCTCAGCCATCTCTCTCAACTCTGCACCGATAAGTGACATCGGGGACTTAACTGTGCCTCAGTACTGGGAGGCCCCGTTTCCGGGTACACCACACACAGCTAATTGAGGCAACGGTCGCCGTGGGCGTGTCTTCAGTGGGGAAGTTGTGGAATCTTCCTGTCCATGTTCTTGCACATCCTAACACTGCCCGCAAGACATCGGAGGTTTGGAGAGTGGCCTTCTCTGATCCATATGTCAAGACTGGGACATAGGTGGAGTGGTATACAGCCATCTTTGTTTTCTTACCAACCTCTCTCTTGCTGAGGAATCCTCGATTTATGGCCTGGAAAAGTCTCCCAGCTGCTGCTTTTCGAGTGGCCAACTCTTCTTTGATGCCTCCCTTTCGGTCTATAATAGCTCCGAGATATTTAAAGTGGTCGACCTGCTCCAGGACCTGTTCTCCAAGCTTAATCTGATGTCTTCTTTCTTCTCATGATATCACCATGGATTTTGTTTTAGAGCTCCTTATGACCACCCCTCTCTTCTCCAGCTCTTCCTTCCAGACTTGCAGGTGTTGGATTGGAGATGTGCCACTGATTTAGCAATCAGGGCAACATCATCAGCAAATGCCAGCTCTAAAATACATACCTGTCTCATCTTCCAGTACCCCACTGAATACTTTCTTGTTTTCTCCTTACATGACTTGATAACATCGTCCATGAGGAGTATGAAAAGATAATGTGACAGGATATCAACTGAACTCTTCTGACTTATGGTTTGCTGTCCTCACATAATTCCTGCAAGACTTTGATTTTGACCTGCTGATTTCAAATATCATAATGAAATTCACCAATTGGTTCTGGTTTTTTTTTTAAATGATGAATTTACATTACAGTACACGGCTGTTTGCGAGCGACGTTTTAGTTTTTCCTGACCGCGCTATTTATAGCTATCGTGACAGAGGTCACGTGGTCAACTTCCTAACGGGAAAAAAATGTGGCGGTGTTTACTTTTGATAGGGCTTAATTAATGCTTTTAGTCTACTTTATTATTATAAATACCGGCTTTAATTTTGCGTAAAGCTAGACTAGAAATGTTAGAGTAAATTTTAGAACAAGAACAAACATTTTATCACAATTAGAACAGAAGATATAATAGTCTGAAATAGTGTAAAATTTACGTTTTTTTAAATATTTTGTTACGGTTTGTTTCTAATGCAATTTACACTAAAACGATCACAATCAACATGCATAACAAACTACAGAAATCAAAAGTAGAAAACCTGCAGAAAATGGATATCATAGTTTTTTTTTGGTTTCATGCGTCAAACATTAATTATTGAAACATTAAATTGCAAGTCCACATTTATTACACACCCTAGGGAGCCGCGCTAGCGAAGTGGTTACCACACAGCTCTGGCGACCGGGTGATCCAGGATCAAACCCGGGCGACGGCATTTGAGGATTTTTCGTCGACCGGGATTTGGACTGGATTAACTCGAGACCTGGCGAGGACATTTGAAGGAGTGTCGTCGACCAGGGATTGGCGGCTCCTGAGCCGACCCAGCTCTAATGGGTACCTCCGAAATCGGCGAGTATCTGCCTGAATGGCGAGGGACACCTGTCTCTGTACAAGAAAAAAAAGGGATACTCACGTAAAATCAATGTCAGGTTAGACATTAATAATAACCTGAGATTTCGCCTCGAGTATTAGCGGGCGTACGAAAAAAAAACACCCAATTGTTCCCTATACATGAGAGCTAACAATTATCTCAATCATACATCACGATGGTCATGTAAAAATGAGAATGGTCATGAGTAAAACGAAATGTTCAATTTAATAAATAAAACATACACCTATTAAATGATTTCCACACTATGTTAATTCTGTCACTCTCACGCAACAACTGCCATAATTTGCTCTAGCCCCAAAATTTCGCTCAATTATCATTCACGCTTCCTTTTTTTAATAGGAGGAATCTGTACATTCACAGATGGAGAAATTTGTAACAAATGAATTTCCATTATAAATTTTAATTGTGAAGTTATGTTTTTAATACCGCTGGCGCGTCTTTCAAAATTCTCTGTTTTCTCTCCTGTTTCCTTCATGGCTATTGCTAATTCTTTGGATATTCTAACTCTACTTTCAATACCTGCTTTTCTGCAAATTTCCTGACGTGACGTTTCTGAACAGCGTTGTAGTTCATGTGCCTGCTGCAGGTCTAGTGAGTCAGTTGATGTTCCAGCAATATGTTTCTTAACAGTATGGAGAAATTGAGATCGCTTACGTTTTGTTGGCGTTCTGGTGACTGATGTTTCTCTTCTATGTTTAATTAGTTTTTGTAGTACAATAGGCTGTCCTCTGGTTTTGCCAATATATGATATTATTTTTTGCTGTTTCTAGTATTTTTTCTAACAATGGATGTGAATAAGGTTTCTTCCTCTTGTGTTAGTGGTTGTGAAGGTAGCTTAGCAAGTAACTGTTGTACTGTGATGTCGCTTTTGAAGACAGGCGAGATGGATATACTTGTCGTATGTATAACTGACTTGGTAGGTGTAGATGTGGCAACAAAAACTGGCATGCTAGGGTGAGTAGTGTTATCCACCTCC
This sequence comes from Oreohelix idahoensis, assembly GCA_024509875.1. Taxonomy (NCBI): domain Eukaryota; kingdom Metazoa; phylum Mollusca; class Gastropoda; order Stylommatophora; family Oreohelicidae; genus Oreohelix; species Oreohelix idahoensis. The sequence continues at coordinate 306,308 of JAMPIV010015511.1, forward strand.
AAATGAATAATGGTATCGCCTTTAATGTGAGATGACTCATCAAACTCCAGCTGAACAATATCATCACTAGTGTGAGCAGGCACATCAACCTCCTGCTGTACAGAGCTATCCTGACTACAGCTAACTGACTGACTACAGCTAACTGACTGACTACAACTGACTGACTACAACTAACTGACTGACTACATCTAACTGACTGACTAAACATGGAGGGGTCAGAAAGAACATCACAGGGGATAGAGCAGCTTTTTGTTTTTAAAACACCAAAAGATGTCTTTGCAAAATAATTGCACAGTTGACATTGACTTATAGTTAAATTATGGTCATAGTCTTTCCAGATGTGCTGACTGTTTTCCGATAGTAACTTGGCTGTTTCAAGACACTTCTCATTATGCCTCCTTTTTGAGTTTTGTATTCGTAAGTAACACTTCTTACAAAATATAGTCGAATGCTCTGTGGGTTTATCATCTGATACGTTATATCCAAACACAAAAAAAGATCATTAACGTAATTAGAACAGTTTAGTGCTTTATGATTTGAACTTTTTGTTTTGGAAGTTAATGCTCTCTTGCCACAGGCTCTGCACAGTGCACTGGCACAATTCATATGATGCAAAAAAGTATGTTCCATTTCGTTGTTATGTAGTATAGTTTACTTGTGTATGTATAAAGATAATGGAATATTTGGGAGTATCAAGTCAAACACAAGGCTGTAGAATGCTTTATCTGTGAATGAAAGAAGATATACAAACAGTTTCTTAGAATTCTTTGGCAGCCGTCGTGTGCACAGGATTGTCTACCAAAGAACACTAATGGAACAGTCCTTATCTCACACACAATAAAAAAAAAGACATTCATATTATAAATACAAGATTAACAAGACTTGAAAGATAGATAAAAGTATGTGGAAGTAATCTATCTATAGCTTTACATGTTTTCTGACGCTCATATATGTCTAGTTAAGTATCATTATAAATGAATGAAAATGCAAAATCAGATGATGCTTTAAAAAAAGTTCTTTTTTTACAACTTTATTTAAGATTTGCGAGTATCAGGAATGCGTTTGCAGTGATTTAAATTTTATAAAATCTGGTGACAATATGCTTGTTCTTGTAATGCCAAACTCACAAAACTGACTACCACACATTCTCAAGATATGAAACCAAAAAAAAAAGTATGTGGAAATAATCTTTAGCTTCCCTTCGAGAAGTCTTTATAATTATAAACTCATACGAATGGGCCGATTTTTAGATATTACATTAATAAAAAGATTACTTATTTTATGAATTTCCTCAAATGATGACGCTGTTTTCAAAAGTCTGTAACTCCGTCAAATATAATTTCAATCAAATAAAAATGCAATCAAAAATAGAACACAGAACAAAGTTATAGTACACAACAGAATTTTAGCGCTGTGTATATCCAGAACGAGTGTGTAATGATTTATATTTTACTGATTTTCACACATATCAGCTGATTTTCCCCGCCAAAACCCTCAGTAGTCGTTTACGGTGCACATGAAAATTTTATACCCGGTGTCAGAATTCCGGTTACCGAAACTAAAAGAGCGCTATGGTATAGGGTACAAACAGCCGTGAGTAATACAAATAATGTATGCTTGTTTAATTCTCTGGGGTGAACAGCTAGTCTTTCTACTTTAGCATTACAAAAATTGTGGTTACATACTCAAATAATTGATATTTCAACATAAAATGATAGAAAAAATAAAAACATTATTTAAAGTTCATATATAATGTTTAAAAAGGCACATTTGAACCCATTCCGTCATTATTCAGTCGCTGTTCCAGCTCTCTTTGCTTGCTTCTTGTAGTCAATCGATGAGGTGTCTCTTGTCACAGTCCAGCAGCAATCAGCAAGCATTGAAGGGCTCCAATTGCCTTGATACCTTGTCTCTATAGCAGCAATGTCCTGGTGAAATCGTTCACCATGCTCATCACTGACCGCTCCACAGTTTGACGTAAAGAAATCCAGATGAGAATCCGGAAAATGAATTTTCAAAGACATGTTGCAGCCATGACTCTTATACTTCAGAAGGAGATTTTCTACAATTTCATTGTAATTATCAGATCTGTTGTTTCCAAGAAAATTGTCCACCACTGACTTAAATGCTAGCTATGCTGCTTTTTCCTTGCCATGCAACACGCAAAGAAACTCGTCATCATGAAGAAGTTTTCGAATTTGCGGACCAACAAATACTCCCTCTCTTATTTTAGCTTCACTCAGTCTTGGAAATTTTCTGATGAGGTATTTGAAAGCCTCATCTGTTTTCTCCATTGCCTTGACAAAGTTTTTCATGAGACCCAGCTTAATGTGCAAGGGTGGCAACAAAATCTTGCTGGTGTCGACAAGTGCTGGGTTCTGAACGTTCTTACTGCCAGGCTGCAATGACTGCCTGAGTGGCCAATGTCTTCTGATGTAATGGTCACTTCGTGCACGGCTATCCCACTCACAGAGAAAGCAACAGTACTTGCTGTATCCACCCTGTAATTCAAGCAAAAGAGCGACCACTTTTAAGTCACCGCAAAGTGACCAATGATGATGATCGTAGTTTATACACTTCAAAAGCTGCTTAATATTTTCATAAGTTTCTTTCATATGAACTGCGTGACCAACTGGAATTGACGGTAACACATTACCATTATTCAACAAAACAGCTTTAAGACTCGTCTTGGATGAATCAATGAAAAGCCTCCACTCTTCCGGTATGTAATTGATTTTGAGGGCTGCCATTAAACCAGAAATGTTGTGGTACGCAGAAAGGTCACCCTCTTTGAAAAAGAATGTAATAAGCGGCTTCTGGCGGTTCCTATACACAGAAATTGTAACATCTTCTGCCAGGAGATTCCACTGTTGCAATCTGGAACCCAAAAGCTCCGCCTTGTTCTTCGGTAAATTCAGATCTCTTACAAGATCATTCAGTTCACCTTGGGTTATTAAGTGTGGTTTAGTGGATGTAGTTTGCTCAAAATCTGGGTCGCTTGAGGTTGATGGTTCAGGACCACCAATGTCCTCTTCTTCATCAGTGGAAGCAGCTGAAAATGATGCTGGCACTTTGGGAACTGGTAGGTCATCGCCATGTGGTACCGGACGTAATGGAGAGGGGATGTTTGGATATTCCAGAGTCCATTTTTCTTCTTTGATATGCCTTTCTCAATTGGAGGGACCATGCAAAAGTAAAAGTTGTTGAGATGATCAGTGGGCTCTCTCCAAATCATTGGGACTGCAAAAGGCATAGCTTGCCTTTTGCCAGTCAACCACAGTTTAAGATGTGCTGCACATGTATTGCAGCATATGTGTGGCGCCCAGCTCTTATCTTGATCTCCTATTCTGCAGTCAAAATATAAACTGTATGCCTTCTTAATCACTTTAGTTATATTTCGTTTTTGTGATAGAAATGTCACCTCACCACATATATAACAGAAATTATTAGCACTGTTCACACATGTCCTAGGCATTTCTAAGTACGATACTTTTGATAAGGACAAATGCACTAACTAATGGCAAAATTTTATCAGAGATAAGATATTTATACACAAAGGTGATGTAATCATAGGTAGGATTGCATCATCAACTTCTAGTTACATTTTTATTGGTCATTAGAAAAAATTATGCAATCGCCCACAACAGTTGCGTCATACATATAAATTGATCGTAATTAAATAAACTAGTAGTATATATCTTGAAAACTAGAGCCAATCAACATTTTTTAATGTCTTTTTCGTTTTCTTCTTTCTTCTTCTTCTTTGATCCTTAGCCGCCGACCGTCAAAGCAGTCAGTGGCCATCACGCCTAGTGGCGTCTTGTAGGGCACAAGAACAGCTTTGCTTTGGACCCCTGAAGGAAAACGAAAGAGAGGCCGACCAAAAACAACCTGGCGGAGGACTGTGGAGGCTGAGATGCAAAGAATGAACCAGAGTTAGGGCACTGTACGATGGATGGCCACTGACCGAGCAAAGTGGAATCAATTTGTTGTTGTTGTTGTTTTTCGTTTTCAGCACACCAAAATTAGTTAAGATCAGCTATTTTCATTTCTGGTACATTTTGGTTGTTGACTAGTGTAACAGGACAGTTTTAAAAAAACTGTGTCCTTTTTTGCTGCTGTATATATATCTTCATCAACCATCTCATAATAAGGTGCCAATGCCATTTGTATTTAAGTCGATGTACCATCAATCATCTAGTAACTTCATGCTCTCGCCAACATTTGTTTATCATCTGTGTCTTTATTGTTAAACAATTATTAATTTTCCCTTGTTCGTTGCTATCCTTTATAAATAATCTTGTGTAAATGGTTTTGATAGGTAGGGTTACTTTATATAAACTCTTTCTTAAATTATTTTGATTTTCTTTATAAATTATATTAATGTGTAATAAATGGTTCGATCCCGGGTTGAGGTGGGATTTTTTAGACCGCAAACGGCTCCGGGGTCGTCCCACACTCATGAAAGGGAACCAGGACATATCTGGGAAGGTTAAGGCGGCCGGCGTGATGCTGACCACATCACCCATAGTGTGCCGATGGTCAAGAAAATAAGGGCCTAACACCGTATACCTAATATGCCTCAGTAGGCATGTAACGAGATCCTTTACCTACTAAACATTGAATTTCCAGTCAACATCTTGAACTGCTGTCTCTTCCTGGCACGTTCACCGAATAATAATAATTATTTTTTTTAATGATGAAAATATCCCGTTCAACCTCTGATGGGTTATAATTAGGATATATATATATATATATATATATATATATATATATATATATATATATATATATATATATATAGATATATATATATATATATATATATATATATATATATATATATATATATATATATATATATATATATATATTGTTTTCAATTCCAAATAATATGAACTGCCGATATGGGAAAGTGGCATTGCAAATAGGACAAATCTTACTTAGCCGTTCCTCTTCTACCGTGAGATAGGTAAATAGGGCAAATCACAATTACCAATTATGCGTGTAATAGCAACAACCCGCCAAAATTGGCAGCTTTTTAATTATAGTGTGTTGTTTCTGTTACACGTATTATATTGCTGCTTCTTCTACAGTCTCGCTTGCTCGCTGTGAATGACGCGATCGTCTCTTCCTTTTAGCCATCTTATCATTTTGATCCATAATAATAAGTATGCAATACTTTAAATTAAAATTTTGTCTTGAAGAAACAATAAAAAAAACTTACATTTTAAGGTTTATTTTTAAGAAAAATGATGAGTTAAATCCGTTTCCCGAATGAAAATGGACAGAAGAGTATCTTGATTGCCTGTTGATTTAATGCACACCGTCACATTTTTCTATTTTCGCGAGAGTACATATAAGGGGAAACAATACAATTATTGTCTAACTTTCAACCACAGTTGCACCCGCTTAGCTGTGGTTGAAAGTTAATGTACTCTCTCGAAAATAGAAAAAAATGCGCAAATGACGGTGTGCAAAATGTGACTGGCCGACCGACCGACGTACTTACGGCGGGAATTATGGTTTTGGATTTTTTTTAAAAACCAAAAAAAAAAAAAAAACCAAACAAACCCAACAAATAAAAACGAGATAAAACGGAACAAAATCAAGCAGAAACTCCAAACAAGAATAATATTAAGGGGGATGGGTGTAAAGGCCTGGTGGTTCCAGTTACATAACTGACTCAGATATTTAATTGTCTTCCACCTGAACCAAAATATCACGTTCAACCGCTGATGGGTTTCTGACGGTATTGCCTCCCCTGCTTTGCAGTAGTGGTCCAACAGTGGCCAAAACTCAAGAGTATCTATTAAATGTTTCAATGGAGTCTATCTATATACAAGATTGCTCTTAGCAGAAATGTCGATTGAAGAGTAGTAAAGCTTCTGTCACATGTGAGTGTCACGAAGTGTAAATCGCCTTCTTTTCTCTCTGTCAATCTTTTATCATAACAGTTCTGTTTCATCTAGAAAATCCACCACTCGTCTAAAATCAGATCTCCAATTTTTTTTTCTGAATGAGATTCCTTTCTCTTTGGTCTATGTTTTACTGGCAACAAGTCGTTGACTCTTCGCTGTGAACCTTTAACCAAATTTTAGCCAACGGGTAGGCTCGTATTGTCATGTGACTAATTGACCTCCCAAGTACCGGCCAGTTTGTGTGTGTGTTTGGGGATGGAATGAAATGTCACTAATAGTTCAGGTCCACACCCCTAACGTAGGCAAATTAAAGCCACCAAACAGAACAGGAAATTTTGGCGCGATTCTCGAAGCGTATTCTCTCCCTAGCCTTCTCCCTAGCCGGCAGACAGGCCTGGAGGACAAGATGGTCCGGTCAAGGCAGTTACAGAAATGAACTGTCCAGTTTTAAACAGCAGGGGTTGGTTCAGCGCAGTTGTCCTACCAGGAGACCTAACCATATGCAGTGTTCTCGAGGGCAGACATACTCCATCCCAGTTGGCGATGAGCCCCGTGTCAAGACAGAGGAAGCAACCTGCCATCCTCTGAAACCCTAAAAAGAACTTGTTGGACCTGGAGTGCTGGGACAGATTGAACCCCCTGGCAACAAGACAACATAAATTCAGCAGCATCTGAGATGAGTAGTTTAAAATGCCATCAGAACCAGTACAGAATAGCTAATCAATCTACATGATGTTAAATTTATTCTGACATTTTTCAGAACCTTTAATAGATTAGTGAACAAAGCTTATAGTTGTAAATTTTTAAACATATAATCTATCATCATTGTGCAATTTCATTTCAAGTATGAGAGAATCTATCTTCAATTTTGTATAATTTACATAACAGAGTCTGTTGTTATTTTTCTTGTAATATTTAATTGGGTTGTATAGTTTCAGTAAATAAAATCTACACTCTGGGGGCAGAGCAATAATTAATAAACACTATTGGGTCGGGTTATTTTTTAATGTGGCTGGGAACCAAATCTCTTACCCAATTATATGTACTATACATAGTCCTTTGTAGGATTTAGGATAAAGAATTTATCGCCTAGAGAATATCCTGTTTAGTTTCACCAGAATTCTCTTTTTAAGAAAGGTTTTCTAGTAGGACTAATTCCCGAGGAGAGACAGTACATTTAACCTGTAGTCTGGAAGATTTTCCTCTAGATATTATTTCTTATATTCTTCCATCAAGTCTTACACCTTTCTCCTCTAAAGAAACCATTCCACGACAATTGTGACGCTCTTGTCCGGGATTTACTTTTTTCATATTTAGACACTTGTCTGAGATATGAAAACTCTTATCTTTCCTAGACCACTACTGCTGTAGGTACTTGTCACTTATTGGTGTCCAGGTTTAGGATTAGATTAAAGAGGGGACATATAAATTACCCTAGACTTAAATTACACATACATTTTTACAAGAAAAACAGATTTTTAGTTATGTTATGAAAACTACTCTTGGTGGTACTGCTGGTAATTAGTTACCTATTGTTAATTAATTTTTAATTTGATTGTTATATAAGGCTGGTTTGATATAATATATGGTGTTGTAATACTGTCGTGAAACGAGTGTGTAAGCCCACTACTTTGTTAAATCCCTATGTCGGGATACAAATTTGCTTCAACCAATCAACGAGCAACGTTCACCAGTCTCTGAGACAGGAATAAAATTAAACTTAAGCCCTGTTTTTTCGGATGTGGGTCGCGGCTTTCTTGTTCACGCAATATGGCGGAAAAAAACAGAATAAAATTAGGCTGTACGAGGCATGAGACCAAACTGCAGAAAACTAATCAGCTTGCCCCACCAGGAACCAACCAAAAGCTTTCCTTAAGCATTCATCTGCCTATATAATCGGGCGAGATTTTATGCAAAAGCACGCAACACCAGACACGAAGCCAGAGACACGACCGACTGAAGAAGAGGAGAAGCTGTCACATTGATTTATAGCTTACCTGAGTGCATTGACCTGCAGCCTGCTTCACTAAGTCGAGTCAAAACCTGGCCGGTTTAAAAATCTTAGAGGGTAAATATATTTTTACTATACACTGGTAGGAAAATAGGCCTTCAGCAGATAATATAATGTTAGTATTTGTTGTGTGTCATTTATACTACCTACACCTGTATATATTTAATATATTTTGGTTCACTATGAATATATCAGGTTACTGATTGTATCTTGGGGGAATTAGGTATAATGATTGTATTTCCTGATATGATTGAATAGACGAAGACTAATAGGACTCATACTTCAATCTATTGTCTCCTATAACTTCAGTCTATTGTCTCAGATAACTCCAAACTAAAATATAACCAAAACAGTCCTTGTTAGGACTCAACCTATTGTCTTCTATAACTTCAATCTATTATCTCAGACCAACTGAAATATAACCAAAACAGTCCTTGTTAGGACTCAATCTATTGTCTCCTATAACTCAATCTATTGTCTCCTATAACTTCAGTCTATTATCTCAGATAAAACCAACTGAAATATAACCAAAACAGTCATTGTTAGGACTCAATCTATTGTCTCCTATAACTCAATCCATTGTCTCACATAACTTCAGTCTATTATCTCAGATAAAACCAACTGAAATATAACCAAAACAGTCCTTGTTAGGACTCAATCTATTGTCTCATCTAACTCCAATCTATTGTCTCCTATAACTCCCACCTGATATATCACCAAACAGTCCTCGTCTCATATAATAATAATAATAATAATAAATTCTTTAAGCGCCAAACACGGCGCATAAGGCAGAAACCAGTGCTCTCCAGGTTGTTCGTTGTGACGCCACTCCTCTTAGCTCTTGCACATTATTTAGGCCCAACGTTCTTCCTTCTCTTATTATTGTTCTTCTGAGTGTTTCTTTTGGTCTTCCTTTTTTCCGCTTACCCTCAGGAACCCAAGTTCGTCTCATATACTCCTATAATAAGAACATAACAATATTGTTAGGATATACTGTATGTTGCCAGCCAGTATAGCACTTGTCAGAGAGGGCCTGGTATATTATAGGGGGAAGGAAATGGTTGTATCACACCTAGGTGTACATATTATTGGATGTATTCATGTATTGAATTTATATTATTGGATGTATTCATGTATTGAATTTATATTATTGGATGTATTCATGTATTGAATTTATATTATTGGATGTATTCATGTATTGAATTTATATTATTGGATGTATTCATGTATTGAATTCATATTATTGGATGTATCCATGTATTAATTTGTCAGAAAGAATGTTTTGCAAGTAGACACCTGTCTTGTCTCGCTATTGCTAAATCATACTGAGCCATGTTGTCATTCATCCTACATGCAGACACCTGAGACACGCTCATATCATATACCATAGAAATAGGTGGGCTTGAGGACAGAAATTAGCCCCTATTTTTCCTTTTTACAGGTTTTATTCGTGTCATCAAAACTGAGATCGTGGGTCGTCAATCCAGCTGCCTGGAACTCCGCAGGAGCATAGAGATTGCACAGAATCTACATCTTTGGTCCCCATCAGTCTTGGGTGGGCTAAAGGAACGATCCTCAGCCATTGTTGTGGGAACCAAACAAAGAAGAACAGACCTTAGAGAGATGAGTACACATTAGTACCATTTCTGTCAGCATTGTGAGCAAAAGTTAGTGTCAGTGACGAGAAAGTGATTTAGCGTAGAAAGAGACAAGATTAACAGCATAGCTAATAAATGATATATATACTTAATTAACAGCACAGCTGATACATGTACTATAATTGAATAACAGCACAGCTGATATAATTTTTGTTCCTATAATTGGAAAACTTGTTGTAATATATTTACATATTTATATACATAAACATATTTGTAAATCATATGTAAATTTACAAATCCATTACATTCCATTTTTCAACATTCACCCTTCAGCACAAGAGTAGATAGTGTGTATACTAAATAAATAATAAGGAAATTGTATTTGAAGACTTGTCAATTTTATCATTGTTAAGTAAAATCTGTTTCCTTGTCTTAATGTCACAGTTAGTTACACAGCGGAGGTGGCAATTTGTGTCGGTCTCCTCTCTACTAATTTTTCGAGATCCGATCATTCACAGCCGTAACTAATTTGTGATACCAGTAGTTCTCTCAGACACTGGGACTTCACCATTTTCTGCACAAATTCTATTTATGTAATTGTCAGTACTACACTGATCCTAGAGCCAAATAAAACCTCACGCCACACTGGGGGCTCGTTCCTGGGTTATTTCTGTATATCTTGAGCCATACTTAGTCTATTCATCTGTCTACACTCTATCTTGTGCCACCCATAGATAACTAAAGAAACAAAATTTTTTTTTGTGAAAAACAAATTCTATAATAGGATTTTTTATTGTTTTTTTTTAGGAGGAGTACTATTCAGTACTCAGTAAATAGTTGATGCTCACAAAGTTGCACGGAAATTATTTGTTCAATTAAATTAATTAAGTTTAATTACAATAATTTGGTTATAGTAAATTTACATACCCTCTCTAAGTAACGCCATGGCTGATCTAGTGAAGTTCAGAACAGCTATCATGCAGATGGGTAAGGAATTAAATATGACAGGTGATGCTCTCACTCAGTATGTCACAACAGAAGTGGACAAACACATGGATAGGGAAGAAAGAAAGTTGCAATTATAGACTGAAGCAAAGAAATTAGAGGCTGATAGAGAAGCAAAGAAACTGGAGGCTGAAGAAAGGCGGTTGCAAGCAGAAGCTGAAAGAGAAGCCAAAAGACTGGAAGCTGAAAGAGAAGACAAAAGACTGGAAGCTGAGAGAGAAGACAAAAGACTGGAAGCTGAGAGAGAAACCAAAAGATTAGAAATTGAAGCCAAGAAATGGGAGGCTGAAAATGAGGCAAAGAAAATTGAAGCTGAGAAAAGGAAATTACAAGCAGAGAGAGAGAGAGAGAGAGACCATCAGTTGAGATTAAAAGAGCTTGAAATTCAGGCAAATACTGGCAATAATGGTGGTAGCTCACCTCACTCTGAGAGTAGCTCCAGCCAGAGCACCTCAAGTGGGGCCATGAATTTTCATCTGGATCCATTTGTTGAGAAAGAAGACGCCATTGAGTCGTACCTGGATAGATACGAAAGACTTGCCACTACCTATGGCTTAGGGAAAGAAAAGTGGAGTCTTAAACTATCTCAGGGATTGAGAGGTGTGGCCTACGATGTATATTTGAAGCTCTCAAGAGATGACCAGGAAGATTACGAAATCCTGAAGCAGGCACTGCTTGTGAGATATGAAAAGAACTCAGAATCATATAGAAAGAAATTCCGAACAGCTAAACTTCTTCCAGGAGAAAACTATCACCAATTCTCTGCTAGATTGGAAACCTATTTGGAAAAATGGAGTAGTTTAGGAAAGTGTCAGGATCTGAAAGAAATGATAATGATGGAGCAAGTGAAAGAGTCCATGCCTCAAGAAATGAGGAAGTTTATCATGGAACAAGGAGCAGATAGATTGGAAGATATTGTAACTGTTGCTGAGAGATATCAAGCAGCTCAGGCAGAATTATTAGGAAATAAGAAGAAGCAGGGTGAAAACTTGAAATCATCACAAAACTATTCCAAATATGAACAAAAGGATCATACTACAAGGAACAAACAAAGATTTGACCAAAAGAACAAAAACCCTCTAAGATCGGATAAGACACCGTACCGGAAGGAAGGAAAGAGGTGTAAAACTTGTCTAATGAGTAACCACAATACTGCGGACTGCAGAAGGAAGAATCCTCCTCATCATGCTGCATGTCTTACAACAGGGAAGCAGGGAAGGAAGGAAATGGCAGTAAGTCAGAAGGACTTCCATCATCCCCCTGTCTGTGAAAAAGTGACCGTGAACGGCACTCAAGTACTGTGTTTATATGACACAGGATTGGACTTTGATTCAGTTGTGTGCTCTTCTCTAGTGAGTCCTGACCAGATAACCACAGAAACCGTGGAAATCAGAGGACCGATCAAGGGAGCAAGAACCATGACATTACCCATAGCCCGAATCAACATAAGATCTCGCTATGTGGAAGGAGAAATCAAAGCAGCAGTGATGGACGACCCTATTTACCCTTTGATTTTGGGGTGTAGGTATGTTTTTCTTGGAGAACCTATAAAACCTGTAGATATGGCAACAGTCCAGACCAGGGAAAGCTCCAGGAAAATGGAGGAGAATCCCATCAATACTCATCCAGAAGAGATGAAAAAGGCTCAAGCAGCAGACAGCACACTGAAGCCTTGCTTTGGCAAATTGCCTAAAGCACATAACCCTCCAGAGAAAGGAGACTTATATATGAAGAATGGCCTACTATACATAAAAGCTGGAACAGGACCTAAAGGGCATGGACAGATTGTAGTGCCAAAGTCTTACAGGGAGAAGGTTATGACGCTAGGACATGCTATACCCTTCAGTGGACATATGGGAATAGGGGCCACTGGACAAAGGATAGCCTGTCACTACTTTTGGCCAGGAATCACAGAGGACATAAAAAGATATGTAAGATCCTGTCCAGAATGCCAAAGAGTAGCCCCTAAGCATAGGACTACACCAGCAACACTGGGAGAAATGCCATTATGGGAACCCCTTTTGAACGTGTTGCAGTGGATATTGTTGGACCCCTCACTAGGACCAAGAAGAGAAATGCTTACATCTTAACCTTGGTTGATACTTGCTCTATGTGGGGAGAAGCAGTGGCCATGTCAGCTATAGATTCAAAGCATGTGACAGAGGCCCTGTTGACAATATTCACCCGATTAGGTTTCCCGCACCAGATATTGACTGACAATGGGTCTCAGTTTAAGGGAAAGCTAACACAAGAAGTATTCAGGATATTTCAAGCCAGGCACTATCATTGTAGTCCCTACCATGCCCAAGGGAACGGTCAAGTAGAGCGGTTCAATGGTACGCTAATTTCAATCCTTAGAAAGTTGGCTAGTGAAAAACCTGATACTTGGGATACGTACTTACCTGCTGCACTATTTGCATATAGGGAAGTACCCCACAATTCAACTGGATTGGCTCCAGCTACATTGTTGTTTGGAAGACCAATAAGAGGTCCACTGGAAGCATTGCTGCGGACATGGACTGATGAAAAGGCAGAGGAAACAGTGACTTCCTCATACCAGTACGTCAACGAGTTGACATCTCGATTGAAAGCAGGTTGGAAACTGGCCAATGAGAACTTAAGACAGGCCAGGAGGAAACATGCTGCGTACTACAACAAAAAAGCAAAGGATAGGGAACTGGAGGTGGGTGAAAAGATGTTATTACTGTTGCCAAGCAGCAATAATAAATTGCAGATTGGATGGCAGGGACCCTATGTCATACTGGAGAAACTTTCCAGGACCAATTATAAGATTGACAAGAAAGGAAAGGAGAAGGTATATCATGTCAATCTTCTTAAAAAATACTATGACAAGGAATCATCAGAAGTTGCACATATCATGACCCTAGCCATTGCAACAGAAATGCACGGTGAACCACTTCACTCTATGGAGTATCCACTCACAACTACTGAGGATTACGTTCAAGTAAATATTAGTGAACATTTAACTCCAGAGCAGAAGAAGAGGGTTCAGAAAGTGTTGGAAATCCATGCTGATGTGCTCACAGATAAGCCATGTCGTACGAATCTGTTAGAGTACGACATGAAGGTTACAGACCCTACCCCAGTATACATGAGAACATACCCTATACCCTATGCGAAAGCCCAAGCACTAAGGGAGGAAGTTGATTATCTGTTGAAGGAGAAAATTATCTCGAAGTCAGACTCTCCCTATAGCTCAAGTGTGGTGCTATTGAGAAAACCGAGTGGTGAACACAGGTTATGTATTGACTACCGGAAGCTTAATGCGATCACAGAATCTCAGGTGGACCCATTACCTGACACCAACCAGCTGTTCTCTACACTGAGTAAGGCTAGGTATTTATCGAAGGTAGATCTAAGCAAGGGATACTACCAAATACCAGTGAAACCAGAAGTTAGGAAAATGCTGGCATTTAGTACATCAGACGGACACTACGAGTTTAATGTACTACCCTTTGGGCTGAAAAATGCTCCCAGTATCTTTTCAAGAATGATGAGGAAATTATTGGAACCTCTACAAAATCCCCATATCACTAACTTTATGGATGACATTCTTGTTGCTACAAACACATTTGAAGAGCATATAGTAGCGCTCTCCATGTTGTTTGACAGACTGAGAGCCACTGGATTGACTGCACGTCCAACCAAGTGCTATATGGGTTTAAGGAGTTGGAATTCTTAGGTCACACTATTTCTACAGGTCGTATGTCTCCTGACCCAAAGAATATAGAGGAGTTAAAGAAGGCACCCAGACCTCAAACGAAGAAAGATGTGAGATCATTCGTGTCAATATGTGGGTTCTAACAGAAGTACATACCCCACTTTAACTCTCTGTGTGCACCATTAACTAACTTAACGAAGAAAGGACAGCCTGACAAAATCCAATGGAATGCTGATTGTGAAAAAGCTTACACAGAGCTAAAAGCAAAACTCACCAGCAAACCAATCCTTACGCTACCCGATATCACACAGGAATTTGTATTAAGGACGGACGCTAGCAGTATAGGTATAGGTGCAACTCTCTTGCAGAAATCGAAAGCCCAGCCGGAGGAACTTTTACCAGTCGCCTACGCCAGTAGGAAGCTGAATGCAGCTGAGTTGAATTACTCGACCATAGAGAAAGAATGTTTGGCTCTAATTTGGTCCATCGACAAATTTTCACCTTACCTGTATGGGACACACTTCATTGTCCAAAGCGATCCCCAGCCTTTAACATTCTTGGCTGCATCTAAAAAGTTAAATTCGAGATTGTTAAGGTGGAGTCTGCTTCTGGCGCCTTATTCCTTTACCGTGAATTACATTCCGGGAAGAGACAATGGAGGAGCTGATTTTTTAAGTCGACACCCTATTACTCTGGAAGGACAGACGCAAAATGATTAACTACAGCAGGGGTTTACACGTTAGCTATGACAGGTCACAGCTAGGAAAGGAGGGGGCTATGTCCTGAAACGAGTGTGTAAGCCCACTACTTTGTTAAATCCCTATGTCAGGATACAAATTTGCTTCAACCAATCAACGAGCAACATTCACCAGTTTCTGAGACAGGAATACAATTAAACTTAAGCCCTGTTTTTTCGGATGTGGGTCGCGGCCATCTTGTTCACGCAATATGGCGGAAAAAACAGAATAAAATTAGGCTGTACGAGGCATGAGACCAAACTGCAGAAAACCAATCAGCTTGCCCCACCAGGAACCAACCAAAAGCTTTCCTTAAGCATTCATCTGCCTATATAATCGGGCGAGATTTTATGCAAAAGCACGCAACACCAGACACGAAGCCAGAGACACGACCGACTGAAGAAGAGGAGAAGCTGTCACATTGATTTATAGCTTACCTGAGTGCATTGACCTGCAGCCTGCTTCACTAAGTCGAGTCAAAACCTGGCCGGTTTAAAAATCTTAGAGGGTAAATATATTTTTACTATAAACTGGTAGGAAAATAGGCCTTCAGCAGATAATATAATGTTGGTATTTGTTGTGTGTCATTTATACTACCTACACCTGTATATATTTAATATATTTTGGTTCACTATGAATATATCAGGTTACTGATTGTATCTTGGGGGAATTAGGTATAATGATTGTATTTCCTGATATGATTGAATAGACGAAGACTAATAGGACTCATACTTCAATCTATTGTCTCCTATAACTTCAGTCTATTGTCTCAGATAACTCCAAACTGAAATATAACCAAAACAGTCCTTGTTAGGACTCAACCTATTGTCTTCTATAACTTCAATCTATTATCTCAGACCAACTGAAATATAACCAAAACAGTCCTTGTTAGGACTCAATCTATTGTCTCCTATAACTCAATCTATTGTCTCCTATAACTTCAGTCTATTATCTCAGATAAAACCAACTGAAATATAACCAAAACAGTCCTTGTTAGGACTCAATCTATTGTCTCCTATAACTCAATCCATTGTCTCACATAACTTCAGTCTATTATCTCAGATAATACCAACTGAAATATAACCAAAACAGTCCTTGTTAGGACTCAATCTATTGTCTCATCTAACTCCAATCTATTGTCTCCTATAACTCCCACCTGATATATCACCAAACAGTCCTCGTCTCATATACTCCTATCATAAGAACATAACAATATTGTTAGGATATATGTTGCCAGCCAGTATAGCACTTGTCAGAGAGGGCCTGGTATATTATAGGGGGAAGGAAATGGTTGTATCACACCTAGGTGTACATATTATTGGATGTATTCATGTATTGAATTTATATTATTGGATGTATTCATGTATTGAATTTATATTATTGGATGTATTCATGTATTGAATTCATATTATTGGATGAATCCATGTATTAATTTGTCAGAAAGAATGTTTTGCAAGTAGACACCTGTCTTGTCTCGCTATTGCTAAATCATACTGAGCCATGTTGTCATTCATCCTACATGCAGACACCTGAGACACGCTCATATCATATACCATAGAAATAGGTGGGCTTGAGGACAGAAATTAGCCCCTATTTTTCCTTGTTACAGGTTTTATTCGTGTCATCAAAACTGAGATCGTGGGTCGTCAATCCAGCTGTCTGGAACTCCGCAGGAGCATAGAGATTGCACAGAATCTACATCTTTGGTCCCCCTCAGTCTTGGGTGGGCTAAAGGAACGATCCTCAGCCGTTGTTGTGGGAACCAAACAAAGAAGAACAGACCTTAGAGAGATGAGTACACATTAGTACCATTTCTGTCAGCATTGTGAGCAAAAGTTAGTGTCAGTGACGAGAAAGTGATTTAGCATAGAAAGAGACAAGATTAACAGCATAGCTAATAAATGATATATATACTTAATTAACAGCACAGCTGATACATGTACTATAATTGAATAACAGCACAGCTGATATAATTTTTGTTCCTATAATTGGAAAACTTGTTGTAATATATTTACATATTTATATACAAAGTCAAAAGCAGCACAAGTGACAGCATTATAATTTTTATTATCGTTCACTTGATTATTGGCACCATGAGACTCTTGTTGTACAGAGTTTCCCTGGTGATATGATCTCTTCTTCTTGTATTGAGATCTACCACGATTATTATTCCCTCTAAAATTATCATAGTTTGATCTACCTTGACCACCGCTCTGGTTCGAATCCCAGTTTCCATAATCACTATTGTCATTACCCCATTGATTATAGTGTTTACCTGTTTGGTTTCGATGCCCCAGCGAAGGATAGCCTTGAAAGTGTCTATAGTGACTACCTCTCCGCAAGTTTCCATAATTATTGGACCCGAAATAACGAGGATTATCTGATCGCCTCCAGTTCTTTGAAGAAGACCCATTATATGATGGGTTACCCTGATTCTGATCATAATTACGATTGCTCTTCTTACTGAAGTTGTGTTGAGCACCTTGGAATTTATTCATAAAGTTAGGGCCATATGGTGCTGCAGAAGCAACCGGCAATTCTTCTTTCACTTTAGTATTGCTAACAGTAGCATGGGGATGTGCAGTGACGTACTGGCAACAGTATTCTTCCATGTCTTTTATGTCCTTAGGTTTACGCTCATGAATAAAAGCAAGGAAAGACTCATTGACAGATGACATAACTTTATCTCGAAGTAATAAGTCCATAAGGGCTTCATATGTCTTTTCTGTTTTAGACAGCTCAATCCAACGTGTGAATGTAAGACGAATCTTAGTAATAAAGTCAGAGAACTCTACTCCAGTTTCTGGTAGCATTGTCTTAAAACGAAGACGATAATCTTCTTCTTTTAATTGATACCTTTTAAGTAATGTTGCCCTGACAACATCATAATTAGTTCTATCAGTTTTCTCTACTGCCATTACAGTACTTAATGGTTCACCTGAAAGTAACGCCATCAGTTGTCCGACATATTGTTCCTTATCTACCTTATGCGTTACGCATGCTATGTGAAATCTATCAAGGTAGAAGGTTATGTCGTCCTTTAGAGGGTTGAAAGGAGGTAATTTAACCTTATAAGTATTCTCCTTTATCTTACCCGAAGTTGATTGAGGAGCACTCATATTCATCACCTTTAATTTCTCCAACTCCAAAGCTAATAGTTTTTCCTCATGTTCCATTTGTGCTTTCCTTTCCTCAGCAGCAGCTTGAAGTTTTCTCTCCTCAGCAGCAGCTTGAAGTTTTCTCTCTTCAGCAGCAGCTTGAGCTTCTCTGTCTAATCTTTTATTTTCAGCTTCAGCAGCAGCTTGAAGTTTTCTCTCTTCAGCTTCTCTGATTAATCTTTTATTTTCAGCTTCAGCAGCAGCTTGAAGTTTTCTCTCTTCAGCTTCTCTGTCTAATCTTTTATTTTCAGCTTCAGCAGCAGCTTGAAGTTTTCTCTCCTCAGATTCTCTTTGTTGCTGTATTCTTCTATCTTCAGCTTCTCTGTCTAACTGCATTTGCATCCTTTTATCTTCAGCCTTCTGTGCCTTGGCATATTGAGCAAGTGCAAACTCTTCCAATTTCTCACCAGTTTTGCCAAGGGATTTCCCTTGCTCAATAAAGACATCTAATGTAGACATTCTGTCTAATAATATGAGATCAGACCTGAAAAATTGAATAAATTACCTTATCCCAACCTCACTGGAAGACAAGTCTGTAATACTCGACTTGTATACTCACTTCATACATATACATATGGTATACTTACCATATCGATTGGAGGCCGACCTCTGTGTAATCTACGTTTTGCTGATGATATTGATCTGATAGCTGGAACAGAATCAGAACTTCAAGACCTTACCTCTAGACTGGAGAAAGTAACAAGAACGTATGGGATGGAAATTAATATAGAAAAAAAGCAAGATATTGGTGTATAGCCATAAGAAACATGTTCCGACCAACATTACGTTAAATGGGCAAACGTTAGAAGAAGTTAACACCTTTAAATATCTCGGGTCCACTATATGTAGTGATGGAAGATCAAGTAAAGAAATCAAGACAAGACTTGAGATGGCCTCAGCTGCCATGACAAGGTTGAATGTGATCTGGAAAAGTAACATCAGTTTTCCTGTGAAGATCAAATTATACAAATCACTTGTATTATCTATTCTCTTGTATGGGTGTGAGGGCTGGACACTCACTGCAGATACGGAGCGCAGGATTCAGGCTTTCGAGCATAAATGTTATAGAAGAATTTTGCGCATTTGCTATAAAGAGCACAAAACAAATGTCTATGTTAGAGAGAAGATAAACACCTATGCAGGCCACCAAGAACCACTTTTATCAATAGTGAAACGTCGAAAGCTTGCCTGGTTTGGGCATGTAACTCGTCATGACTCCCTTTCGAAAACGATCCTCCAGGGAACAGTCGAAGGTAAACGGAGAAGAGGAAGGCAAAGAAAATCCTGGGCTGATAACATCAAAGAATGGACAGGACATGGTTTTTCCACACTTGTACGCAATGCTAAGAATAGAGAGCAGTGGAGGACCCTGTCTGCTGATGCTTCCACCATGGCACCCCTACGACCCATGACGGGTTATGGGTTGAGATGATGATGAGATGATACTCACTTCACTTTATCTATCCCAATCTCCGTGGGAGACAAGTCTTTTAATCAAAAACTTGTATAATCACCTTGTTTCTTTATAATAATATGATCATAAATAACCTCTATCTGAAAAGTGCATCATATTAACAATAATAGTTCATGACCAAGTATATATTTAGACTGTGTATGATAAACATGTATACGATAACAATACAAAGACAAGAATATAGAACAACCGAAAACGTTCGCAGAAGTCAAATGATAAATAAAGCTTAACTAAATCTAATGTTGTAAAAAATTACAATGATAACTGCGAAAAATCAACACAAATGACAACACTATTATAAACAAAAAGGTGTATAGAAATAAATGAAAGGAAGGAAGAGGGCAGACAATTACAAACAAAACAAATCAAAAATCAAAGAATGGAAAAAAATAACGAAAACGACACTAACACATCTCGTCACAGCTAGGACAAAAAAAAATGAAAAGTAGCAACACACGTCGCTCGCAATTTCCGCTGTGGGAAATATGCACAGTCCCTACAGAAAACGCTCTCAATAGAACCTCTGTCACGTGGTATATTCTAAAGGAGTCACCTTCCCAACCAACCCGCAAAACATACACACCAACACAATATGTAAACAAAGAACATGTGATATGTGAATACACAATAAAGAATGTGTGTAGAGGAAGGCTCAGTTGCACACAAAATAAAGGCACAGTTTACTACACAAACGGGCCACTTATCTTAAGCACAATCCTCAAACACCCGCAAAGATGCAGTACAATGCGGTACTACTGTAAACAACAATGGAAGACGATCCACCGTTGAATGTCACCGTAACTTGACAATAGGTAGTGGTCTCCAAAGTGTAGTACGTAAACAACAGTTTGACCTCCTGAGCTTTAACGTAAACAACGTGACTTGACAATATATGTCCATAGACGACTGTCAAAATGTAGAAAGTTGTTTATCTCCAACGTACAGCGTAAATGAAGCTCCTAAGTAGCTGTGGTCCATGAAGCATTATAAAGCGTTGACCTGCTTAGCACTGTTCGCTGCGTATCTGTCAATCCACAATGTTATGTAGACACCCACGAATCTGGTCCACCAGATGTAACACTCTGTTTTGCCGACTGTTTATTACCAGATGTTAAAGTCTGTTTGCTCGTGTGAATTCTGGTATTTGTACCGTGTTGAAGTGTCGCTGAGTGGGCGTGTCGTTTATCACCTGGACAGTGTAACATGGACGTGAATCTAGGTCACCAGCGTGAGGCACTGCCAGGATGTAGTGCAGTCACACACACAAACAGCATACATGTTTTCAGGTGTGTAGAACAAGTAGTAAGATGTTGTAGTGAGTAATGGTGTGTGTAATCAGCAGATCGAGCGTGACGAAGTCGTATAGGCTCTTATTTAGGGACACACAAACTTACTCCACCACACGTAGAAGTCACAGATGTGGTTAATGCAGATGACTTTCTCTTCAACATTTATTACAGCAATAGTACGTTGACGGACAACACAGTCAGTAGAACAAGGAACATGGACATTTCATGTGTAGTAATGCATATAACCATCGAGCATAATCAACCCTGCATAGCTCGTATGTATGATGCTAGTAACGTTGGCTTGATAATATACATTTTCATACTGTAGCTCAGAGCCCCTGACTAAACGCGTCAGGTAGTCTTGTGACAAATATAGTTGCTTAATATCGAAGTCTGTGAACTTGTTGATAAAGTCAAGACTTCATCTGGCTTCTCCCGCCAGACACTTCTTCTTCTGCTCAAAGATATAGGCCGTAATGTCAGGCCTCATAATGATTGATGAACAACTGTGTATTTCCATAGGCAGGCATTATCCTCCATATCGAAACATACCGTCATAATGCGGGTTTCATATAAATATACGTTCATTGTGCTTCTATAAAGTAATTCGACGAATAGACTTAGTTAGCTACGTCAAGCACACATAATGGACTCTGGATCCCAAGAACTGTGAGCGCTACTCACAGGTTCATACTAAATGTTCTGCAATCTTGGCATAATAATAAAGTTTATTTTACCTTGGACAGAATCCGAGAAATACACAAATAACCACTGTCGTAATTCTAGACGAACAGTACAACTCTGGGGAGAATCACTAAGATCACAGTTATACTGAAGACTCTCTTTCCCCCAGTTAATGCAGAGAAGAACAACGGACATCTTGTCCGGTCAGAAAAACAGCTCATCACCCCCGGACGGAAGTCTTCTCGGTTCGCGCTAAAAACTAGCGCATGCGTAGACAGAACAGATCTGAGAACAGTTAACCGGCCCTCTAAAGGCAGATCAACCACAAAGAATAAACACAGGGAAGATAACCCCAAATCAACCTGTCCCAGAGAGTTAACATACCGTTCTCTACCTTCAATCGTCAAAAGTATTAAATAGATTTACGTCTTATGAAACCGTCAAAAAACGACAGCAACACACGTCCAATGTGCGGTCATCTTACAATGACATGTATTCGCTAACATTGGATCTCCACCCAACCTTCCCGCAAAGACATGAGAACATGGGTCGCAATGAAAAAAAAAATAACAGGAAGAATTTACCAGCACATAAACTGGACACACATGCATAAAAGTACAGGCCACTTATCTGTAAAAACGCGATCCGCCAGATGCTCGTATGCAGACGAATTCAGCGCTACCTGGAGATCATGGTGTAACAAAGATGTGTGAATGACAATGGTACAGCAAACAATGGCCACGAAAATCAATTGAAGACGACAGCAAACTTGAATGACAACATCTGGAAGCGGACTTGAGGTGAAACAAACAGATCAGAAAACATGGCGAAAGTCGATGGTTAACATTAAAGACGGCAGTCATGCGCAGTTCATACAATATTTATGTAGATGAGGGTCAACGGTGAAATGTCACAAAAACGTACTGGAAAATCATAACTGGAAATGTCCTGAAACGTCGATCCTCCCCACACTGGCCACCAACATTTGTTACATGTGGTGCTCCTCTTTGTTGTATGGACTTAAGTAGAATACAGAATTACAAACGTTCATGCATCAAACACGAATGGATATGGGTATGGTCGTCACAGGACAGCACTGACCGAAGAACACAAGACGTCGGGTAGAGGGTCTACAATATCTGCTTCAACATTTATTTACTTCAGGAAAACATCTTCATGGTCAATGCATATACAAGGCATACGTAGTAGTTAATCTTCCATCTGTCTCGTCTCAATCATTCAGTCCTGGCCGCTGTACTAAAGGTGCATCGAATGATAACCACCCAAGTAATGTGGACCAGACGACGTAAATATTACAATCACTTGACTTATATTTCTCAATAAGAGGTGGAACTTCTATATAAGTTCAGGACCATCTTAGAAAACATAGTGGCGGCCTTCGAAGTTAGTTATGCCACTTAAATAGATATCTTCCTCCGCAATTCTTGGAGCTTGAAAAAATACGTCTTACTAGGACGACTTGAAGTAACGAAAGGCCACGAATATTAGCCGTTTGAATAAATTAGTGCAAACGCGTTACGTCATTGACAACTGGTGACGTATAAAATATGCAGCGTTCAATATAAGTTAAAACCCGTGCAAAAACATGAGTTAATACAAAGAGACACATTACCTCAAAAGTAATGGCAATAAGCCTATGTGTGGCAACAATACAAAACATATCAATATTTGTTCTTTAACAGTGTGTTGGTCAAACCCATACCCAATTAACCGTAGTTTTTCACGTTTGTGTGTCTTGTTGTCACGTAGCTGTGTGTGTGTGCAGTTAAACTTATATTTACAAGTATGAGGAGGGCAAGATTGTCTTGTACTAAATTATAGCCGTATAAATAGGCTGGAATAGAGAAACTTACTCATTCCAGAGACATATCTTCATCTTAAACTATTCACCCGTGAAATCTATTTCTCACACCTTTTTTTCTCACGTACTATCACCATCCACTCTACTCAGACGGGACCATAAATAACTCTCAAACCTACCTGTACGACAACCAGGAACATATTATTTCAATTTTAATCATTAGCCTTAAACATTGATGAATAATATAATGTTTCACTGCACGGAGATAAAACATAATCAAGAAGAAACTCTGAACAAGAATAATATTAAGGTGGAGGGGTGTAAAGGCCTGGTGGTTCCAGTTATATAACTGACTTTAACAGATATTAATTGACTTTCACCTGTTAAAAGTCATATGCATTGTAAGAACAGCATCAGACCTTCACATTCCCAACTACTATATATTAACCTTTGTTCGTGTTAAACATTATTTGACTATATTATGCAGTTCCCTAGGTCTGTCTCTTCTTAACATTTCTTCTATATTTATAGGTAAATTTGATGCCTGCATATAATCTAATATTGGTATTCTCATTTGTTCATTTGTCTTACATTTTAACAAGAAATGTTCTATATTATTGTCTTGAAGACATCCTTCACAGTTAGGTTCTTCTATTCTGAAATAGCCTTTTCCCAGCAGTAGTCTGAGAAGTTTCTTATTACTGGGAATTTTCAATTCCTTAGATATCTGACATTTTCTTGTTGAAGCATTGCTTGCACATCTTATATGCATGTCTTCCTTACAGATTGTTATCTCACTCTGCCTTCCATCAATCTGTTATTAAATCTTTAATTAAGCTCTTAATCTCTGATTTACTCATCCCTACATTTATTAGATTTTATCAGATCTACCTTTCTTGGCTTTTTTATCTGCCTTTTCATTTCCCTCTATGCCAACATGTGAAGGTATCCAAGCAATTAAGACTGAACATCCTCTGGAATATAAGTATGTAGTAGCCAGAAATATCTCCTCTGCTACATCAGGTCTACTACATTCTCGTTGTTGAAAGAGAGTCAGCTAACACTGTTACTTTCTTGGGAGGGTCTATATTGCTGCCAAGATATATGTATGATTCTACATCTTAGAGAATATTTCTAGTGCTTTTAGTATTGCCACTTTAAGGGTGAATTCTGATGAAAACGTAAACAGGACGGCCATATCTCTCAGAATGGAAGCGGTCAGGAATGGAGGTAGGCCGAGGAGATATTGGATCGAAAAGGGGGTGGGTATTGGGAGGGTGACAAACACTGTAAATAAACAGTGACAACAAACTAGATAAAAATACAAGAACTGATCGGAATCCAATATTTCACTTTCCCAGTGATGATTGACTTTACAATCAATAGACGAATAAAGAGTTCAAGGTTTGCTGGTTTAGATTATTGTTTATCCTGTAAAAAGATTAATGCAGAATGCTGCTTATTTTGTATTTGGAAGAAGAAATGTTTTATATCCGGGCACTGTTGCTTAGAGAACGTACGTAAATTCAAAGTTCTGCGCAGTAAAGGAATAACACTGAAGAACTGATTATAACTTAGTGCAACGCACACAAAAATGGCAAGTTATCATTTTCTGTTACACTGCTGGATATAATGTGTGAATTCTTGTGATGATCACGGTTTGTGATAGGGCTTGTAGGGAAAAGAAGAAAGATGTAAGCTAAAATTCGTTGTTATCAAATCAGATAGGCCTACCGTTTTCGCATCGCAAGCTGGTACAGCAGATCTTGGTCTGAAGATGTGTTGCTAGATTTGTTCCATCCATTTGTTGGTATTTCCTGCCCACTTAGCGCGATGTAATATTTTTATTCTTATTTATGCTGATTTTGAACAACGTTTTGCCCAAGTGTTTTATTCGTCTAAATGTAATCACTTCTAATGTGTCATTTTTTTTCGTTCCTAATTTTGCAAGTACCTGAAGTAGGTTGTCTCAATTTCTTTGAATTGCACCCACATTCTTGTGAGTATCCACATTTCAGCGCCATAGTTCTTTCTTCACGTTATTTGTTCAGTGCCCACGTTTCTGCTGTAGGCTATACAGTAATTTTTTTTTAAAATATTAATGAAAAAAAAGATAGCCCGTTCAACCTCTGATGGGTTATAATTAGGATATATATTGTTTTCAATTCCAAATAATATGAACAACCGCCGATATGAGAAAGTGGCATCACATTTGTCAAATCAATATAAATAGGGACAATCACAATTGTGCTTATACGTTAAATAAATAGAAAAAAAAAAGTTATATAACAGTATATATATATAGGCTATATATATATATATATATATATATATATATATATATATATATATATATATATATATATATATATATATACACACACACACACACATATATACATATATATAAGAGCAGACATTTTATTTCCAACATGTGACACACGTCAGGGGGTGATTTCTCTTATTTTTATAGTTTTATGTTCTCTACTTAATTCTCACTTTCTTTCCCTTCTGTTTTTCATGTGTCTGTCCCTGACGAAGGCCTTGTGGCCGCAACATAGGTTGCTTCTATATTTATAGGAAAATTTGATGCCTGCAAATAATCTAATATTGGGATTCTCATTTGTTCATACCTCTTTCCATGTTTGCTTATGTTTATTGTTAGCTTCTCTTTCATTTTGTTAATTATCATAGTTTAATTTTGTTCTTAAAACCAGTTCTTGTGCTCATTTATATTGTTTACTGATTCCAATTGTTATTGAAATTCTTGTTCATTATCTCTCAATCAGTATTGTACCATCTATATATCTTTGGTGACTATTCTTCAATAGATAGTCACGGCTTTCTATTGATGTATTTGAAATTTGTTTTGTATAGGTATTTAATCTGCTTATGTAAGGCTGTACTTGTGGATGGTGATTCCCCCATGTAAAATAAGTTGCTATAGAAACCACTACTGTAAGAGGACATGAAGACAAGCTTCATGCATGGGGGAAACTACAGTAGTGATGATACTCTTAGAGTAGCTTAAAAAAAAAAATCAATATGTTCAGTAGGTAAAGGGACAGTACCGTTTTTTAAATGGCGACATTATCACCTCAGATTCCTATGATAACACAGTTTGCACAAGTTATTGTAAAATTTCTCCAATTAATACCCAGTTTCATATAACAAATGTGTGAAGGTTAAAAAGTAATCATGAACAAAAGGCTGAAGAAAGTACTGAATTTTTAATCCTGAGGAAAGTACTGAATTTTTAATCCTGAAGAAAGTATTGAATTTTTAATTCTGTATGGGGTGATCAGTAAACAAGCAAGAACATCCCTGGAGGCCAAAGAGATGTGGTTTTACAGACGAATATTAAAGAGTACCAAGTCAATCTATCAGTCACTACGCTTTAGCTTCCCAAGGAGCATAGGCCTTCAACAAACACATGCCAAGTCTTTGTGTCATGTGCCATCAACCCAAGTTCTTTGCACCTCTTTCTCATAATTTTCACCTCCATCTCCAGTTCTCTTGTCTTAGAGTTTTTTAGTCCAGCTCTGCCTCTTACTCTGTGGATTCCAGAACATGAACTGCCTTGTAATGCTATTAGCAGGTTTCCTCAGTGTGTGTCCTATCCAGCATCTTCTTCTCATCTCTTGCTCCACTGGGATGTAACTGGTTCTTGTCATCAGTTCCACATTGGTGATCTTGTCATACCACTTCCATTCTTCTATTCTACGCAAGCACCATTTTATGAAAGTCTGTAGCTTTTTGGTTGTTGTTTTTAATTCTCCATGTTTCAGAGCCATAGAATAAGACTGATGTGACATGTAGTCGAAGATTCTTAATTTGTGTTGGACTTGATTTGTCCGCATCTCCAAATGTTTCCCAGTGCAATGAAAGCTCCTCTTGATTTTTGTATTCTTATTTTGATATCATTGTCTGTCCCTCCAACTTTGTCTATATATTGCTGCCAAGATATGTCTATAATTCTACATCTTACAGAGTACAGGTTTGTATCCCAGAATCCAAAAATCAAAATATTCCAAAAATCAAAATATTTTTGGAACTGATTTTTTGGGCAACTTGAGCGCATTTGTGTGACTTGAGCTACTTTTGGGTAAAATCTGGAAACCGAAAAAACTTGATTTTCAAAATATGGCTATCCCCGAGCATTTTGGATTCTGGGGTATGGACCTGTACCAGGGACAGCTGAAATGACTATTGAGGAAGTCCTGAAAGAAGGCAGTGCACAAAGGAAGCACATGGGAGCCGCGCTAGCGTAGTGGTTACAACACCGCTCTGGCGACCAGGTGATACAGGATCAAACCCGGGTGATGGCATTTGAGGATTTTTCGTCGACCAGGATTTGGACTGGATTAACTCGAGACCTGGCGAGGACATTTGAAGAAGTGTCGTCGACCAGGGACTGGCGGCTCCTGAGCTGACCCAGCTGCAATGGGTACCTCCGAAATCGGCGAGTATTTGCCTGAATGGCGAGGGACACCTGTCTCTGTACAAGAAATAAAGGGATACTCACGTAAAATCAATGTCAGGTTAGACATAAAATAATAACCTGAGATTTCGCCTCGAGTATTAGCGGGCGAACGCAAAAAAAAAAAAAAAAAAAAAAAAAAAAAGGAAGCACATTACTCGCATCAGAAGGAAGCAGTCCATTTTTGGGGGGGAAATGTTATGAGAAGAGGAAAGCTAGAATATATTGTGACTAGAAGAAAGATTGAAGGAAAAAGACAAAGGAAGAAGAAACTAGACAGTTTAACATTGTGGCATGAAAAAAAGTCAGCAACAGAATTAATAAATGTTGCTGAAGACAGGGCCCCATGTAGTTCCTGGGGTGGGGAGGTTGTCTCTGATGAGACAAAGAAAGAATAGGACTGCTGGTACCTCAAGCATTACTTACATGGTGACTGATATGAGGTTCTGCATAGGGCTGGCAACTTCAGCATGTCAAACTATTGACTACAGAAACCACTGCTGCTGGAGGATGTGAATACTTGGTGCAGACTTCATGCAAGGGCACTAACTACAGTTGTGGATCCATGTTCCATAAGGAGCGAAAAGGAAAATGATGATGATGATTGAGGACAGGAAGTTGTGGAGACACATGATCACCTACCCCAGTTGGTATGGTACTTGAAAAAGAAAAAACATGCAGTTTTATTTCATATATGAAATGGTATTATTTTTATTAAAGCCTTTTTTTTAACAGTAAGTATGCCAATTATTTTATAAGTTTATTTCTGACGAGAGAAATTTGTCAGATACAGTTGCCATACTTCAGTACCCAAGTAGAACAGTCCCAGCTAAGATGGTTTGGCCATGTCTTTCAAGGTGACTAATATAAGGTTGTGAATAGGGCCGCAATGACCACCAACTACTTCAAGAGGATATGAATGCTTTGTGCAGGCTTCCTCCAGTGGGGACCAGCTACAGTGGTGGGCTCCATGCTCCATTAGAAGCACAAAGGAAAATGATGATGATGATGTGTATATACTTCTTCTTGAGGTGCTTGGTCTGGAACAGACATTGGCAATCATGACCCTCCAATCTTCTCTGTCTTTTGATAGTCTAATGAGGTTGTTGTTGCTCATGCTGTTGTTTGTTGCCCAGTTGTTTAAGCTTTTCACATACTTCTCTGCCTTCCTCTTCCTCTCCTTTCTGGTATTTTCCCACATAAGACTAATTCCTCCACTCCTCCTCCTCTGTTAATATGTCCCATAAATTTCATTTGTCTTTTCCTGATGGTTTTGATGAGCGATCTATTAACACCTGCAGCTGTTAATACCTTGGCATTTGTTTTCTTCTCTGTCCACGATATTCTCAGTATCCTCCTCAAAAACCACATTTCCGCTGCCTCCAGTTTTTTCACCATTTGGTAACTCATTGTCCAACATTCGTATCCATATAAAAAGAATGGACCACACATAGCCCCTTAGTAAGCAAATTTTTTGTGCTTATGGTGGTGTTTCTGTATTTCATTACGTTCCTCATCCTAGTAAAGGCTTCTTTGGACATGGCAATTCTTTATCTCTGTGTCACATCTGCCATCTGATGTCAGTGTGTAGCCTAAATATTTACAGAGATTAACTTGTTTGATTTTTTTTCTCTTTTGCTGTTCAAAGAGCTTACTGATATTTGTATTTTCTTAGAAACTACTATGCAGACAGTTTTGCTGACATTCAAAGATAATCCTTTCAACTTGCTCTCTTCCACTACTTTGTCTAGAATGATTTGTAGATTTTCCCCTGACTCTGCTATTAAAACTGTGTATATACAACTGTGTTTAATTACTGCTAATTTTGCTACCATTTTAAAATATAATTTATAAATTTTCTTCTTTCCATTTTCCCTTTTTTGCTCCTTAAAAACATGGGACCACCACAGCAACTTGAAGGAAGCCGGCATCAAAGTATTCAAAGGTTCTTGCAGCTTTGGTTTCTGTAACAATTAGTTTTACACGATGAGGTTGCCAGCCCCAAGCACAACCTCATATAAATCGCCTTAAATACCTGAGCTAGGGTGCCAATGGTCAAGAAAATATGGGCCCAACACCATATTCCCAGTATGCCTCAATGGGGGTGTAACAGGATCCTTTACCCCCTTTTTAAATGCCTGAGGGAGCAGCAGTACTATTCTTTATTCATCAGAGAGCTTCCCTCCCGGAAGTACATAGGGTGTAACTCTGTGTATTTTTTGTTCAGAAAAAAAAAATTAAACAAAATGTTAACAAGTGTGTATGTCATTCTCATAACTGTTCCCATTAAGACACCATTACTGAAGTTTACAGTTGATTTACGTACATATTTTGACATAATGTGGATTTGTTATGGTCGTGTGCAAGGAGGGCTCTGTGTAATTCCTAGGGGTAACTGAGGAGACAAAGAAAGCATAGGACTTGTGTTCCCTAAGATTTGTTGTAAGAGGTGATTAACACAAAACTGTGCACGAATCCGGCAGTCTCATTATTGATAATAGATTGCTACAGACACAGCTCCAGCAGGAGCACAAGCATGCTTTGTTGCAGGTTTCCTGTGACGAGACCAGCTGCAGTGATGGTTCAGTGATCCTGTGAACAAGGGAAATAAATGACTGAATACAAGGGGTAACAACTTGTCTCAAATGACACATTTTTTCCCCCCACAGCCTCCAAAGAAGAAAGGTGGTAAGAAGAGAAAAGGGAAAAAAGGAAAAGGGAAGAAAGGAAAGAAGGAAGTAAAGGTCAAAGATGCACTTCCTGTAGAATTAATGACTAAAGAGCAGGTACTGTGTTCGTTTGCATTTATACAATAGTAAGTAATTCATCAAGAAATGACAGCCAAAAATTATGGTGTGCGATATCCATCTAATTTCCCAATATCAACAAGCTCGGGCATTGACGTAGCTGGGAGTCCTTTTTAGGGCTTTATGCTAGCAGATAGATAATGTTAGTCCTTTTCAGGATACATCAATGCTGATCAGGTTAGTAGTCAACAGAGTTGACTTTTTTTTTTGTGATGGTAAATGCGCTCTGATATAACCAAATAGGTTGAAAGGACGTGCCTCGCCAGAAGGCAAAAACCGAACCAAAAAAAAAAAAATCATAATCCTGAGGATGGCACCATTTCTTCTGTATTCAGCTTCTTTCTTTTCATTTTTCACAGAGCATGTAAGCCAGGCAACACACACAGACACTCGGAAACTATAATTAACAAAAACACACTTATAAAAACTTACAATAGATGACTGAATTAAAAAAAAAATTGAATAGTTAAACGTACAATGTTTGCTTGGAAGGCAAATGTTGTAATCCCTAAAATACGTATGCACCTTGATATATGTGGTTTTTAATAAAATCTTAATTATTTTAATGATTGCCTCACATTAGTCTGCATTGCGTTTGTTACTTGTTTCCAAGCAAGTTATTAGAGAAGATTAGACTGTTAGATCTTTGCCTGGATGATTGGCGGTAATTAAGATAAGAACAGATGTTTTTTTTTTCTTCATTAGAGGTTGACTGTGATAGATTTCAATATTTTGATCATCATCATCAGTATAGTTCAGCTAGCTCTCTCTGGAGCAAAGGTACTTTATGATTATCAGGTGGCTACTGAGTATGCCACTGTTGAACAATATTAATAATACTTGCAAGTAACACCAAGAAATGACAGGAAAAAAACTATGCTGTGCATCTTCTGCCTTATTTCCTGAGGATGACTCCTTCTGTGTTCTGTTTCTTCCTTTCCACGCTCTTCCATTGAGTAAATAAACAAATGAATTAAAACTGTGAGTCAGTTTAAAAATTTAGCTTTATAGTATACAAAGTTATGTTCTTTTTCTCTACAGCTGTGTATAAATAACATGAAATTATTATAGTGATAATGTCAAAACACTTTTATCAGTTCATAATGTTTGCCCTAAATAATGTAAAGATTTGTTTGACTAAAAAGTTCCATTTTTGTCTTTGTCATGTATAAACAGTGTTGATCTATGCATCCTTCTTACCCGGAATAATGCATATTTGGCAGATGTAGGACTGCAAAGCATTAATTCTCAACTGTCAAGTTTATACAGCAACAAAATAGCACTGCGTTGGCTTTCCGGTTAGTCAAGGGATGTAAGTGGTGCCCCTCACTTGGATTGTCAGGGATGTAATTGTTTCCCTTTGCATGTTTTGTTAAGGGATGTAATTATTTGCGCTCACTTGGATTCATTTTTAGTGATAGCCTCCTTCAGCATTAGCAGCATTAATAAGAAAACTGTGTAAAAAGAGTATTATAAGTTCATGTACTATGATCACCTGTGTGTTACTGGGGACCAAAAGGGGAGCAAAGAATAGTAACACTGTAACATGTATGTTGTAAATAGGGAAAAAAAGGGGGGGGGGGGGGTTTGGGCATGAAGGCCAGCTACCCAATGATGAAGAAACTTTAAACAACTAAAACTTCAACAAACAAGATGGGCAAGGCAGTTAAAGACAAAATCAAGTTCGGTACAAAAATCTGAATCTTCAACTCACATGGGAGATCAGTCCAATTGTATAGCTTTGAAACATGGAGAACAACAAAAATACAACAAACAAAAAGCTACAGACTTTGATAAATGGGTGCTTGCCTAGAAAAGTAGGGTTGAAATAGTATGACTAGGTCACCAATATGGAACTGATGACAAAAACTAGACAAGTGCCAGTGGAACAAGAGATGAGAAGATGGTGCTGGATGAAGAGGACACACATTAAGTAAACCTCTGGATAGCATTACAAGACAATCCATATTCTGGAAAACCCAGAGTAAGAGAGATAGAGGGAGACCAAAGAACGCATGGAGAACATTCAAATTCCAGTATGGAAACTGAACGACATTTGATAAATAGTATATTCTTACTAACTCATTGCTATCAGTGTAAAACAAGGTACCTGACCGAATACCATCACCAACCAAGAGCTGCTTACTCTGAGCAACCAAGAGGACATGCACACCATCATAGCTGGCAGACGCTGAAGTTGGGTTGGCCACATCCTCAGAAGAGACCCTGATGCCATCACAAGAGCAGCTATGCTGTGGACCCCTGATGGAAAGCTAAAGAGAGTGTGGTAAAGTGGGATGTTATAAATATTTATAGGGGACTTAGTGTACTGACTGAGATCAGCTGTGAAGGTATCTGTATCTAATAAGTGTGGTGTATTACAGATGACCTTACTTGCTACCACATTTATACCTCAGTCAGAATTATTCTGGAATATTGTGATGACTACGTTAAATGTCTAGGGTTATGAAAATGATGAAGTGTAAGTCACAACAACTACAGACAGATAAACAATTTAATTTATTCCACAACACTTACAACACTGTGACACTCACACACATATAACACTCTATAAGACTATCTTAAATGAGTCAAGTGTTTAAGTTTAAAAATATATGTATTAATTCTTTCAATAATGGGTATCCTGATTCAACTACACAGTGAACCAGGAATCACAATCAAATGTAATTACAAGTATTATGTACACAGTTTATATATATATGAACTTTGTATTGACATAGTTTATTATTATTATTCTATGTGTGTAATTTGTGCAGTAGTAATATGAGGTAATACTGGTTTTGTTCAAGCTTGGTTGTTGTTTTTCATCATGACTTCAAGTGTTTGATTATCGGGGAAATAGTATTGGGAAAAGTTCACAGTTCCTGTCATTTGAACCAATTAATTGTCCCTCTGTGTTTACTAAAATGTCAATTTTTGAGGGGGCACATAATGTTGAGCTACTCTGGCCACAGAAGCTTATCTTTCGTGATGGCGGCAGGAAAAGACTCCTCTGCTCGATTGCTTCACTGTGTTCTGGAGACACCTCACTGGTCGCTATCTGGACCAAGGAGTATGCTGTCAGCCTCTGGATTCAGCAAAGCTCAGACCAGGTGCTGTTTCAATAACTAGGACCACAGTCCCTGAAACAAGAAGGTTGTACCTCCTACTTCAGATCTAATTTATAACCTATTTCCATACTGAACACAATACATAACAAACACTGAGTTCAGAGCGTTAGGCCAACTGCTAGCTTCATCTGAAACAATTTACACCAGTATTCTCCTCCTAAATGGTTACTACGTCTCTGCACTTCTAGCATTAGTTCCTTCTAGTCAATAAGATAGGTGTCAGTGTACTGTTTGGCAATTCCATGCAGTTTTACTTTTCTCCGACACCTCCTGTTCAGGTTGGAGCAATATTTAGGCCTTGCCTCATGTTTGCTACTGAACCACACACATATACAGACATATTTTATCAATTTACATTCAATTTTCATTAAAAAGATATTGAATATATCAAGCTTACCACAATTCATGGAAATAATACACAGATACGTTGACTGGCGATGAATAATGGCACAAATTCTGATCTGCCTCTGTCCCAGACTTTTATTTATAAAAATATGATCTGGATCTCAACGCACTGTTTCTTAGTAAGTTTATTTTAAAATGTGGCACTGAACTGACGCTCTTAATTGCCTATATTGGCGGGTCTAACCAATCGGGCCATGTTTACACAGCTTTTCAAAAAAAGTATCCTTACTACCGTTTCCCCTAACAACAAAGAATTAGTATTTGTAGCCCGACTAATCGTGTTTAGCCTTACATTTACTTCTATCCAATCAAATAGGATTTTACATGGTGGCCCATTTCCCGTAAAATTAGTGGTTTCAAAACATGCCACTGTGCGATTATGATTTGGTGTTGTCTGACACCCTCACTATTTTCTTTTGGCTATAATTTGTTAATTCCTAGACTATTTGCGTAACACTTAACATATTCTTTGTCAACAAGTCCTAAGGAACCCAAATATATAAATTTTTATGGGGCTAAGGGGCTGCGTTCAAAATATGCATTTCCTAGGATAGTCGTGTATTTTTTATTTTATCGATTTAGAACCGCCACCTGTCCTGCCTTTTTGACTGTTCTGTTATACTAATGTCAGGATTTCAGACATAAAACAGTAGAATGTCATGTTTCCTTATAAGCATTTTTCAGGTTTTTAAACCTAACTCTCGTATGGGTAGTGTTTTTTATCACGGTCTATTTGAAAAAAAGTTAGTGCTTCTGGCCTTTCGCGCGAGGAGGGTATTAATTTTGTATCGCGAGACGCATGTTCGTGTTGCATGCGTTCCTGCTTTCAGCCCTCCCTCTCTCTATCCTAAGTTCATCTGTCTTTCCGTTTATGTTAACGTAGTGTAATTAATGTTAGTATTAATTTAGGTCATTAATCAGCTTGCGTATCTCAAGGTTTTCTTAGAAATGCAGTACACGTTTTATTGTGTTGTGGAAACGCGTGTATGCTGCTATAGGCTTTACTATCAACGTGGAAACGTTACAATTTGCAGACGAAGTAGAAAAAGGGGGGTCTCGAGTATAGTCATTGTGACAGCACTGTTCTTTACCATTCTTCTTTCCTTTTATTGAATTTATGTGTTAGGCTTTACATTTACCTTTTAATTTATATATGTGGATTTAGAATGTTTCACGACAGAGAGGCAGACCAAAAACAACTTGGTGGAGAACTGTGGAAGCCGAGATGCAAAGAATGATCCAGAGCTGGGGCACTGCACAAAGGATGGCTGCCGACCGAGCAAAGTGGCAGCAGTTTGTTGCTTCCCTACAAGACGCCATTAGGTGTGATGACCACTGACTGCTTTGACAGTTGGCGGCTAAGGATCAAAGTAGATAAGAAGATGAAATATAAAGAGGGATGTAAAAACGGAACCGATTCATTACCACTATGCGCCTACAAAGATTGGTGGTCTAGTTTTCAGGCATGAGGAGGACCAAGAGGCAGATGGGTAGACAGTACTACAGAAATCCCACAACAGCACAGGCAGTGTGACACACTTGGCTCAAGAGCAAAACCTTTAACTCTCCATAATGCATTGTGGGATTGTTAGACTGAAAAATGTAAAGTAAAGTAGTATAACTGTAATGACATGTAGGACATACAATCAGAAGAGAAAAATCAAGCACAGCCAGAATTTCCCTTGACTGGAACCCACAGGGGAAAAGAAGAGTTGGGGAGGCCAAAGAGAACTTGGAGAAGAACTTTTGAAGAGGAGGCTAGGGAAATTGGAATGACTTGGGCACGGCTGAAAAAGACAGCCCAGAATAGAAATCGATGGAGAGCAACTGTTTCTGCCCTGTGTTCCACAGGGAACAAAAAGGAATGATGATGGTAACTGTAATGATACAAGTTATTCAGCATTACTGCAGTCACATTTGAAATATTATTATTTCTGGAAGCTTATTTGGACAGAATAATTGTAAACATTATATTTAACAATACATATTTTCAGTTGCTTGAGCATGCCAAACATCTGCGTGAGGAGGTGGAACGTGAACGAGAAGAGCGCAACTATTTTCAGTTGGAGCGAGACAAAATTCACACATTCTGGGAGGTCACAAAAAGACAGCTGGAGGAGAGAAAGATAGACATCCGCAGCAAAGAGAGGGAATTAGAAGAGGCAGAGGAAAGACATGAACATGAAATTAAGGTAAAGATTAAAAGAATAGTCTTTACTGAATTTTATCACCTGATCTACATCAGTGTATATTGTAACTAGTAATACGGTTATTTCCTAAGACATGTTGTACAAGGCAAGTAATATGAGATTGTGCATGGAGGTGGCAACTTCATCATGTAAAACAAATTGCTTCAGAAACCACCACTGCAAGAGCATGCTTTGTTGCAAGTCTGACGATGTGGCCAATCCAATTCCAGCGTCTGCACACTCTGATGGTGCACATGTCTTCTGTGTTGCTCCGAGTTAGCAGTTCTTGGTTGATGATGGTGTTCAGCCAGAAAATTTGAAGAATTTTCCTTGGGCAGGTTGTGTGGAAAGAGGATGGTTTGGATATTTCCTTTTCTGTTATCCATTACCACTGACCATTCAGCACCGTACAGAAGTACAGAAATTATGCAACTCTTGTATATTTTTAACACATTAACTACCGCGAGCCGGTGGGACGGGCTTTTGAAATCCTATCTTTTGGGCAGCAAGATGCTCAGAGCGTCGATTTATGTTTAGTAATAAAAGGAATGAAAAATGTACTGAAACACTTTCTGATCTGGTTCGAGATTTTAGGTTGCCACCGGAAAACAAATTCCCAAAGCATGGTTGTTGTAGAACACTGGAAAATTGATATTATGTTCATATTTTTCAGCGTTTTGGGTTAGTTACCAAATCGTGTAAAACTGTTTACCGTGGCAACTAGTGATAGGACCACAAAAAATGCTTGTACATCTCGTCTAACGGCTGAATAGGCTAGAAACTTGTTTCAACAATTGACTAATATATCTAGCAACGAGGACAAGAGTGAAAATGGTGTGCACAATGATTGAAATAGTGATTTTGATAGAGATGGGGTGCAAGCAGTTATAATTGTGAAAATATTGCAAGTCCTTGGCCATCGGGGGGCCGTGAAATAACAACAACCTCTATTAGAGTTACAAATGGTGCTTATTGTAATAGTACATTCATTTATCTTTAAAATGATGTGTAATTCATAAAAATCTGTAAACAATTATGAAAACTACAGGATGAAAATAGGAAAAAAAATTTAATTCGGCCACAGTGTGTTTTTCAATTTGGTAGTTAATGTGTTAATTTTGTATCTGCTATGGTACTACTTTACCTTTTATCATAATGTTGGAATAATTGATGTTTTTGATTAGTTCTTTCTTGCTGTAAGCAGCCTCAAACTTGATCTTAATTTCTTCTGTATGCTGTCTTCTTGTAGGTTTACAAAGAAAAAGTCAAACACTTACTTTATGAGCACCAGAACAGTATCTCAGAGCTAAAAACAGAAAATGCTGTCATGTTGAAAATGTCTGAAGACAACCATAATACACTTCTGCTGGAGCTCAGGAAAGACAAGCGAGCACTGAAAGTTGAGCTGAGGGCCAAAGAAATAGCTCATGATCAAGTTATAAAAAATTTGAAAAAGGTATCGTTTCATGCTTTTTAGTCGGTTTGCAATTACAGGTATTTCTGTGACAACTCGTGGTACTTGTTGCTTTGCTGGAACTGAGATTGAGGAGAATGTTACATTCTCCGACTAGTATCCAACTGTAGCCTTGGGGGTACCCTGGAACTGAGACCAAAACAAACAACCTTTACATCAAACAAACAATAAAATTACAATAACGTTATAATAAACGGTTATGCCCCACTATGGGAATTAAAGTTATTGTCATCATTGCTAGGATAGTCTCGGGCTGTCTTTATCCCTATGAGTTGCCCTCCTGTTACTTCCACTCTATCAATTATCAGCATAGGCTCGCATAGGCTAATATATCTTGTACATACATGTACCTGACAGCAAAATCTACTCCAAGTCCTCTTCCAACTCAACATAAGGGATATCTAACCCTGTAGTTCCAGCTGAGTGGATATGCGATTCATCTTACAACATTAAGTGAATTTACAGAAAATACAAGCACTAGACATTACATAACAAATGGTATGCGCCCCTTGGGGTCGATACACAAAAAGGGAAAAGTAATAACCTCCCAAAAATTGAATACATGAAAAATGCAATGTTACTGTAATAATACCTTGTGACTTAAACATAGGATATAATTATATCCCTGGCCGGTGGCTGCTTTCTAGATCACAGTGAAAGTTCTGTCTAACTACACAATAGGCCTATCCTACTTCCACCATCAACCACGTGAAGGTTCTCTCACAAGTAATGAATGACTACCTCTTATAATGGGAGCCGCGGTAGCATAGTGGTTAGTGCACTGGCTTCCTAGTGCAGTGGTCTATGGTTCGATCCCCAGATGAGGTGGGATTTTTTTAGGCCACAAACGGCTCCTGGGTCGACCCAGCCCCAATTGGGTACCAAAGCAACTCTGGGAAGGTTAAGGCGGCCGGCGTGATGCCAACCACATCACCCCTAGGGTGCCAACGGTCAAGATAATATGGGCCTAACACCATATTCCCAATATGCCTCAATGGACGTGTAACGGCTTCCTTTACCTTTTTTTTTTTTACCTCTTATAATCCAGTCATAATAGCGAATACCCGGCATGCAAAATCTGATAAGGTAATGCGCAGTAGTGGTTTCCTACTCGCATCTTGATCACAAGTCAGAGCATAGTGGCTTCCAGCATATCGATCAGCACAGCATCTCCAGCAGAATTGAAAGCACCAGACTGTGGGCTTAAACTGAGCGCTCTGTCACAAATAAAATTCAAACTGGATTTAAACATCTAGCATGCAGGCCTATTTCACACGCTGGATAATAGCGCAGTGGACTGTTTGTCCTAAATTGACCTTGTCTAGTGTTTCTGTGTTTCTGATCATTCAAAACCCCCGCACGTAGTAGCAGTCAGCCGAATATAGACAGAGTAATCTACAGCCTATCTTGTTGTTAGTGTGTGAACAATGGTGCATGGATAGCGCCTTCAGTGGATTTACAATGTAATCATCATCTGTAGGAGGATATACATATAAAGACACTAACTGGAGTTATTGAATTGGTTCCACAGAAGTGGAAGGATTAGGAACTCTGTTTATTTATTTGTCGGTGTTCTACAGGAGGGTTTTTGTGTTGGTGGATTGTTTGTTCGTTGGTGTTTAATTGAATACTTGTTAACTAGATGTGAATATTGATGCATTTCTTATGTTGTTGTGCTGATATACTTATTTCATATATTTTCTTCCTTCAAGAACCTTTAATAAATTTTACTCAGTTATTAACGCGCTGTTCACAACCTTTCATCCATACTTAATATAGCAGCTCTTACTATTGTCTCTATTTGACAGTGAGAAAGGAGAGAGAGCGGCTGGTTCTTAAGACTATATAAGTGTGTTGGGACTTGGAAAGAGAGATAGCTTTAAGGAATCCTCTTCCAGGTTTGTCTCAAGTTCACCCTATTTTTACACATTATCTGTGTTTTGTCTATAATTCTGTCAGTTCACTCTCATTGTCGATTTCACTAAAATTGTCTGACTCGACAAATACTCTAAAACCTTAACCCAACCACGACAGATGGGGTAGTCTCTTGCAGCACTCGACAGAAAGTGAACAATAAAACTTCATAACCCGTAACATCAAGACTGGTGGCATATCAATTTATATGAACTTTATTTTCAAAGGGTTGAGAATTGAACACTCAGGCCTGAGTAACATTCAGCCCTTTTTTTCTGATCTTTTATACTGTATCAATTTATTCTCACCTACATTTTTAGTATTAATTTTAAGGAATGCAACATGGTACAAATAGCATTTTCAAGTTATATGTAGCTCCAGTTAAATCTTTGAAGAATTTTTAAGCAGTTTCCAGACAGTACACAACATTAGGAAGAGTGTTAGTTCACATTTGTAGATAATACAGGCTGTTAACTCTCAATCCGAAATGCTTGGGGACGACCGTGTTTCAGTTTTCAGATTTTTTTCGGTTTTAGGATTTCGCCCAAAAATTCACCCAAAATAGCCAACGTTGCCCGAAAGGTAGCCCAAGTTGTCCAAAAATCGATTCAAAAATTGTCAGCCGAAAATAAACTTTCAATTTTTGGAATATTTTGGTTTTTGGATGTTCGGATTCTGGGTTACCAACCTGTAATAATTTCGTGGAGTAAATCTTATATTTTAAAAATTTTAGGGTAATTTAGTAAAATATTGTGGTGGTTGAATCTCCTGTCATCAGCACCCTTCAGCTGCCCAAGGAGCACAGGCCTTCCACAAACTCATTTGTTGTTT
Organism: Oreohelix idahoensis; assembly: GCA_024509875.1. Classification (NCBI taxonomy): domain Eukaryota; kingdom Metazoa; phylum Mollusca; class Gastropoda; order Stylommatophora; family Oreohelicidae; genus Oreohelix; species Oreohelix idahoensis. The sequence continues at coordinate 346,920 of JAMPIV010015511.1, forward strand.
TTCCATGTTCCCGAGTCATACATTAGAACTGACTTGACATTTGAGTTGAAGATTCTGATTTTTGTGTTGGACTTGATGTCTTTTCATCTCCATTTATTTCCAAATGCAGTGAAAACTCTAGCTTTTTCATCACTTTTCATGCATAGTTAGTATTGTAAACTCAGTTTAAAGTGTGTCGCGCTCAAATGTTCTAGTTGCAAAAAATCATTAAGTCCTCCAACGTTACAAAGTATCAAAAGGAGATCATGATAAAGACTGCTTTTATAAAGTGTGAAGTACAAGACTTTAGTGAGAACAATGTAATTTTTTTTTTTTTTTTGTACAGAAGAGTTGACACTCAACACATCCTTCATTTGATAAATGACTCTTCTTAAAATTATACATTTCTTTGCTTTGTGTGCTGCAAACACATTGATCATTCTCTGGAACTGACTGCCACCTCCACGCCTTAATCTCTGTTAAGTTTTCTTTTTTTCGTACGCCTGCTATTACTCGAGGCAAAATCTCTGGTTAGTATGTCTAACCTGAGACTGATTTTACGTGAGTATCCCTTTTCCCTGTACTCTGACAGGTGTCCTCTCACCATTCAGGCAGATACTCGCTGTCTTCGGAGGTACCCATTAGAGCTGGGTCAGCTCAGGAGCCGTTCAAGTTATTCCAGTCCCTGGTCGACAACACTCTTTCAATTGTCTTTGCCAGGGCTCGAATTATTCCAGTCCAAGTCCCAATCGATGACACTCTTTCAAATGTCCTCGCCCGGGCATGAACCTGGGATCTCCCGATCGCCAGCGCAGTGTGGTAATCACTACACTAGCATGGCTCCCTCAGATATGTTAATTACTTACTTAGACGTGCCTCTGCTACCCTAGGGTTTAGAGGTTTGCTAGAGAGAGTGTCATACTATCCTATCGGCTGTTCTCAGATATGTCTTGATATGTTTGATCAAATAAATGTTACCTTCCAACTTAGTTTTCGAGTTCATTCCATCTACACATTGTTGAAGTGATCTTGGCAATCTTCAGGTTTTAATAAATGTTCAAAGACTTCATCAGTTTATGAATTCACATAATGATCCACTCTTAAAAGAGTTCCGTAACTTCTCATTACCTCGATAACAAAAGTGCCAGAGAAGAATTACAAGGACAGACCAGCAAAAATGATGAAAGTGGTGCAGGGGGAGTCCTCTCACTCATTCTTTTCCTTGTATTAATATACATGTGATGTAACAGAACATATCCCATAAAGAGTCCGCTGTTCCTTGACTACTGTTCCTTGTTTGTTAATGATAAGTCTTGCAGGCAATTGAAGTGTATATAACCACTGCATACACTTGATTGTAGCAAACCCGGTCATCAATAGAGGAGTGGTCCGGAACATAGTCAAGATAAGTGGAGAAAAAAATAAACAACATACACAGCCAATGACCCACAAAGCTGCAAACTAGAGCTAAATACCAAAAGGGAACACATGGAACACAACTGAATCAATCTAGGCTTTACTTTTAGTTGCTGACTGATGACAGCGCAGACTAAGAAAAGCAAGCTGTGAGCAAGACTAAGAATGGTAGCTATGAAAACACTGGCACAACCTGGAGAATAGACAAAAGAAGTTTTACACCAAAGTGTAAGATCGGTCCAAGAATATGGTGTTGCAGAGTACCATGCACAACAACTATGACAGACTGACAATGCTACAGATATTGTGGATGGTAAGCCGATGATCCTTGTTGGTGGCCTGTTGCACTTCTTTCACATTTTCAACTGTTCTGCTCGCTGAAGGTCAACCAGAATGTTCGGAATTCATGACTGACATTTGCTCATTTTCAAAGCATGACAACCACTCAAAAAATCAGTCATTTGTCTTTCTGCACTGACATTTTAAATTCATTTTCACTGTCCTATGCCTCTCCTTCACTGACATGACTTGTTTTCAAACACTTCCACATATAATGAACATAAACACATGCAGCTAAATATAACCCTAAGTAACCTTAACAATAATATTTGGGAGCCGCGCTGGTGTAATAGCTACAACGTTGTACTGGCGACCAGGTTTTCAAGGTTCAAGCCCGGGCGTCAGCATTTGAAGGAATGTTACGACCGGGAATTTGACTGAATAACCTGAACGGCTCCTGCACATAAACCCCCTATGGATGGGAAGGAGCGAAGCTCCTGACCTGTTTGGAAGGAAAGTCCACTGACCCCCCAGCCTCGAAATGACGTGTCATTGGGCCAAAAGGGCTAGAAAGCTCGAGTGCCGCTGGTTAGAAAAAAAAAAAAAATTAGAATTTTTAGTGGTATTTCAAAATTTATATTTATTTAATTAGTGATTCCTCATGGAAGTCCTGAGCATGAATAGGGTTTTTTGAACGCTGGTTTGGAAACAGTTTTTTAGACAGATATTACTCATAGAAACTGATGAGTTATCTTCGAGTCCTTTTGTAGATCAATACCTTGATAAAGAAAACATTTGAAGACATGACATGCAGAGTTCTTCATGAAGGACAACTTTTATAACCATTTGACTTAAGAACTGGAGTGCCACTTGTCACATTTTCTCTTCTTACTGACTACAGGTTGGGTTAGAATCAAAATAACAGCCAACAGAAATAGAATTCAGTGGCCTCTGACAAAACAGAAGAAAGAGAGATATAGTGAATGTGAATGCAGGAAACGATGATGGGTCGCACTTGAAGAGGCACTCCTGCAAGATGTGAAGTCATGCATATATCCTGGATCCTGGCAGCACTAAGGATGCATTTGAAGGGACAGACAATGGTGTCAAAGTGGGTATGCAAAAGGCAAAGGGAGCTTTCATTACATTGGGATATACAAGGCAGCTTCAAAAAGTTCCCGGAATTTGTGTATTGTATAGAAATAAGTAACAATACAATTATTTACACTACATTTCCTCCAAAATAGTTCCCTTCGGCAACTACACACTTTTGCCAACATCCAAACAGCTGTTGGAAACATTCCTGGAACCCATTCTTTGACACCTCTCTCAGCTGCTTTGTCGCATTGGTGATAACGTCCTCAGCATCCTTGAATCTCTGCCCTTTCAGTGCCAGTTTTAGGTGAGGGAACAAGAAAAAAATCAGGCGATGCCAGGTCGGGAGAATATTGAGGATGTTCCAGGGCAGTCACATTGTGCGTGGCAAAGTACTGCTTCACCAGTAGGGATCGATGTGCTGGCGCATTGTCATGCAGCAGAACCCAACTGTTTGTTCTCTATTTTAACACAACCTTCACGGAAACGCTTGTGCCACTCAAAAACTTGCGATTTCTTTATTGCGGTATCACCATATGCTTTATTAAGCAAGGTTACTGTCTCTGAGGGTGACTTCTCAAGCAAAACACAAAATTTGACATTTGTACATTGTTCAATCAAGGACATTTTCAACTCCGAAGATGCTATGTGCACACTACACAAACAAACTTCTGTAACTTCTGTTCGAGAGTACATGTGAAGGTTACATCAGTCATGTCATTTCCTCAAAGTCACTACCAACTTATTAAACTATAATCTCCATGACATAATCCCTCATTCAAACATGAGTCGACTATTCCTGGAACTTTTTGAAGCTACGTCGTATATGGAGATCGCAAGAAATCAAGTCCAGCACAAAAATCAGAAAGTTCAGCTCAAATGTCGAGTCAGTCCTATTGTATGGTTCAGGATAACAATAAAGATAACAACCAAGTTCCATAAATTGATGCATAGATTCTTCTTCTTCTTCGATCCTTAACCACCGACCATCAAAGCAGTCAGTGGCCATCACGCCTAGTGGCGTCTTGTAGGGCAACAACAAATTGATTCCACTTTGCACGGTCGGTGGCCATCCTTTGTACAGTGCCCCAACTCTGGTTCATTCTTTGCATCTCAGCCTCCACAGTCCTCCGCCAAGTTGTTTTTGGTCGGCCTCTCTTTCGCTTTCCTTCAGGGGTCCAAAGCATAGCTGTTCTTGTGATGGCATCGGGGTCTCTTCTGGGGACATGACCAATCCAGCTCCAGCGATGCATAGATTAGAAGGACTGAAATGGTATGACAAGATCATCAATGGCACACTGATAAGATCCAGACAAGTGCCAGTGAAACAAGAGATGAGAAGAAGACGCTGCTAATGGATAGAACACACATTGAGGAAACCTGGTGATGGCATTACAAGGCAGTCCTTATTTTGGAGTCTCCAAGGTAAGAGGTAGAGGGAAACTGAAAAACACATTGAGAAGAGAAATAGAAACAAAGGTTCCCCAGGGAGCACAGGGCTGCAGTTTTGGCTCATATCCACAGGGTTCGTAGCGACCTGGAAAAACCTTGAAAACCCTGGAAAATGAAAAAAAAATTCCAGGCCTTGAAAAGCCTGGAAAAATGACTATAAGCCTTGAATTTTCCGCATCGGACCGTGAAAAATAATACGAAATCGAAAGTTTGTTACTTTGTGTCCACTTTTTGGTTATTGGTGGTATTTTTCGCAACAACAGACGCGACGAGTCTAAAAATAAATCTGCGTTTACGCCATTAACGCAAAGCGCCGAAAACGAAACCTGCCGAAAACTTCTGGAAATGGAAGTGCGCAAAGGGAAGTAAAAATTGTAAAATTACCGTACAATTTTTACTTCCCTTTGCGCAAAGTTACCGTACAATTTTTACTTCCCTTTGCGCATTAAATCCATTTCCAGAAGTTTTCGGCGCTTTGCGTTAACGACGTAAACGCAGATTTATTTTTAGCACTCGTCGTAAGTAATAAATTCATTTATCTCATTTATAAAACCTAGTTAAATAAGTGCAGTTTATAGATAGACCTACTGTACTTGCGTCTGTATTTACAATGTAGGCCTATTTACAGTGTAATTTTTAACCATGGCCAAAATTAGCCTATAAGCAAGCGTTTGAACGAAATTTCTTTTTTACCTCTGCATCTTCTTCTTCTTCGATCCTTAACCACCGACCGTCAAAGCAGTCAGTGGCCATCACGCCTAGTGGCGTCTTGTAGGGCAACAACAAATTGATTCCACTTTGCACGGTCGGTGGCCATCCTTCGTACAGTGCCCCAACTCTGGTTCATTCTTTGCATCTCAGCCTCCACAGTCCTCCGCCAAGTTGTTTTTGGTCGGCCTCTCTTTCGCTTTCCTTCAGGGGTCCAAAGCATAGCTGTTCTTGTGATGGCATCGGGGTCTCTTCTGAGGACATGACCAACCCAGCTCCAGCGTCTGCCAGCTATGATGGTGTGCATATCCTCTTGCTTGCTACGAGTAAGCAGATCTTGGTTGGTGATGGTATTCGGCCAAAAGATTCGGTGAATTTTTCTTAGGCATGTTGTGTGAAAAGAGGACAATTTTGACATTTCCTTCTCTGTGACTCTCCAGCATTCCGCACCATAGAGAAGCACAGAAAGCACGCAACTCTGGTATAATCTTAATTTTGTGCTTGTGCTGTATTGGGAGGACTTCCAGATGTTATTTAGGCTAAAGAAGGCTGTTCTTGCCTTATTCATTCTGATGTTGATGTCTTTGCCTGCCCCACCGTCTGGTGTTACTATGCTTCCTAGGTATGTGAAGGTATCTGTCTGTACCAGTTGCTGATTCCTTACTGATATGGGCTCAGGGTTGCTCACATTGAGCGTCATGACCTCAGACTTCTTTAAGGTAGTAGGATACCTTGATAGGGTAAAAAACTCAAATTTTCCTTTCAGAATCAAAGAACCACCAATGTTACCTCTGCATACGGGAATATATTTGACACAGTTTATGATGGTCAGGAATAGAAATTGATGGCGATTCCATATCCTATAGCCTACCCTGTTATCAGACCCATGTCCCACTGTTCATTTCACCACATTTTTTGGAAATAAATATATTTTGAATGCTTTTTTATTATATTTATGATGAAAAGACTTATCCCGTTCTACCTTTGAAGGATTATAGGCTAATTAGGATAGGCCTAGGCCTACATGTTTTCAATTTCAGATAACATGAATAACCGCCGATACACGAAAGTGGCATCACATCTGTCAAATCACTGTAATTAGGATAAATGAAAATCATCAATTTTGTGGATAGGCCTATGTTATTTACAATAAAAATAAAAAATGTAATTAAATTTTAAATAAAAATCTAAACAAACAAACGAAACAAAACCCAACAAAAATAGTGGGGTGGGGGGGGGAGGTATGTAAAGGTCTCCAGTTAGATATTTAATAGATTTTCACTTATCATAAGTATTACCCTCCCAATTACTATATATATTACCTTTTGTTCTAGTTAAATATTGTTTGACTGTATTATGTATGCGTTTAGAATTTTGAATTGGTAAATATACATAGCTTAGGCCTACTCATAAGTTATTTGTGTTCCTTTTTTTTTTTTTTAAACTAACACTACTAGGAGACCTACAGATGTGACATCATTTGTGACCAAGGAAAAAAACTCTTGAGAGCTGAGATTATTTGGACTCTTTTTTTTTTTTTTTTCCAGTGAAAAGTCACCATAGTTTTAATTCAAATTTCATACGCAACAAGGGACATATTCTCTTCTGTGGTAGTTTTTATTCAGCCTTCAGCTTTATTTCAAAACCTGAAATTCAGATTGGTGCATTTGGAACAGTAGCGGAAAATAGGAAGCATTTTCCTGTAGCACTGAAGAAAAAACAACTCAAATTGAAAAAGACAAATCATCCTGTGTTTTGTGCGACAGAAGATAAGGCATGTCGACAGTCACCTGGCATGATACAAAAAGATTTAACCTTATATCCACTGTTCACTCCAATGATAATATAAACAAGACAGTTAGAAAGACAAATTCTTTAGGGCAGTACAATTCAGAAGCCAGTGCTTGCAGAAAAATACAGCAAAAGTATGGGAGGTGTCGACCACTTCAGCCAACTAGGTGCAAGCTACCCCTACCCACACAGATCCTATTTTTATATTATTTCTTAGTTGAAACTGCCCTGGTCAATGGGCACATAACCTACAACACTGCCAACTCTACAAAAAAAGATCAAAGTGAAGATCAGGATGTCAGTATGACTCTTATTGAACCTGCTAGGAGCCGCGCTAGCGTAGTGGTTACCACACCGCTCTGGCGACCGGGTGATCCAGGATCAAACCCGGGCGACAGCATTTGAGGATTTTTCGTCCACCGGGATTTGGACTGGATTAACTCGAGACCTGGTGAGAACATTTGAAGGAGTGTCGTCGACCAGGGATTGGCGGCTCCTGAGCCGACCCAGCTCTAATGGGTACCTCTGAAATCGGCGAGTATCTGCCTGAATGGCGAGGGACACCTGTCTCTGTACAAGAAAAAAGGGATACTCACGTAAAATCAATGTCAGGTTAGACATTAATAATAACCTGAGATTTCGCCTTGAGTATTAGCGGGCGTACGGAAAAAAAAAATTGAACCTGCTATTCTTTGACGCAATGTGACACCTTCAAAACAACACAACTTACTGAGCACCACTTCATTGATAAATATGAAAGGGCAAGGTACAAACCAGACTGTAAAGTGTGTAAGGCTGCAGGGAACAGAAGCCAGACTTGCATGTACTGCCCAGATTGCAATGTACCTCTATGCCTGATACCCTGCTTCAAGTTATACCACACAGTCAAGGATTATCAACGTGGATCGCTGACAAAGACTCTTGCAGAGGCCTAGAGGTACTTAACTATTCAAACATTTACAAACGCTCATTGTCAGATGCCACAGACGCAGAATACATTCAAAAAAGACAAACACGAAAAATACAGTTTTTTTTAAACATTTTATTCCAATTTTATTAGCCTTTTATGTTGATATGCGTGGTTAATTGTTAAATCAATACGTCAATCAAGCTTATTTTATTCATTACCATCCATGTCACTAACATTTTATTGCGCTGATGTTGAACAAATTCACTAAAAACTTGGAAAAGATGTCTGTTTTTCAATCTGTTATGAATTTTAAAAAAAAAGAAGTTTTTTTTAAAGAAATCTGCAAACACCCTTGGTAATGGGAGACGGTAATGCTCCGGATTGCTGATCAGCAAAGTGATAATTATATCTGAGAAAATTAGATGAGGAAAATATTAGAGTTTCCCATCCTTGAAAATCACGTGCTGGACCTGGAAAAAGCCTGGAAAATGCTTGAAGAAATTTGCTATGAACCCTGTATCCAATTTCAAATTAAGGCGGTCTTATTCAGCTGTGCCCATGATGTTCTGGTTGTTGTTTTTTATTTGGTATACTCTTCTGCTGATTGCCTCCATGTTCACTTTGGTGTCCCTACTCTTCTCATCTCCTGTAGGTTCAGTTTAGTGCATATCTAATGATCCAACTTGGTTATTTCGAGAGGGTATCTATCACCTCTTTCTCTTTGTTGCTCCAGTTTAATATTTGTAAGGACACAACGTTTTCCACTATATGTCTACACAGAAACACGATGAACATGCCACGGACCTTCTTTTAAAGTACAAAAAACAGTTTAAAGAAATTGAGAGCAAGTACGAGGAACAGATGAGAACTCTGCAAGATGATATTGAACTCAGGCAGAAGACGGAGGTCCACGAGATTGAGGAGAGGAAGAATGAACAGATCAACATCTTGATGAAGAATCATGATAAGGCATTCAATGATATAAAGATGTACTATCATGATATAACCTTAAACAACATTGCTCTCATCAACTCTCTGAAGGTAAATTTGTGTGTGAACGTTTTAAAATGTGTCAGAGAAAACATGTTTTCATGTATTTCAAACAGCAGACGTTTGTTCATTTTTGCTATCAAAATTATGGAGCAGCATTCTGTTGAGTGATAGGAAAGTTATATTAGTGAGTGCGTCTTTAAACTGTCTGGGTCGTCCACGGGTTCTATATACCATAGTTGTGTGAGTGTCATTAGAATGACCTCAGCCAAAAATGCACTTTTTTGGGGTGCAAAATTGGCTGAGCGTTGTTTCACGATGTACTGTCACAGCAAGGCGATGCCGCCGTTTGGTTGGTCCTAGGTTCGATTCCCAGTAAGCCTATCACTTATATTTTCTTTTCTGTTATCTAGTGTCATCCTTTATGTCCAACAAGTACCTGTTAATTACCTTTATTTATTTATTTAATGAAAGCTTCCTGCAGGGACACCTACTGCAGTGTTTACCTCATTCTCCATAAGGAGTGCAGAGGAAAATAATGATGATAAATGCATGGTAAACTCAATTTATGTATTAAATAAGGTAAGGCGTACTGGGAGGTTTCTTGTAAGCTAAGTGAGTTCTGGGACTGAAAGAGTTAAATAAGGTAAGGTGTACTGGGAGGTTTCTTGTAAGCTAAGTGAGTTCTGGGACTGAAAGAGTTAAATAAGGTAAGGTGTACTGGGAGGTTTCTTGTAAGCTAAGTGAGTTCTGGGACTGAAAGAGTTAAATAAGTTAAGGTGTACTGGGAGGTTTCTTGTAAGCTAAGTGAGTTCTGGGACTGAAAGAGTTAAATAAGGTAAGGTGTACTGGGAGGTTTCTTGTAAGCTAAGTGAGTTCTGGGACTGAAAGAGTTAAATAAGGTAAGGTGTACTGGGAGGTTTCTTGTAAGCTAAGTGAGTTCTGGGACTGAAAGAGTTAAATAAGGTAAGGTGTACTGGGAGGTTTCTTGTAAGCTAAGTGAGTTCTGGGACTGAAAGAGTTAAATAAGGTAAGGTGTACTGGGAAGTTTCTTGTAAGCTAAGTGAGTTCTGGGACTGAAAGATGTTGGCAGCCCTGCATTGGAAACAGTATTTATTATTATTATTTCTATGTAGCTACCTGCATTGTGTGTCTGATTAATTTGATATGTATAAGAAACTGTTCTCTGGTTAATTTATATGTTACTTAAGAGCTATATGAAAAGTTAGTGCCCTGTTGTTATTCCGCAGAGGAGTAAGGGATCCTTTAGTTGTTGCAGTTAAAAAGTTTTTAGTTGGATCTCAGGTGCTGGCGGGTGGTCTGGCTCATGCCAGTTCACAGCCCATTGTCTCCTGCCATACCATCTGCTGGCTCTCTCCAACGGATGCTCTTCGCTGAGCTTCCTGGTAGCAGTGCATTTAATTTTTTTAAAAATCAGAGTGTTTAAACTAGTCCTCGGCTGCCTAAATAACTGTGCATGGAATAAGACCTTGGTTTTATTTTGTTGGTTTTTTGGAACTGGAGGTAATGATTAAATTAATATGAAACAAATATAAAGGTATGTTATCAGGCACTCACAGGAAATAAAGAAGTAGAACACCAGACAACAGAAAAACAACAGACATGAGTGGCTTACCCAGGATTTGAACACTGGACCTTCCGTGCGACAACCCCGCCTAGCCATGCAAGCGAATCACACTATCCGCCCTGCCATCTACACATCATCATAAAATGATGTTTCAATGGCAGGTCAACAGTGCGAACCACAATACATGACACCAGAAGTCCACCATGGGCAGTTCAGCCCACTAATGACGCAATCACTTCTGTTGTATTTCTATCAAGCAGTATAGGCCGAATCCAACAAGACAAGGACCTTAATACTGTGTCCAGTAAATGATAGTAGACTAGAACAGTGAGAACAGGATAGTGGGTAGGTTTGGTTTTGTATGGGACCCAAAGACGCAGCAATAGAGAATGCAGTCAGCGACTCATAGCTTGACTGCCTGCGTCAGGACCAGCAAATCAGAGCTGGTCAAGACCGCACTCCACCTCCACGTGGTGGTCCTGGAAACAGTCTGCAGCAGTGCAGTCTGGCTGAGCCACTCATGTCTGTTGTTTTTCTGTTGTCTGGTGTTCTACTTCTTTATTTCCTGTGAGTGCCTGATAACATACCTTTATATTTGTTTCATTTGCGGTGTCTACGCCGCATCCTCGGCATCTCGTGGAAAGATAAAGTGACAAATGTCGAGGTGTTGTCACGTGCTGGCCTTCAAAGTATGTATACGCTGCTTAGACAGCGCAGACTTCGCTGGCTTGGCCATGTTCACCGCATGGAAGATGATCGCATCCCAAAAGATATCTTCTACGGACAATTAGCAGATGGCAAGAGAACAGTTGGGCGACCACAGCTGAGGTTCAAAGATGTGTGCAAGAGAGATATGAGGGCACTGGATATGGATCCAGCAACATGGGAGGATGAAGCTGCCGATCGCAATAAGTGGCGATGCTATTTACGGCACCACCTCAGATTGGGCGAAGAGAGGCTCACACAAGAAGCAGAGGTGAGGAGAAAACGTCGAAAGAAGCACCAGGAAAATAAGCAGCTGAGGGCTGCCACCTCAGGGGCGCATTCCCATAGTCAGTTATGACTGAAGGGGCTATTATTATATTTGTTTCATATTAATTTACTGTTTACAGGCCTCGGGTTTCCCTCCCTTATGTGTAAAAAAAAAGGTAATGATTAACAAGGACAAACTGGGCATTCATAATGTGGCGCTAGAGGTGAAATTCTTGGACTGCCGCAAGACGAGCCACTGCAAAAGCATTTGTCAAGAATTTTTTCATTAATCCAGAATGAAAGTCAGAGGTGCGAAGACGATCACATAGCTTTGTAGTTCTAACCATAGATGATGCCGACTAGCAATCCACAGGAGTTGCTTTGATGACTCTGCGGGCAGCTTCCAGGAAATCAAAGTGTTTGGGTTCCAGGGGACTGTATCGGCTACGCCGTTTCTCTGGGCTCACCAGCAGAGGCATGGTGCATGGGCAACAGCTTGACCTCTTAATCCAAGTGTCCACCGAGGGAGATACTAGATAGACAAAATTCAAGCCAAGCTGGAGAAACTGGAGCTCATGACTTCAACTCAACATGTTTCAGAATGGCAGAAAAGCCACAGGAAAAGCCTAGATCTACAGTGTAGATAAAACCAAGGATTCTTCAACTTGGTATTGGCTGCAAAAGGGCAAGAAGCTCAGCAGCCTTAGTTAAACAACAACAACAACAGAGGAGCAAGCGAGCTGGTGTTTTATTATGTCTATACTGAATGTTATTTAAAAAAAAAAAAAGCTACAGACTTTCATAAATGGGTGTTTGCACAGAATAGAAGTATTGAAATGGTATGACAAGGTCACTAATATGGAACCCATGACATGAACCAGACAAGTGCCAGTGGAACAAGAGATGAGAAGAAGACGCTGGCGATGGATAAGAGACACTTTGAGGATAGCATTACACAGCAGTCCTTGTTCCGGAATCCCCAGGGTAAGAGAGTCAGAGGTAGACCAAAAAACATGTAGAGAAGAGAGCTGGGAATGAAAATGATGAGGAATACATAGAGAGAACTAGAGATGTTGGCATCACTTGTTAGTTGAAGGTCTATGCTCTTTTGTGAGCTAAAGGGTATTGATTGATTGAATGTATTTAGCATCTGAGTGGTTAAGAGTTTTAGCTTTTCAAAGCAGATGGATTGAGTTTGAAACAAGGAAGCTTCACAGTCCAGTCTGCCAAGCTGTAAAAATGGGTATTTGACTCTGTTCTTTAGTTTGGGTTTGCAGATTTATGAGAATGGGTATTTGTCACACACACACCCCCCCCCCCCCTACTACTTCATAAAGCTGAAACCTAATATGGGTGAAGTCTCTAACATTTCAGTCACCTATGGCAGTATATGCTATTAAGCTTACTATATATCATCATCATTTCCGTTTGCGCTCCTTACAGAGCAGAGAGCCACCACTCACAAGTGGTCCACTTGCAGTCACAATGTTCTTGCGGTGGTGGTTTCTGTGATGGTCTGTTTAACATGATGAGGTTGCCAGCGCCATGTATAACCTTATATTAGTCGCCTTGTACGACATGTCTGAGGGGGCTGCCAGCTGTGAATGTTATATGCCCTTCGCTGGAACCCAGAGGGGAAAGAGAAGATGGGGAGGCCATAGGGAACCAGGCGTAAGATGCTGGTAAAAGAAGCCAAGGCAAATGAAACCTCATAAGCAGAGCTAAGTAAGATGGCCAAATATTAAAACTAGTAGAAAGTAGCAGTTCTAGCCCTATGCTTCACATTATATAAAAAAATGATAGATAGTTAATGTGATAATTAATTCTCTTATCACGACTTTCACCCGTGTGTTACTGGGGCCCGAAAGGGGAACAAAGAATAGTAAACACTGTACTCTACCAGGCGAACTGTCCAACATCACGCAAGAAACCAAGTAAACGAGCAGGAGAAATGAGCATTAGGACCTACAAGCTGAGAGAGCCAGAAATTAAGACCAGATATCAGGGGCTTATTGCTGCAGCGGTGAGCAACACAGAAGAACGACCTGATGACTTGGAAACCCTCTGGATTAAATTCAAGGATATCATAAAGACAGCTGCTGCAGAAGCATGCGGTGAAGTCCGACTTGGGAACAAGAGAAAGAGGACACCTTGGTGGACAGAGGAAGTCAAAGAGAAAATAAGAGAGAAGAAAATGGCATGGAAACAATACTTAGGAGCTAAAAACACAACAGGACAAATGGAAAAATATAGAGAATATGTGACACTCAAAACAGAAGCAAAGAACAAAGTGCTAGCAGCAAAACAGAAGTCCTGGGAAGAATTTGGAGAAAAGCTAGAAAAAGATGCACAAGAAAACCAGAAATTGTTCTATAAGACCCTAAAGAACATGAAGGAAAAACAATGCCCTCTCAAATTTATAAAGGACAAGCAAGGCAAATTGCTTACTGCCCCGAAGGAAGTAATGGGAAGATGGAAAGAATATTTCTCAGAACTCCTGGATGGTGAGCATGGTGAAGCATCAGAAATGATAAACACTAGCACAGAAGAGAAAACCAATGATGGCGAAGATGACATAAAGATGGAAGAACTGAAGGCAGCATTGGAGAAAATCAAGATGGGCAAAGCAGCAGGGCATGATGGTATAACACCAGAAATGGTTAAGTTCATGGGAGCATCAGGCAACCTATTACTCTTAAGGGTTTTACAGGCAGCGTGGTACAACAAGACCATACCAAAGGATTGGGAGATTGCCATCATAACACCAATTTTCAAAAAGGGTGACAATCGACAGTGTGGAAACCATAGAGGCATATCCCTTCTCAGTGTCCCTGGTAAAATCTACTCTAGAATCCTAGAGCAGAGACTCCGACGCCTAGCTGAGCCACAATTGGATGAGGTCCAGTGCGGATTCCGAGCAAACCGAAGTACTCAAGACCTAATCTTCACACTCAGACAGCTGAGTGAAAAGGCCCTTGAGTATAAGAGTGAGATGCATCTTTGTTTCATAGATCTGGAAAAGGCGTTTGACAGGGTCCCCTGGAGCAAACTTTGGGACTGTTTGGCAAGGAAGAATATTCCAGCACCTCTGATTCATGCTATACAGAGCTTCTACAAGTCTTGCAGAAATTATGTGAGGACAGCAAACCATAAGTCGGAAGAGTTCAGGACCATCACTAGTGTAAGACAAGGTGATATCCTATCACCTTACCTCTTCATACTCCTTATGGACGATGTCATCAAGGCATGTAAGGAGAGAACAAGAAAGTATTCAGTGGGGTACTGGAAGATGAGACAGGTATGTATTTCAGAGCTGGCATTTGCTGATGATGTTGCCCTGATTGCTAAATCAGAGGCACATCTCCAATCCAACCTGCAAGTCTGGAAGGAAGAGCTGGAGAAGAGAGGGATGGTCATAAGCAGCTCTAAAACAAAATCCATGGTGATATCACGAGAAGAAAAGAAAACATCAGATTAAGCTGGGAGAACAGGTCCTGGAGCAGGTCGACCACTTTAAATACCTCGGAGCTATTATAGACCGAAAGGGAGGCATCAAAGAAGAGTTGGCCACTCGAAAAGCAGCAGCTGGGAGACTTTTTCAGGCCATAAATCGAGGATTCCTCAGCAAGAGAGAGGATGGTAAGAAAACGAAGATGGCTGTATACCGCTCCACCTATGTCCCAGTCTTGACATACGGATGCGAGTCATGGGCAATGACTACAACCCATAAAAGCCAGATCCAAACCTCAGAAATGAGGTATCTGAGGAAGGTGGTTGAAGTAACAAGAAGAGACATGGTACGCAACCAGACGATACGTCAAGGCCTTAAATCCTACCCCCTGCAGACCCAAGTAGAACAGTCCCAATTAAGATGGTTTGGCCATGTCTGCAGAATGGGAGAAGATCGGATACCACGACAAGCATGGGAAACAAAGAGCCAAGGATCCAGACCCCGAGGACGACCCAGAGTCCGCTGGGAGGACAACATTAGACAATCTTTGAAGGATCGAGGACTAGAATGGAACCATGCCAGGAGGAAGACAGCCGATAGGATAGTCTGGCGCTCTCTCTTCCAAACCTCTACACCTCACGGTAGAAGGGGAACGACTAAGTAAGTAAGTAAGTAAGTACTCTACCAGGCAAGTCGTAAAAAGCGACTAAGGAGGGTTGGGCATGGGGCTGGTTACCCCGCCCCGTAAAAAAAACTTTTTACCACAAAAACTTCAACAAACATGGACAAGTCAAATAAAGAATATAAATCAACTCAGCTGCCCAAGACAGAAGAAGGTCCTCTGGAAAGGAGGCGCATGAAGCAACCTAGAGAAAGCCGAAAGGAGTCTGGGTTGCCGACTAACCTGTTTTCATCTAGGAAAATCTCCAGGATTGGCACCTGGAATGTTCGCACTCTGTGTGAACAAGGGAAAACTGCACAGATAGCAGCAGAAATGATAAATTACAGGATTGATATCCTGGGTCTCTGCGAGACACAGTGGAAAGGCATAGAGAAGAGGAGATTGATCACAGGAGAAATGGTGTTGTCCTCAAGACACGAGGAGGAAAGAGCCCACCACAGTGAAGGGGTGGCTCTAATGCTGTCCAAGGAAGCACAGAAGGCACTTATAGAATGGGAAGCAGTGGGACCCCGAATTATAACAGCAAGTTTTAAATCAGCCAAAAGAAAGTAAATATAAACATCATTCAGTGTTATGCACCAACACACGATAAAGAAGAATCTGTGAAAGAAGACTTTTACACCAGACTACAAAGTGTCTTGGACAATAAGAAAAGTAAGGACATCACAATTTTGATGGGGGACCTAAATGCGAAAATAGGAACAGACAACACTGGCTTTGAAGAAATCATGGAAAAGCATGGATTAGGTATGATGAACGAGAATGGGGAACTATTAGCAAACTTCTTTGCTTCAAATCATCTAGCTATAGGAGGAAGCATATTTCCACATAAAAGAATACATAAAGCAACATGGATATCACCAGACCACAGAACTGAGAATCGGATTGATCACATATGCATAAGCAAGAAGTTTAGGTCATCATTGCATGATGTGAAAGTATGTAGAGGAGCAGATGTTGTATCAGACCACCATCTTCTGTTGGCTTAAACAAAATTAAAACTCAAGAAATTTACAACAGCATATAGCTATAGACAACAGTATAATGTGGGATATCTAAGAAATCAGGAAATAAGAGAAAAATTTGCAATCACAGTATCCAACAAATACCAAGTACTCCAACAGCTGGAAGATGAAACAGATACGGAAGTCCACTGGCAACAAGTAAAAAATATATGGAACGAAGACACGTGAAGAGGTACTGAGAAAAAGAGAACATCAGCACAAAGCATGGATAACAACAGAAACCATTAGTAAGATAGAAGACAGGAAAAACAAGAAAAAAAATTTAACAGAAGCAAAACCAGAAGCTCCAAAGCCAAGGCTTATGAAGTGTACATAGAAGCAAACAAAGAAGTAAGAAGAAACATCAAAATAGACAGATGAAATATATTGACGATTTGGCAAGGGAAGCAGAGGAAGCTGCAGCCAAAGGAAATATGAGGGACCTGTACAACAACACAAAAAAGCTAACAGGGAAATATAAGCAAGCAAATGGCCTCATAAAAGATAAGAATGGAAAATTGCTTAGTAATATACAAGAACAAATGAAGAGATGGACAGAACATTTTGAGGAACTTCTCAACAGACCATCTCCAACTAATCCCCCAGACATCCAGCCAGCAGAAGAGGAGCTACAAATCAGCTGTGAATGACCAAGTAAAGAAGAAATAAAGAAAGCTATAAAGCTTCTGAAAGATGGAAAAGAAGCTGGTCTAGATTGCATTCCAGCAGAGGCCATCAAAACAGATATTGATACCTCTACAGAGATATTATACAAACTACTTGGCAAAATCTGGGAGAGAGAGAAAATACCAGCAGAATGGAAGGAAGGTTATCTGGTCAAGTTGTCTAAGAGGGGAAATTTACAAGAGTGCACAAATTATAGAGGAATAATGTTACTATCAGTGCCAGCAAAAGTATTAAACAGAATCATCCTGGAGAGATTAAAAGAGTCCATAGACAAGCAACTGAGAGATGAAAAAGCAGGTTTTCGACAAAATAGATCCTGTACAGACCAGATAGCCACATTGAGAATAATAATTGAACAAAGTCTGGATTCGTGGACTATGAAAAGGCATTTGACAGTGTAGACAGAGAATCGCTTTGGAAATTGATGAGGCATTATGGAGTTCCCATGAAGATCATCAACTTAATAAAGAAGACCTATGAAGAACTCTGCATGTCATGTCTTCATGGACAATTTACAGAACCGTTTAGGATAAGAACGGGAGTGAGACAGGGATGCCTCTTGTCTCCATTTCTTTTCTTACTAGCAATAGATTGGGTTATGAAAACATCGACATCACACATCAGAAATGGAATCAACTGGAATCTGACTAAACAGCTTGATGATCTGGATTTTGCAAATGACTTGGCTCTTCTGTCCCATAACCATAATCAGATGCAAGAGAAAATGAAAATTCTTGATGAGAGGTCACAAAAAGTGGGCCTGAAAATACACAGAGAAAAGACAAAGATTATGTGAATAAATGCAAGAAATGATAACAAGGTTGAATTTGAACACCACTAAAGGATGTAGAATCGTACACATATCTTGGCAGTAATATAGACAGAGTTGGAGGGACAGACAATGATATCAAAATAAGAATACAAAAAAGCAAGAGCAGCTTTCATTGCATTTGGAAACATATGGAGAACAAGAGAAATCAAGTCCAGCACGAAAATAAGAATCTTCAACTCAAATGTGGTCAGTCCTATTGTATGACTGAGACATGGAGAGCAACAAAAACAACAACCAAAAAGCTACAGACTTTTTATAAACGGGTGCTTGCATAGAATAGAAGGACTGAAATGGTATGACAAAGTCACAAATGTGGAATTGATGACAAAAACCACACAAGTGCCAGTGGAACAAGAGTTGAGAAGAAGACGCTGGCGATGGATAGGACACACATTGAGGAGACCTATTGATAGCATTACAAGGCAGTCCTTGTTCTGGAATCCACAGGGAAAGAGAGGCAGAGGTAGACCTCAGGTAGCTAAAGGGTATTGATTGATTGAAGTCTAAGTGATGTTGTCTTCATGTCTCTTAAAACATCCTTTCTACAACAAGCACACACAAACTGATGTTTTAAGAACACAAATGAACTGTTTTGAATTCAACACAATAAATGTCAATAATTTGTAAGTCATCACCATCATTTCCCATTTTGCTCCCTATGAAGGATGGTTGGAGTGGTGGTGGTTGTGGCTAAGAGGTATGGCGTCCGCTTCAAATTCTAAAGGTACTGGGCATGATTCCCAGTAGAGGGAATAAAATTTATGGGCATTTTTTTTTTTCAGAGCCAGTGGTCCAAATGATGTCAAACTCCCCCCTGATCTCCTTGATAGTGAGATCGGGTGCTTAGCCTTCTCTGATAAGGGCAAAAACATAGGAGGTCCTGTGTGCAAGTTGCGCACATTGAAAATCACACGACAGTTGAACATTGAAAAGAGTAGGCCATAAGGCTGCTGCCCTGGCAAAATTTAACAATTAGAAACCTACGCACCACAAAAATATTTATAGAATGTGTGATTCCTTTATACATACATGGGATTCTCGTCGGTGCTACGGAGTTGGTGTACTGTGCTGAGATCCTCCTTGTGTAATCTAAGGAAGGAGATCGGACACTGATGCAGTAGTCAGTGTACAATGAAGATAGTCCTTAAAACCAAACCAAAAATAAAAGGTCAAGGTAGTCTCATAGAAGATACTGCTGTAGGGGAATGAAGTGTTAGAGACTTCACTATACTAGGTCCAGCTTCAAGAGGTGGGGTAACCAATTTCCTTCCTCCTCACTGCCTTTTCCTTCCCTAACTCAAGTGCAAAGCCAGGTACCCATTTACAGCTGGGTACACTGAAGCATGTCGATACCATGAATCAAACCCGGCACCTCTGACGTTAGACCAGCGCTCTAACCACTCTGCCAATCAGAGAGAACTCTATAAATAAAAGATATAAATAAAGAAAGAAACTGAGCGTGTTTCAAAACTTGAGATAAATCTGCCTATATTTAATAATTGTAAACACTTTGCTCATTTCAATGTCACAACAAAAATAAAACAGAAATCTTCAAGTTTGTGCTTCGGTATCGTTTATTCTGCTCATCCTATGGTCAAACTCTGTCACTGTAACAAATAACACATAATTCAAACAATCAATCAATACCCTTTAGCTCCCCAAGGAGCATAGGCCTTCCACGAACACATGCTATTTCCTCCTGTTGCGTACCATCAGTTCAAGGTCTTTCCTTGTCATCCTCACCATTTTCATTTCCTTGAACACCTGATCACTAGCGCAGTGTGGTAAACATTACACCAGCACTGCTCCCTATGCTCCACTTAAAACTGGTACCACTCTCTTCAGAATGCACTTTAGAAGCACACCTCAACGCAATAGTACAATTAAAACCAAAGAATAGTTAAACCTTCCTAAAACGATTCACACTAAAGCAGACTTGCACTATGGTATTATATTATTTCGTGACGGATACGTTCTTATTTAGCCTATATAAACATTTATGTAAGGCTGTTACGCCGTCAAAAAAAGTTTCGTGATCCACTAGGGTGTGGAACACTTGTAGGTCAACTTTGCGCCTGATCAATAAAAGAAGATTGCAAAAAGTCCTACACTGATGTAAGATACCAGAATAGCTTTTAAATATTATAATAATTAAATTAATTTAGATAAATGTATAAAGAAAAACTTGACAACTATTTATGTTCTTTAAAATTTACTAACCGTTATAAAGTTTACGTTCTTACAGTAAGATTTATTGTAGATTTGGTTTATTTCAATATAGTTTAGTAAATTTAGTTAATTAAACTATTTTGAAAAAGGGGTGTAATCCTGTCATTCAAAGTGGGATAATCAATTATATTTATTAAAGGGATATAATTCAAATTGTGTTTTCGTTCTATATCCCTTTGACTGTTATTTAAAAGGATACATTGTATATGGCACTCATTGTGTTTCAGCGCTTACATGTAACGTATGTTCACAACATTTGACTTAAAATGGTTTCGTTATCAGGCACGGCTGATATTCTTCGCATACTTTAATATAGAAATGTTGTATTTACAATCGAATTACGTGTAGAATATTTATGAATAGTGGTGTGAACACACACAAACACATCAGCAGGACTTAATCTGGCAATGGATAGGACACACATTTCGGAAACCTGTTCATAGCATTACAAGGTAGTCCTTGTTCTGGAATCCACAGGGAAAGAGAGGCAGAGGTAGAACAAAAAACACATGGAGAAGAGAACTGGAAACAGAGGTGAAAATGATGAGAAAAACATGGAAAGAACTTGAGCGGATGACACAGGACAGGAAGACTTGGCATGTGTTTGTTGAAGGCCTATGCTCCTTGGGGAGCTAAAGGGTATTGATTGATTGATTGATCACGACTTTGAATCTCTGACAGTGAGTGACTTCTGTGGTTTCTTTGTGTGTTTATTATTATTATTTTTTTTTTTAACAGGTGCAAGTGGAGGAGTTGAAAATTAATGAGAACAAAATGCTTAACACAATGAAAGAAATGAAAGAAGAGTACTTACGCTTACTTAATCCAATGGAAAGAAAGGAGAAGAAGATCGTGTATTTGAAGGCTCAACTGGCAACCTGTGAGAAGGACAAGGAACAGTTGAAAGTGAGAATAATGAAAACATAATGTGTGTGTGTGTGTGTGTGGAAGCGTGACCATTCTCATATATTCATTCATTACTCTTCAGCGCCCCAGTGATCATTGTCTATCATCAAGTGCGTACCAAGTCCTCGTGTCCTGTGTCATCAGTCAAAGGTCTCTCCTTGTCATTTGACTTGTGTCTCCATTTCTCTTCTCCATATGTACCTCAGTCTCCCTGTACTTTTCCAACCCTGGGGACTATCAGATATTGTTAATTCATTAATGATCCAGAAATAGAAGCATTACCACTGACTACATTGTTAATGTGTTAATGAAACGAAATCGGTAGAAGCAGGGCTGGTTATATGCCTATTTATAACACATAAGGAAGGGAAACCCGAGGCCTGTAAACAGTAAATAAATATTAGGCTAAACAAACATAAAGGTCTGTTTTTCAGGCACTCGTAACAAATAAAGAAGTAGTAATTTATGACCAGGAAAAGTTGTCCAGTTGCCAACTAATGTATGAGGCCTCTTTTCTTGTCTGTTTATAGCTCATAAACTGGTTGACATGCTCCTCGGCTTGTTCTCCCAGCATGATTTGATGACTTTTCTCTTCTCTTAAGATCATTATGAATTTTTGTTTGGAGCCGCTGATAACCATCCCTCTTTTCTTCAGATCTTCTTTCCAGACTTGTAGGTTAAAATGAAGATATGCCTTTGATTTAGCAGTCAAGGCCACATCATCGGCAAACTAGCTCTGACATGTTTACCAGTCTCATTGTTATGATTAAAATTCATAATGATTATGTATGTATTATAGTAAGCTCGACAGTGCGTCATTTATGATAATTTTATATGGAATTACTCAATAATAAAGGAAGTGACATCATACCGATATGGTGTGGAAGCAGACACGAATTTTGAAGCAGAAGTTTGGTGATCGTCTGCTAGGGGAGAAGCCGGTTGTGTTTTGAGGAGAGCGGTCGCATTTATATTTTGCTCCTGCAGTCTAATGTGTTTTACCTGAATTTTACCATCACTAGGGCACCAATATACTCTGTTGAGGTGTTCCTAGCTTCATTGAATGTCAGGAAGTACTTTTTATTATTGTGTCGAATGTATAATATATTAAACTGGTGAGAATGCAAAGAAAGCGTCACCATAGCGGAACGGACTGCCTTACGACTTTATGAAGACTGCATATTACTGCCTTTGCCATTGGGCTAGAACAGATTTAATGGAGCTATGTCAATGTACCTAAATAAAGTGTATCCTGTTAACGTTCAAGAGGAGTTTGGCTTGCATTGAAGAATAACGCTGATAAGTGTCTGTTGTCATACCCCTATATTTGTATTTGGCCACGGACATTGTTCCGCATATACGACTACAACTAATGGACGGCCGTATCACTCATCTTCTAGTACTCCACTGAATAGTTTTGTTCTCATTTTATAATCTAATATGAGAAAATGACAAGGCCGTGGAAAGTGTAAATCTTCAGTCAAGAAAATGTCTATTGTAGAATTTAACATTCTTCTTCTTATTCCCTTGTTCACACCTTGAAGAACATGGAGCCTTCACTGCAGTTTTGATCCCTGGCAAAACGCGTGCGTACCCAAAGCCTGTCATGTGTTTTACAGAGGTGGTTTTGTCGCAGCATATGGCAGTGTTCATTTGTATAGTGGACCCAGGTTCATTTGAGTCCTGACGTACATGCTTTCTGTCAATGATGGAAGTCTTGTTATCTCTTTCTACTATCTTAATTTCTTACACTGAAAACTTCTCTATTAGACTTTAACTCTCTGGAACTCTACTCAACACTGTTTCTTATGATTGTGTCTCTTATACCGCTTCCTATTACAGTTTTCTATTAGCAACTTGTGTTACATGATGAAGATGCTAGCCTCAAACATAAACCTTCTTAGTTTCCATTTGTGTCATGCTTAACAAACTGGAACCCAGTCCTTTGCTTGGGCTTCATTGCCTTCTTTTATCTAAACCAATAATGTAGTTGTGTATGAGAGCTGGCAACCTCAGTATGTAAAACAAATTAGTTCAGAAACCACTGCTGCAAGAGTATATGAATATGCTTTGATGCAAGCTTCCCGCAGGGGGGACAGCTGCAGTGGCAGCTCCATAAGGAATGAAAAGGAAAGAGAAGAATAGCACAGTTTGTATCTGGTATGTTTGATTAGATTCCTCTTGTTATGTTTGATTAGATTCCTCTTGTTATGTTTGATTAGATTCCTCTTGTTATGTTTGATTAGATTCCTCTTGTTATGTTTGATTAGATTCCTCTTGTTATGTTTGATTAGATTCCTCTTGTTATGTTTGATTAGATTCCTCTTGTTATGTTTGATTAGATTCCTCTTGTTATGTTTGATTAGATTCCTCTTGTTATGTTTGATTAGATTCCTCTTGTTATGTTTGATTAGATTCCTCTTGTTATGTTTGATTAGATTCCTCTTGTTATGTTTGATTAGATTCCTCTTGTTATGTTTGATTAGATTCCTCTTGTTATGTTTGATTAGATTCCTCTTGTTATGTTTGATTAGATTCCTCTTGTTATGTTTGATTAGATTCCTCTTGTTATGTTTGATTAGATTCCTCTTGTTATGTTTGATTAGATTCCTCTTGTTATGTTTGATTAGATTCCTCTTGTTATGTTTGATTAGATTCCTCTTGTTATGTTTGATTAGATTCCTCTTGTTATGTTTGATTAGATTCCTCTTGTTATGTTTGATTAGATTCCTCTTGTTATGTTTGATTAGATTCCTCTTGTTCATTCTCATCCTCTCAAAATTTTCCAGTTTCTCATTGTGTTTTTCAGCAGCTAAATTTTTACAGGCAGATTGCTCACCATGGCCATACACAGAATACACACCAACTACCATAACTGAAGCTCCAGCACTAACCTGTTGGTGCAGAAAACTGCCCCAGCTCATGTATGGCAGCATAGCCTGCTAGACCTTGAAGATGTTCCTAGTCTTGACATTTATTTAGCGTCCTGTTCTCAGGTCCAGACTGACATCAGCTGAACCATTTTCATTATGATAGCTTAATTATATGTGAAACAGGAATTATTTATAGATGTTTTATTAACAAGTTTAAATATTTGTTTTTTGAATTTTAAGGGGAGTAGTTTCAGTGTTGTGCTTTTTTCATAAATAATTGCAGGATTACAAGTTAAATGAATGTCTTAACCTACAACAATAATGTTTATGCATAACAAAGTCTTTGAGAGTACAGTTCTGTTAGTTGAAATGGAAGTGGTGGCCATATTGGACTTCAGTGGTATATTTGAATTAACTAAGGCTGTTTTTTTTTTTTTACTTATGAGCACCAAATTTGAATCGGAAGCTGATCATTGAATTGTTTGATTTTCTTAAGAATAGACTTTTGACAATTTTAGTAAATCTCTAGATATTTAACTTTGAATTTAATGTCTAAAAATAGTAACAATTTTTTCATATTTTTGTAGTAACTCAAATAATATCTGAAGTGGGGAAGCAAATAGAAGCAAGACAGAACTGGAATTAGCTGGACTATCTGGCACAAGACATTTTTTTCTGTGTCGTATTCTGCACAGCTGCATCCGATTGGCTGTGAAGTTATAGCGCTTTCCTCTTACGGCACAGTTACCATGTTCCGGGATCTAAACCTAGTGGCATCATGCTCCAGTCTACCCAGCTGTAAAAGGGTATATGACTCTGCTTGTGAGTTAGAGAAAGCAAAGGTGAGGAAGGGAACTGGTCACCCCACATGAAAAGCTGGATTTGCAAACAAATAGAACACAGTTAACTTCAAATCACCATTTACAGGTACACATATTTTCACTATTTTCTCAGGTAACAAAGGCTCGGTTGAAACAGTTGTCAGGAGAGCTACAGACTCTCAAGTGGGAAAAGGAGGTCTTAGAACACACATTCCATAAAGTAAGTCAGATTCTGGGTCTTATCTTTGAATCTTATTTTTTGTAGGTGCCAAAAAAACCAAAATAATATGGTAAAGAGCTTTGAATACAAAGAAACATTACCTGAAAAATCTTAAGCTGTTTTCCTGTCATGGCATTAAAAAATGAAAATACACCAAGAGGTAGTCCTAGTTCTGGAATCTGCAGGGTAAGCAAGGTAGAGGAAGACCAAAGAACACATGAAGACAGACATAGTTGAAGAAGACTTAATAAGACGGAGCCGTGGTAGCACTGGTTAGTGCAGTGGCTTCCTAGCTCAGTGGTCCGTGGTTTGATCCCCAGTTGAGGGGGGATTTTTTAGACCGCAAATGGCTCTGAGGTTGACCCAGCCTCATGAATTGGGTATCAGAGCAACTCTGGGAAGGTTAAGATGGCCGGTGTGATGCTGACCACATCACCTCTAGTATGCCAGTGGTCCAGAAATATGGACCTAACACCATATTCCCAATATGCCTCAATGAGCATGTAACGGGTTCCTTTACCTTACATAAAAAGACCTTGAGCTGATGATATGGGACAGGAAGACTTGGCATAAGTTTGTTGAAGGTCTATGCACCTTAGGGAGTTCAAAGGGGATAAAGAAGAATACCCAGAGAAGAAATACTACTAAACTAGAAAGAAGGATGTCTAGTCACGTTTCTGAAGAAAGAAGATTTGCAAGAATGTACAAATTATTGAGGAATAATGTTACGACCAGTCCCAGGAAAAAGATTAAACAGGCTACAGCTAGAGAGATTCTTCTTCATTTGCTGTCATTTAACCACATCTATTTCCGTCATAAAGTTAGTGGTCTATCTTGAACTTCTCTTATCGCCACATAATTTCTCCTTCAGAAGTGTTTGTGAAATCACCATCATTTTCCTTTGCACTCATGACAAAGCAGAAAGCCACCACATTTGCTGGTCCCCTTGCAGGAAGCCTGCACCTAGCATTCATCTACTTTTGCAGTGGTGGTTTTTGTGGCTGTTTGTTTAACATGATGAGGGTGCCAGCCTCCATACACAAACTCGTACTAATCACTTTGTACAACATGCCTGAAGGTGCAGTAGCCTTATCTAGAAGATCAAATACTAGAGAGATTTAGAGGTCACAGACAAACAGTTGAGAGAGGAGCTGGCAGTTTTCAACAAAACAGATGCTGTAAAGACCAGGTAGTCACTCTGCACAGAATAACAGAATAGAGCTTGAAATGACTTCCCCATTTCACATTGGATTTGCAGATTATGAAAAGGCCATTGGCAGTGTATAACAAAAAAAATAACTCTGGAAACTGATGAGGCACTATGGAGTCCCCAGTATGTTCATCAACCTAAGAAGGAAAGCATTTGAAGACGGGAAATGCAGAGTTCTTCATGAAGAACAACATTCACAACCATTTGAGAATTAGAATGCAGGAGGCATGCATCTTGCCACTGTTTCTCTTCCTGTCAACTACATATTAGATTATGAAAACAGTGTTGACCACTAGAGGGAATTCAGTAGACAAAACAGTTTGATGACTTAGATTTTGGGGATGGCCTTTCCCTTCTTTCCCATTACCGAAGCCAGATACAAGACAAAATGAGAATACTAGATGAAAAGTCATAGCTGATGGTTCTGAAAATCCACAGACAAATGATGAAAGTTGATGAGAATGAATATGGCAAGTGATAGCCAGCTTACACTGAGAGAGAACACCAACAAGACTTAAACTCACACATCCAGTAGAACTCCATTTATCCGAACCCCAATTATCCGAACATCCAATTATCCGAACACTTTTTCAAAAAAAAAAAATCAGGAGCCACCAGTCATGTTAGACTACATTTCTGAATCTTTTGATGCGGCAAGCTTCAAATGTGTGCGAACAATTTGTAGAGGATATGATGGGCTAATGGTCGGTCGCTTACGTACAAGAAGTCAGTTAGATCATAAAGTCAGTTAATATCTGGTTTACCAATCCAGTGTACGTGTGCGTTCTAGGCAGAACACTGGCTAAACAGACAGTTCAACTTAAAATAATTGTGTCTGCTACTACAGCAGAATAATTTTAGTGTACAAGTATTTCTCTGTGCGATATAGCATCTTCCAGTAGGCCTAAAGCATATAAAAGGAACCGCAATGTTTTGTAAATTGAAACGAAAACAGAAATTATCAAGAGACTAGGAAAAGGTGAAACTGTGTCTTCACTTGCGAGGATTTTCAATGTTGGGAAAGCTACCGTCTCTGACATCAAAAGTAACAAGGATAAAATTATGAGTTTTTGCATCGAAATTGGATAGTGAAAATGGGTCGAAGAAACGTAAAACCATGAGAAATGCGAAAGATTTGAAATTGGAAGAGGCTTTGTATATATGGTTTGTGCAAAGAAGAAGCAAAGGGGAACCTGTCTCTGGCTCTCTATTGTGTGAAAAGGCACTTCAGTTCAACAATCAACTTGAGGTCCTCCTGACTTTAAGGCTAGCCAGGGATGGTTAAGAAACTTTAAATCTCGTCATGGCATACGAGAATTGGAGATTCAAGGGGAATCTTTATCTAGCGATGCAACTGCCGCTGAAAATTTTAAAGAAACACTCTTGGCTTTTTTGGAAGAAGGTTATTCACTCGATGATGTGTATAATGCCGATGAGACTGGCTTATACTGGAAATCATTGCCTCAAAAATCACTTGCATCTCAGCACGAAGCATCTGCCCCTGGGTTTAAAAAGTGCAAAGAGAGAGTAACAATTTTGGTAGCCGTGAATGCCAGTGGAAGTCATCGTTCACCGGTGCGGTGCTAATGATCAGCGAAGCCAAAAAAAACCACGTTGTTTAAAGAATGTGACATGTCTCCCATTGTGCCACAAAGCACAGAAGAGTGCTTGGATGAATAGTGAAATATTTCTTGATTGGTATACAAATCAGTTCATCCCAAATGTGAAGAGGCTGAGAGAACAAGAAAAGAAAACTGGAAACGAATTTCTTCTACTGGACAATGCACCATCTCATCCAGAGACGGATACATTGAATGCAGTTGATGCAAATTTTAAAGTAATTTTTCTGCCTCTCAATGTAACAGCACTGATTCAACCAATGGATCAGGGTGTTATAGCAAAGCTTAAAAAGATGTACAAGAAGGAAGTCCTGCGTCGTTTATTGTTGGCTGAAGATGAAGAAAGTGTGGTAGCGTTTTCCAAAAAGCTTAATCTCAAAGATTGCTGCTATATGTTAGCTGATGCTTGGACCACCCTGTCACAAGATAATCTCAACAAGGCTTGGAATAGATTGCTTGGGAAAAAGGAGGAAATGAAACTACTGCAGTGGACACAAATGATGAATGTATAAATGAAGTTGTGGAACTGTTTCAAGCAGTACCCGGATTTTCGGACTGTGACAAAGATGATGCACACATGTGGCTAGAAGATGATAATGATTCTGGTTTTCCGTTTTTGAATGACGAAGAAATGTTGTTTTTGTGCAAGAAGAAAAAAAATGCATGTAGTGACCAGTGATAAAGACTCCTCAGAAGTACATGATGTACTTGTAGATTATGAAGAAAACCCAAAACGTCGACCAAGTCCTGAAGAGGCCTTTATAGCACTAGAAACAGCGATGGCTTGGTACGAGCAAGAAGATGACAGCTGTCCTACACAGCCTCTGCTGTTGAAGAGAATGCGGGACTTAGCACCCAAAAGAAGACTATCCAGTTTGGTGCAAAAGAGGATTCCTCATTATTTTAAATAGTGGGCTACATCTGTGCAAGTACATGTATACGTAAGTTGCGCCTGGTTTTGAATCGTTTGTAATGTTATTTTGAAAACATTTCTCTTTCTTAAAAAAAAATAATTAATACAAGTAGTACATGCACTGCAAAATGTAATGAAAGATTTTGGTGATACAGTGATCTAATACAGTGTGGGTATTATTATTACAGCACAATTAAATATGTTTTATAGTGTATTTTCCTTGTGATGGTTAATTATTTTTAGAAATATGTGTACATGTACTCGATACATTATGTAATCCAATTATCCGAACATTTGATTATCCGAACGATGCTCGGTCCCATGGGGTTTGGATAAATGGAGTTCTACTGTATATCTTGGAAGCGACATAGGCAGAGGTAAATGAATGGACAGGTGCTTTTTTTTTTTCTTCTACCATACATGTTTTACTGTCAATCCGTTGTGAGACTTTCATTTTGTTTCCATGATAAGGATGTGCTCTTTATCACCATTTCCTGATGTCTGTGCAGGGTCTGCATTATAGAAGCAAGTTATTTCCTATGTGCACACAGTTGCTTACCATTTTAGATAAGAACTGTAGTGTGGCAGGAATGCCTCTTGCCTCCATTAATCTCTTTACTGGCTGTAGATCGGGTTATGAAAAATGATATTAGCCAACAGAAAAGGGATTCGGTGGACTCTTTAAGAGGCTAACCTATTTTGAATGAATTTCAAGAAAAATAGCACCTGAATCTTCAAAGAATGTACACAGTCTTTTCCAGATGTAAGGAATGTGCCTACTTGCACTAAAATTTACTTGATAGGAAATACATTTTCTTTGACTAGTATGCAGTCTTGCTTAATATGTTGCCATTCTTATAATTTTTTGTTTTTACAGACACAAGAAGAGAGAGATGAGCTGTATCGAAAGTTCTTGACCACCATGCATGAAGTGCAGCAGAAATGTAACTTAAAGAATCTATTGCTGGAGAAAAAGTTGTCAGCTCTTGCTAATACCTTGGAAAAGAAGGAGACCCAACTGAATGAAGTTCTGGCTCTGTCTAACCTTGACCCTACAGTTCTCACCATGGTCACAAACAAGCTAGAGGTCTTTTGATTCTTACTTTTATCTCAGTCATTATTGGGAGCCTCGCTAGTGTAATGGTTACCACATTGCGCTGGCGATCAGGTGTTCAAGGTTCAAGCCCAGGCATGTGCATTTGAAGAAGTGTCATTGACCGGGATTTTGACTGAATAACCTGAACGGCTCCTAAGATAAATCCTCTGTGAATGGGAAGGAGCAAAGCTCCTGACCAGGTTGGAAGGAAAGTCCACAGGCTCCCCAGCCTCACAATGACATGTCATTGGGCCGAAGGGCTGAAAGCCCAAGTGCCGCTGGTTAAGGAAAAAAAAAAAATCTCAGTCATTATCCATTTACAATTTCTTTTAATCCACCTGCATTTTTCCGACTTGAGTAATCTGGATAGTTGTTTTATGATCTGTTGTATCTGTTTTACTTGAGTCAGTTACCTCTAAAGTTTTAATGCTAACAGCATATGCACACACAAAATTTAAATGTGCATGCACATATGTAAACAAATAGTACAGGAAAGCCACAACACACATTACCAAGAAAAGATCAAATGATAATTTTCAGACTAAATTGCTAGAAATGATAAAGTCTTTCCATGAAGGGAATATTCCATTATGCTGGAAACACATCACAGCCCTTTGACATATGCAGTGGTGTCAAACAAGGCTGAATCCTAGCTCCAACCCTGTTCCAGATCATTCTTTGCCTTGCATTTAAAACATGCATGAGAACTGACCATTGCAGACTCACATACCATCTGTTCAACAGTTTGAAAAATAATCGGACAGCCAGAAATGTCTGCATGTGGGGAGGACAAATAAACAGTAGAACATGTGGGGAGGACAAATAAACAGTAGAACATGTGGGGAGGAGAAATAAACAGTAGAACATGTCCTCAAAGACTGCCAACTCCATGAGAGAAGTGAGGTGGCAGCATGGCCTTCTCAAACCCAGTTGAGGGAGAAACTGTATGATAATGAGAGAAGCCTGAGACAGACTGCCAACTTTATAAGAGAGCTAGATGTGGTTATTTGAGAGTAAATGAAGGAGAATAAGAAGACCCACACATTTATATTTCTCTGTTCCTCATGTGTTGTGCACCTTTCAAGTATATGTTTAACAGTAATTTAATCGATGCCACAGTTAGACTCATCAATAGTTCCTATCTTTAACTTGTTGAATGACTGTTGTGGCCTGTGCGAAGTCTGAAGATTACCACTTGCTCACTTCTGCAGAGCTGGTAGTATGCATCATTTTTTTGGTGGCCTGGATGCTGTGCTTCCCATTAACTCCTATATCTTCTCTTGATAAAACTCTTGGCCTCTTGTAAGTTATGTGTGTGTCAAGTTGAGTTAGCTTTCTACCTTCCTTTGCCAGTCTGTTAGCCTGTACATGTTTGGGTATGGTGCAGTGAGATGGGATCCACAGCATCACGACTCTTTTGAATAGCTGACATAGAGTTTAGGTCATCCAGGTTGGCATTATTCTGACTATTCAGCATTGCAGTTACTGACATCGTATCTATGAAGAGACTGCTTGTGTCTTGAAACTTTCTTCTGTCATTAGGACTTCTGCAACTTTTTAGGCCCCCTCCCCTGCCTCTGGTTTGAAATTACTTGAGAATTTTCCTGTTGCAATTGACAGCTTTTTTGTGTGTGCTGTTGCTTAAGCTCAGAAAGACTCCTCCACCTCCATCATCTTTTGCATTTGTTGCTGATCCATCTATGTATGCATGGGCCCAGGTGTTGCTTGGTTAACGTTTCTCTATGTATTTTGTGGTTAGGACTTCTCTGTGTTTCAGTCTGACTGTTCTTTCCCAGTCAGCTCTTTTGTAATTCCATCAGTGCAATGGTTTTACTTCCTGGCGAATACTCCTTATTTACTACCAGCTTTATTGGTCTGTGGTCACTACCTGCTTGCTGGTCAAGTACTTATTGGTCAGTTTTGTGAAGGTTGTCCCCTGTGGCGAAAGCTAGATCTGGAGTGGAGTGGTGTGCCATCTTGTGGAGTAAAAACTAGGTTTATCATCTGGCTAGAAGGTGATAATTTGCATCTATCTCTCAGTCATCCACCTCCTCTCCTGTACTGTCTGTACCTGGGTATCTGATAACTCTCTTTTTTCCATCAGTTGATAAATATAAGCTCACTAGAACATCACCAGAGTTAAATGCTGTGTTGTTGTGTTGCTCGTGGTTTGAGTATGGAATGTCAACTCGACCTACGCAGTGGTGTGTAGACATAGATTGAGAGTATAATATGCGAATGATAAGAAGAGTTCGTGGTGTTGACAAATGGTCTTTTTCTTACACTCATGTATGGCTGGAAGTCATCGACACCAACGACTGTGTACCTTTGCTACAGTTTAATTGGACGTACACACTCGACAGCATGGATAGTGACAAATCACAGGTTGGCATAATACATCATGGTACAGTGGATAAATGGTCTTGCAATGATACATGGGCACTCATGTAGAATAATAGCATAATGGACTGTCAGTAGACAAGCACTCAGTATTGCCCATATATATATATCATCTGAGTTTACTGACAAAGCACGTCAGATTATAAACAATATTCAAGATGGCTTCTAGACCTAACCTCGTCTAGCGAAGATTCCTTTAAATAATGTTCAGCACATATTTTTCATATAATCATATTGAACCGCTAGTAATGGGTTCTCATGTGTAGCAGTGATCTCTGGACTCATCAAGCGATAATACGGGGCATCCCTTTCTCTTCTTGAAAGTCACAAAATATTTGGATACAAGATGGCTTCTCTCGTGAGCTGTCACTCACATTTGGATACAGATAATGAATCTGTATTAAAGTTAGTCATTCATTAAATGTTCTCATTGCTCTGTAGATTCTATCATGATACAATTGACTTCATCATACAAGATATAGTGCTGCTAGGAATGAATGTCATCTTCATCTAGTTAAATATTCCCTCAGACGTACAAATCATGTCTATCGAAAAACGGTGGCTTAGCAAGAGTTCATAAGAAGTGCTTTTGTTACCTTGGTATCAGAAATATGATTCTGCCATCCCTTGGCAATCAAAATAAACACTGGGGTAAAGCATACACGATAGGTCTAAAAATACTATCACTTTCCCCTACACATATATCGATCACTTTTTCCGGCGACAAGCCGATTAAAAAAACCACAGCCCCATCATCAGGGCGAAGCCAAATCACACCTCTCTAGCGACACATCCGCCGAACAGCCCTTTGACCTTTCTAGAAACAAAAGACCATATAGTTCGACTTAGACATGCAAAGATATTCAGAAATAAGACAGACTCGTCCTACCCAGACAAACAATACACATAAATTCAGGCCATAGATACACTGAAGCAAGAACAACCTATTTCTACCCAAACAAAGAATAAATCGCAGTAAAACTGGATTCATCCGCGGAGTTCGATCGAAAGTGACGACACTCCTTTCAAGGGAAGTAACTCAATAATGACTTTTCCTTAAGCACTAAAAAGTATCTATTTTGTTTACAAAATATTTGCGAACATAACAAGCATACAAATGTATTATATTGTAAGATATCAAAGACTGCATGTAACAGTATCCCCACCTTTCCAAGTGGCTGTTGAAATCCCTGACCACTATACAGTTCGAAATCTTTATTTCCATACCTGCTAGTGACAGGTCTTTATTCAGTAGGCCATGCGTGTTGTAGATACATATGTTCAGTAGCTTCTCTCTTTGTTCTAGTTTTCTTCTTTCTCATAAGATACTGATGATGCCCAATTTATATTATGATTGAGTAATTGGCCGCCAAATGACGCGTGCACCATGAGGTGAGTGATGGTGCCCGTGGTCTGGTTTTGTGAAGTGTGTAGATGATGTACAGTCAAACAATGATCATACAAAAACAGGGCAATCCATACAAAGACGTCAGTTAACTCACGACGTATAAAGTCAATGATGCTTGTAACAGCTAGTGACGTTTTTCTGTATCATTTATTGTGGACGCCACAGTGACAAAATGTATACGCGAATATGTAGGTACATCAGACAGTGACTTCAGCAAGACAGGCACGTCTGCTGAAGTATAAATAATGTCCTCAAAAATATCCTCTAGATGACAAAGGTTTTCCAAACCTAGTTCATGTAACAAAGTAGCAAGTAATGGTCCCTGGGACATGCATCAACCGATGCAGTACAATACAGCGACATGTGAGCTGGGAAAACATCTCGTGACGACGCCTTTCGAAGACAGGCTATGAATCAAAAATCGCTCACGACCAAAAATCGATAGAGTTAATGAAAAGTTAATTTACCTTGCCTTCAGGAAATACACAGAAATATTACGCCTCCCCGGCATGTGGAAATACACTAGAGGTATTATCTCGAATAAACGAAATATCCATTAAGAGGACTTCACATTCCTGACAGAACAAAAAAATAGCGGAGATCCCCTCTCAGCGAGGCATCTTTCTAGCTATTCAAAATCGCTCACTCGACTGACTGGTGGGCGGAAATCGCTCGACCAACAAGCAAGACCAGTCATGCGCAGTCCAGCGCAAAATGACCACAGCTCAGAACTTAAGACGCAAGGACCTTTACTACGAACCAGCGTAAGAATGATTACCTTAAAAGGATAACCCAACAGGTTGCCAACCGTTTTCTGAGAAAACGGCCTAGCATAGCAAACTTAACTGCATTCAATACCAACGCGAGGAGACAACTGCTTACCGAGAAAAGTGACTATAAATTTCAAGCAGTTGTTGCCCTTGCGTTATAAAATATATATCGTAATAAAACGATGTTGCGAGAATTTCTCACGCAACATATCCCCAAAGAACAAGGGTGGTATACCCAATGCAAATATTCAGCATACATGGTAATAGCCTAGTATAGGTCCCTGTGGTCTCTAAGAAGACACAAAAAAGAACACGTCTACCACTCCCTCAGGCATGTTGTAAGAGGCAGGGCAACCTCATCATGTAAAACAAATTGCTACATAATTGCCTGCAGCAAAAGCATGTAAATGCTTTAGTGTAAGCTTCCTACTAGGGGACCAGCTGTAGTG
This sequence comes from Oreohelix idahoensis, assembly GCA_024509875.1. NCBI lineage: Eukaryota > Metazoa > Mollusca > Gastropoda > Stylommatophora > Oreohelicidae > Oreohelix > Oreohelix idahoensis. The sequence goes on from JAMPIV010015511.1 coordinate 381,670, forward strand.
TTGGCTCCATACTCGTTATGGAGCAAATATAGAAAAATGATGATGATATTAGGTACCCCAAATTGCCCGCTTTGAGCTGTTGCCAGTGGAGAAAACTTAGGGAAATTCGTCAAGTTTAAGTCGTCACTGTCCCTTTGCTATTAAGCGGATTGTAATAAAATTTATATCACGATACTCTTTATCTTCTTCTCTTTTGAAATGTATTAATTTAAAAAAAATAAAGGCTATTGAAGTATTTTTTTACTAATAAAAACAAACAGCAGCGTTACGCGTAGTTTGCTACGGCTCCGAACGTTTTCGTCTCACCCCGCTTCATTCAAATGAGGATCGAGGGCGGGTCAAATCCATAGCATTGATTTCGTATAATGCAAGCTGGAGAAAACAAAGTGAAAGATGTAGATTTTTCGAAGTGAAGTCGCAATTTTACAAGATTTGACATTTTAAGTTGTGTTATAATTCCTTGCATGGTATGAGAAGATTCGGGAGCCATTTTTATTTATTCCTGTAAAATATCAAAAGACTTTTGATGTTTGCTGGTGAAGCGATTTGACTTTTAGTAACGCTCTCTCAGTCAAGAATTGTAGCGAAAAATGCAGAGCGAGGCTGTTAAATCGACCGTGATAAGTCCCTATGTCAATCAAACTCGGCATGCCACTTATGTTGGTTCGTGCTCAAACTTCATCACATCTGATTTGAAGATGACTATACGTAAGTATATCACTTATTAAGAATGTTTTGAACTTTAAATGTAAACTTTACAATAGTTTTAATATTATTTAGCAATTTAACACGATCACATAGTTGTTGTAACAGCGTGAAATGAATGTGTTAAAACCACTTCAGACATTCATGCATCAATCTAATTATTTCACGAGCTTGAAAAGCTAAGAAAGTTACCAATCTGAATAAAAAATGCATGTTTTGATTAATGTGTAATTGAATGAAGGTTTATTTTGCAACATAATAGGGTGAATTATGATTTCAAAGGCGAAGGATATCGCAAAGCGAAAATGAATTGAGTCAAGGCTAGGAGACCGGAAAATTCCATAATTAACGTAGCTTATTCTGTACTGAAATGTCCGGACTCGCAGTCAATAGTTGATAGTCTTAAAATTCACCGAAAAGAAGAAATATATATAAACAGCTTTCATAAAATAGGAGCCGCGGTAGCTATATATAATATATTATAATATAATATGGTAATTTCCTATTACTCGTACCATTTTGCTCCATAGTGAATATGTGTAGTTATGTGTTCTTTCGTAGCAGTTAGGATTAGGGTTAGTGTTAACCATAAAGTTAGTGTTAACCCTAAACACGAGTAATGTAATACTATAATAGACTGGAATGGAAGAAACGAAGTAAAGAATTAGAGAGGGCAGTTAAAGAAAAAATCAAACAGCGAATAACTGCCAACAATATGAGGAAAAAAGAGAAAGATGTTAAGAATGCAGAGAAGAAGTTAGAGTTATATAACACAATCATTAGCCATAGGGGTCTGTGCACCACAAAGGAGGATGTGGATACAATTTGTAAAGGACGAAATGTCCTTAGAATAGAAATCTTAAGGCTCAGTTAAGATACAGAAAATTAATATTGAATGATAAGGACATTAATATTGAATGATAAGGACATTAAACTTTTAGGAAATATCAAAGAATTGTATTTTGGACTTCTGAAGCATTTAGGTTTTGAGGCGTCATTGCCCTCTCGCAGGGAAGGAGTGCGCCTTGATCATTCTCCTCCAGTTTAAAAATGTCTTTTTAAATGCTAATAACCAGTTGTTTAAAAAAAATATAGCGTTTAGATGTTGTTAATTATTGTTTAGATGTTGTTAATTATTGCCTACACATTTTTTTAAATGAAATATGGACAGTATCTTAAAAAAAATTTTTTTTCTTCATTTTCACATTTTTTTCTTCCCATGCGACAAATTGGCCTCTGGACACATTTTAAAAAATTATACAAGAACAAATAGATGTTTAAATCCTGTGAAAAAAATTGAGATATATGTGTGTAGTATGCAGATTAATATGTACAAATTTAAAGCTTATACCTTTTATATTTTTTGAAATATGATGTTGTGAAAATTGATGTTCATGCAAAATACTACATTTTTTGGTAATGATTTGCAATATTTGGTCTAAAATATATTGATAATTATTCATGATATAGCCCTATAGTTTTGTTTATGTAATCAGTATATTGCAGACTGTATGCTTTTTATCAGAGAAGGTTCTAAGATTATATTTAAGAAAACGGGAGCACTCTGAAGTTGGTGTGATGTAACTTTTTTAACTTTGCGAAAGTACATACACTTTTAAAAATGCCGTAACATTTTTATTTTTTGTCCGATTTAAAAAAAATTAAGTACCCAATTTCATGGTTTTCCAAGAGCTTCCAAACTGCATTGTTTTCTCTGGTGCTTCTGTGCAAACAAAAATCACTTTGTGGTACCTAATGATATGTGAATACTGGTACCTCACGCACCCTGCTTCTCTTTGCCACTGGTGTTACCGTTTTTGTCAGCCACCATAATGGTTTTCCAGTGGCTGCCAAAATGTGGAATAGAATATGTTCAAACAAAAACTAAAAAGTTGCAGACTTTCATAAATGGGTTCTTGCACAGAATAGAAGGATTGAAATGTTATGACAAGATCACCAACTCAGAACTGATGACACAAGAACAAGACAAGTGGCATGGGAACAAGAGATAATATAAAAACACTGATAACAGACTGGACATACATTGAGGAAACCTGTTGATATCATTACAAGGCTGCCCTATGTTCTAGAATCACCAGGGTAAGAGAGGTGGAGGGTGATACACATACACACAAAAACACATGGAAGAGGGAATTAGACATGGCCGTAAAGGGGATAAAGAAGACATGGAAAAAATAGTTATTGTTGATGCAGGACAGGAAGCCGTGGTGCATTGTTGTTGAAGGTCTGTGCTCCATGGGGAGTTAGAAGGTAATGAAGTAAATGTTTGAGGAAACGTCTAGTTTGTTTTGTTAAGGCTGTTGCTACAAGTTTTTAATGTCTACCTATCCACAGGATGTTCTAGACTCGAAGAACGGAGCCATCAAGGATCTGCAGTTAGAACTTGCTCGAGTATGCAAAGTAAGCAAGTTGCTGTTTTTTCTGTAATCAGTTAACAAGTAAATGAGATCTGTCTTTTGCCTTGATGATACACTCTGATTGGCTCCTTCCTGTCCATCTCTTGTTATCTTCTCACTTATAGCGCTGTCTTCATCTTGCACGTTTGCCATCAAGTTTTCCTTCCTTTATGATTGTCAGCAAGAAGTGTATTTTTTATGTAACCAAAATGTGTTATCTTTGATGTCATTCATTGATTGTCGTTTTTTATGTGACCAAAATGTTTTATCTTTGATCTCATTTATTGATTATCTTTTTATTGTAACCAAAATGTTTTATCTTTGATCTCATTTATTGATTATCTTTTTAATGTAACAAAAGTGTTTTATCTTTGGTCTCATTTGTTGATTCTCTTTTTTTTATGTGACCAAAATATTTTATCTTTAATCTCATTCATTGATTCTCCTTTTATATGTGACCAAAATGTTTTATCTTTGATCTCATTCATTGATTCTCTTTTTTATGTAACCAGAATGTTTTATCTTTGGTCTCATTTGTTGATTCTCTTTTTTATGAGACCAAAATATTTAATCTTTGCTCTCATTTGATGATTCTCTTTTTTATGGGACCAGCACATTTTATCTTTGATCTCATTCATTGATTCTCTTTTTTTTTTATATGACTATAATGTTTTATTTTTGATCTCATTCATTGATTCTCTTTTTTTTTATATGACTATAATGTTTTATCTTTGATCTCATTCATTGATTTACTTTTCATTCATATCTTTTCTAGGACTTCTTTATTTGCTTTCTCATCTTTCAATGGTAAATTTGTTTTTACAAGAAAAAAAAGTGTAAATATTAAGAGTTTAACCGCAAATATGCTGTCTAGATCAGCTTGTCACCCAAGTCATAACTGGAAAATCCAAGTTTTATGACTTGACTATCTTCTATACATGCGTAAACTTGATGGCCCAAATGCATGCTTGGTTACAGCTATACTTATATGACACATGCGCCTTCTGATCAGCTTGCTGCTGTAGCTATTATTGGAGCACCAAGTGCTCAGGCTTGGCTTGTATATCTGTGCTGCAGTTTCAGGGTTTGTTGCAGATAAAACGTGACACTCATTCACAGTGTCCTGGTAAATCCAAGATGGTCAGTGTTCTTTTTTCTTTAAACAAATAAGGAGGGGAACCCGAGGCCTGTAAACAGTAAATAAATAATACACGAAGATATGGCACTTGAGTGCCTGAAACCTACTTGTGTGAATTATTTATGTATTCATTTTCTTTTTTCTACTGCAGCAGAGATCGTTTTTGCTTCAGTTAAACACCTGAAGAAGTAGTTGGCTTGCATTTGGGAGTCGTTTCATCATCATCATCACCCGTCAGCTCCACAAGAAGCATAGGCCTTCAACAAACTTATGCCACGTCTTCATGTCCCGTGCCATTCTCCATGTCTTCTTGCCCTTCACATCTGTCTTGTTCTACTCCTGTTGGCTTTCTCAGGATTGCATCATTCACCTCCTTACTAGAGGACCATCTACTGTCTTGGATGACTGAATTGACTTAATTGTTTGTTGAAGTTTTTGTGGTTTTAATAATTTTCTACAAGATGAGGTAACTGCAGCAAATCTCAAAATTGTTGTTTCTTGCCCTAATCTTCCTATTAGGGGTTTGTTGTTGTTGAACTAGGGATGCTGAGCTTCTTGCTCCTTAGCAGCCAATACCAAGTTGGTATTATCTACACTGTAGATCTAGGCTTTTCCTGTGGCTTTTCTGACATTCCGAAACGTGTCATGAAGTCATGAGCTCCAGTTTCTCCAGCTTGGCTTGCATTTAAAGGATCGTCACATCTGGTCCCAAGCTAAAGCTAGGATTAAGAAGTGTGTGGCTTACTGGGCATTCTCCGCCATCCAAGGGGGCTCTCCAACTATGCAGAGCTAAAATACTGTACTCTGGTTCTGGGCTCTCCCAAGGAATTGTCCCGCCTTGCACAGAGCCACTTCTCAGCTTCCTCTGCCTATCACTGGGTCCACCATTAGATCCTTCTGCATGCAGTCAACCAAGTCAAAGAATTACGCATGAGGCTCAAGTGACTTCTCCAAGCTTAATGTGCAATGCTAGGTTCTCAACAAGTTTCACCACAAAGAGAATTCTGGAAGTGTGTGCATGATTTCAAGAGTCAATGAGGATGTAATTAGCCTCACAGACATAGGTTTACTTCCACGTACATATATTGTAGCATTGTGCATAGCTGGTGGTCATATAAGGATGACTCCACTCCAGATATACCTCCATGCATCCCTATTAGGGGTAAAACAGTTGAAGTGCACAATGTTACCCTGGGGGGGGGGGGGGGGGGGGGGGGGGGGGGGGGGGGGGGGGGGGGGGGAGGACTTCAAAATATGAAATAAGACATCAAAACATCAGTACCAAGATTCACAAAGTCATATTTGCCTTCAGCTGTCTCCAATCAAATATGGAACTCTGCATCTTTATCCCGGACAACTAAAATATGGCATTCAGCCAAGTCTGAAATCTGCCATACTCTGTGGTTTAAAAAAGAATAAGTGGAACTAGTTTAAGAGTCTTCTTTCATTTTCCTTCAGCTCACCCAGGAGCATAGGTATTCAACAAACAAGCCTTGTTGTCCTGTCGCATGCCATTAGCTCAAGGTCTCCAGTTCTTTTCTCCTTGTATTTTTCAGTGTACAACGTATTATCATCATTCATCATAATAATTTTCACTCCTTGTGGAACATGAAGCCACCCTGCACCTGGTCCCCTTGCTGGAAGCCTGCACCAAGCATTCACATGCTGTTGCAGCTGTGTTTCTGTAGCAAATTATTTCACATGATGAAAGTGCCAGCTTCATACGCAACCTCGTATTAGTCTCATGTCTAAATGTGATTCTGCCACCAAATTGTTTGTCTTTCATCTTTTATATATGATGCCAAAAGCAGTAACTAGACAACAGTGAGTCCTTCGGGAGATTATAGAAATCAGGAAGCAGCCAGCAAGTATAACCCAACACTTTGACAACTGGAACGATCAGGGGAGAGTGGGGGAATAAAAATAGCAGATGAAAGGTAGAAGAAGAAACCAAAGCAAGGGAACCTCATGGGCAGAGCTAAGGAAGATGCCCTAAATAAAAAAAAGGTCATGATCAACAGTTGCTGCTGTTATTATTTAGCTAGGGCTGCCGAGCTTCTCACTCTTTTGCAGCCAATACCAAGTTGAAGACGCCTTAGTTATATCTACACTGTAGGTCTAGGCTTTTCTGCCTTTCCGAAATGTGTTGAGTTGAAGTCATGAGCTCCAGTTTCTCCAGCTTCGCTTGCATGCAAAGGATAATTACATCTGGTTCCAAGCTAGGAGGAAGAAGTGCCTGGCATACTATGCATTCCCTGCCATCCAAGGAGACTTTGAATAGGCAGAGCTGAAATACTGTGCTCTGGTTCTGGGCTCTCCCAAGGAATTGCCACGTCCTACACAGAGCCAATTTTCAGCTCCCCCTGCCTATCATGGATCCATAGTGAGATCGTCCAGCATGCAGCCAACCAGATAAATGCCTGAGTTACGTCTGGGGCTCAAGTGACTCCTCCAAGCTTAGTGCGCAATGCTGGGTTCTCAACATGTTTCATCGTAGGGGGAATCCCTAGAAGTGTGTGGATGATTTCAAGAGTCGATGAGGGTGTAATTAGCCTCACAGACAGAGGTTCACATCCCTATCTGTATACTATAGCATTGTGCTTAGCTGGTGGTCATGACTCTAGATATGCCTCAATGCATATCAATAGTTGTAATCTATAATAAGTAATGGAAAAAAAATGTTTTAGGCTCACACTTTAATTTTAAAATGGACTGAAAATATAAACATTCTGTGCTCCTCTTCACAATTTTGTGTACATTACCAAGTTCTGTGATATTTTTCACAATTCTTTTGTACACCATCACCAAGTTCTGTGATCATTTCACAGCTGTAATCTTGTACAAAATTCTATGATTTGTTTCTGCTTTCAATTTTGTAATGAGCTATGGACAGGTCACTCGAGGTTCCTTAAGACTTTGATAGTTTAAAATGTACCACGATAAAGGGTAATGTGCAAAATTTAAGCTCCCTAGGCCGTCTGAAACCTAGTGAACCAAAGGCTCAAAGAATTGAAACATCTAAACAACGCACAGATCAAATTAAGTAAGTCTTAAAAAATAGGTAAATATCAGCATTGGTAATGTGTTTTATAAGAAACAAAAAAGGATGAATAATGATGATGCTTTGAGATGTTACAGCCTGCCAGACTACTTCCCATCTCATGTTACATTCTTATTGTATCCTTGACATGCTCTTGCCTTTGTGCCTTCAGCTGTTCTCTTATCCATTTTGTAAGTAAGATATCCCATTTTTATATATATTCAAAATATCTTAGCCCTTTGTGGTACCTGGGGGTCTCCGAGGAGGCAAAGAAAAAAAAAATGACTACTGCTCCCTAATATGAAGTTATTGTTAATCAGAATTGACGTCATTGCACTTCGGGCAAACCCATAGATGTTCAGTCTCCCTCAGCAAATGTCGAAGGGTATGAATGCTAATTGTTCCTGTTGCGCACTGGTTGTATACACGGCAGATGCGTCCTCTCATACGTCCATCCCTGCTGGTCTTACGTTTGGTGCCAAATTCCAGCAGTCTTAGTCTTGATGATTCATCTATTGCAGTGTCATTCTCTAATAGATGAACATGAATTGCCTTCATATAATATGAGGTTATGCATGGGGTTGGCAACCTCATCATGTAAGGCAAATTGTTATAGACACCACTACTGCAGGAGCATATGAATGCTTTGCGGCATGCAAGAGAACCAGCTGCAATGATCGTCCCATGCTCCAAAAGAAGTGAAAATATGACTACAGTATCTTAGTTGATAGAAGGCCTATACTTTGTCGTGAGAAATTCTAATCCACATATATAAATTAAAACGTAAATGTAAAGCCTAACAAATAAATTTAATAAAAGGAAAGAAGAATGGTAAAGAACAGTGCTGTCACAATGACTGTACTCGAAATCCCCCTTGTTTTCTCCTGCGTCTGCAAATTGTAACGTTTCACGTTGATAGTAAAGGCCTTCGGCAACATACACGCGTTTCCCCAACACAATAAAATGTGTACTCCAATTCTAAGAAAAACCTTGAGATACGCAAGATGACCTAGATTTAAAATTCCATTCATGTCTTTTTATACACTACGTTACCTAAAACGAAAGACAGATGGACTAAAGATAGAAAGAAGGGAGGGCTGAAAGCAGGGAAGCAGGCAATACTACCACAGTCGCGCGATACACAATTGCTGCCATCACGCGTGTAAGGCCACATGCACTAGCTTTTTTTCAAATCGACAGTGATAAAAAACACTACCCATACCAGAGTTAGGTTTTAAAAAAACTTACAAAATTCTTATTAGGAAATATGACATTATACTGGTTTACGTTTGAAAACATGACAGTACCCAGACACCCTAAAGTTTGGAAGTGAGGAGGTAGTAACAGCACGACTATCCTAGAAGAAAATGCATATTGGCTCCTTTAAATTTGTATATTTGGGTTCCTTAGGACTTGCTGACAAAAAATATGTTAAACGTTACGCAAATAGTCTAGGAATTACCAAATTATAGCCAAAAGAAATAGTGAGGGATGTCAGACAACACCCAAATCAGAATCGCTCAGTGGCAGATTTTCACCCCACCATTGTACGGGAAATAGGCTGACATGTTACCTCCTATTTGATTGGCGGAAAATAAATGTAAGGCTAAACACGATTAGTCGGACTATAAATACTACTTCTTTGTTGTTAGGGGAAACGTGAGTAGGAGTACTTTTTTGAAAAGCTGTGTAAACATGGCATGATTGGTTAGACCTGCCAATATAGTCAATTAGAGGCGTCAGGTCAACACCACATTTGCAAATAAACTTACTACAGAATCAGTGCGTTGAGCACCAGTGCATATTTTGCTAAATAAAAGCCTGGGACATCGGCAGATCGAAATTGTGCTATATTCATTGCCGGTCAACGTAATTCTGTGTTATTTCCATGAATTGTGGTAAGCTTGAAATATTTGACATCTTTTAATGAAAATTGAATGTAAATTGATAATTTATGTCTGTATACGTGTGGTTCAGTAGCGAACATGAGGTGAAGCATATATAGTGCTCCAACCTGAACAGAAGGTGTCGGAGGAAAGTAAAACTGCATGGAATTGCCAAACAGTACACTGCCACCTATATTATTGACTAGAAAGAAATAATGCTGGAATTGCAGAGGCGTAGTAACCATTAGGGAGGAATATACTGGTGAAAATTGTTTCAGATGAAGATAGCAGTTGGCCTACCGCTCTGAACTCAGTGTTTGTTATGTATTGTGCTCAGTGTAGAAATAGAGTATAAATTATTTCTGAAGTAGGAGGTACAACCTTCTTGTTTCAGGGACTGTGGTCCTAAAGCTATTGAGCAGTACCTGGTCAGAGCTTTGCTGAATCCAGAGGCGGACAGCATACTCCTTGGTCCATATAGCAAACAGTGAGGTGTCTCCAGAACACAGGGGAGCAATCGAGCAGAGGAGTCTTTTCCTGCCGCCATCACGAAAGTTAAGCCTATGTGGCCAGCGGAGCTCAACATTATGTAACCCCATCTTAAACTGACATTGTATAAAAATAAGAGGGGAAATTAATTGTTTTAATGAACGGAACTGAGAACATCTCCAATACTAGTTCCAACAGAAATAAACACTTGAAGTCATGATGACAAATACCAACATAGCTTGAAAAAAAACAACACCAGTATTACCTCATATTACCACTACACAACTGACACACATAGGATAAGGTTAATAAAATATGTCACTACAAGATTCATATTGATAAATTCTGTACATATAACTTGTAATTAAAATTGATTGTGATTCCTGGTTCACTTTGTATTTGAATCAGGACACATATATATTAATGAAAAGTACTTAATACATATTGATATTTGAAAATTTACCAGTGACTCATTCAAGATAGTCTTATAGAATGTTACATGTGTGTGAGTGTCACAGTGTTGTCACGTGTGGTGGAATAAATTAAATTGTTTATCTGTCTGTTGTTGTTGTGACTTACACTTCATCATATACATACCCTAGACATTCAACGTAGTCATCACTATATTCCAGAATAATTCTGACTGAGGTATAAATATGTGGTAGCAAGTAAGGTCATCTATAATACACTACCTTATTAGATATAGATACCTTCACAGCTGATCTCAGTCAGTACACTAAGTCCCCTATAAATATTTATATATCCCACTTTACCACATATATTGGGGTCTCGCTCTCGGGATTTTGAATCTTTCCCTATTAAAAATATTGGGGTTAATTCACTTCAGGGAATAATAGAAATAAAAAAAGTATCCTTGGGTGAAAATAAATAAGGTTGAGCTCTCAGTGCGTGTAGTGTCCTTAGATAATTATTGATAGATTGAATTGTTACATTTACATGTTAGACAATGGCCGACTTGGCAAAATTTCGATCTGCTGCTGTACAGACTGCGAAAGAGTTAGGAATGGACGGGCAAATTATGATTGCTTATGTCACGGCGGAATGTGACAAATATATTGAACGGGAAGAAAGAAGATTAGAAAAAGAGGCCGAAAGAAAGTTAGAGGCTGAGACTAAGAGGTTGCAGATTGAGGCTGACAAAGAGGCTAAGAAATTAGCTGCAGAAAGAGAAGAGAAGAAATTAGCTGCAGAAAGAGAAGAGAAGAAATTGGCTGCAGAAAGAGAAGAGAAGAAATTGGCTGCAGAAAGGGAAGACAAGCGATTAGCTGTAGAAAGGGAAGCAGAAGATAAAAGATTACAAAGGGAACATGAGTTACGACTAAGGGAGTTTGAGTTTCAAGGCCATGCTCCTGAAAATGGTGCCAGTCCCTTTACCTCTGATGCCACTGCTAGCCAGGGAGCCTCAACCTCAGCTATGAATTTTCATTTAGATCATTTCGTTGAGAAAGACGATGATATTGAGAGCTATCTAAATAGATATGAACTATTAGCTACCACATAGGGGTTAGAGAGAGAAAGGTGGAGCTTAAAGTTATCTCAAGGACTTCGTGGGGCAGCTTATGAAGTTTTTGCTAAAATGAGCAGAGGTGATCAGGAAAATTATGACATGCTAAAGCAGGCTCTTTTGTTAAGATATGAAAAGAACGCAGAATTTTATAGGAAAAAATTTAGGAATGCTAAACTACTGTCAGGTGAAACCTATCACCAGTTCTCTGCACGAATAGAGACATACTTGGAGAAATGGACTTCCCTGGGGAAAACCCAAGATCTTAAGGAAATGATCCTTATAGAACAATTAAGAGAGTCCATGGCTCCAGACCTGAGAAAGTTTCTCATGGAACAAGGTGCAGAGAGGCTGGGTGAGTTGCTAAATGTTGCTGAAAGGTATCAAGCAGCTCAAGCAGAGGTAACAGGTAATAAAAAGAAACAGGTGGATAATTTTAGGGCACCACAGAACTTTAATAAATTTGATCCTAGGGATCAAAACAAAGGTAAGCACCAATTTGATAGGCCACGGTATGACAATAAAAATAAAACCCCACAATTCGATGAAAGGAAATATGATGAAAGAAAATCTTTCAACCAAGGGAAAAGGTGGTGTAAAAATTGTCAGATGGACAATCATGACACTGACCGTTGCAGAAGGAAACCTGTGTATATGGCCACCCTTCAGGTCAGGTCGACCTCAAGACAGGAGGAGGATATTATGTTGGATACCACTCCAGAAGAGATGAGGAAGGCACAGGCTGGGGATAAGACCCTCAAGCCTTGTTTCAGGAAATTGTCAACTTGTCATACTACTCCAGGCAAGGGAGATTTTTACATGAAAAACAAGTTGATGTATAGGAAGACTGGAGCTAGATCCAAAGGTCAGGGACAGCTGGTACTTCCTAAAAGATATAGGGCAGAATTAATAAGGAGCCTACATGTGAAACCAGATGGGGACCATGAGAAAATAGGTACCATCATCCAAAAGGTGGCTCACAATTATTATTGGCCCAAAGCAAGATGGGGCATTGAGAATTTTGTAGAAAAGTGTAGCATAGCACATGAGGGAACACCCACAAGTGGGAACATTGATCAGGACCTGGACACGCCAAGGGGCAAAATTAGGCCTGAAAATACAAAGAGATATAAATTTGATAAAGTGGACCAAAGGGAATGGGAAGCCCCTTTTCACGGACAAGCTTCACTTAACTGTTTTACAATGGCCACTATGCAGAGAGTGCAAAAAGATGTCTTACCCCAGGATAAGCCGAAAATCCCTCAATCGGACTTAAACAAACTGGAGGAAGAGGATGTAGAGAGGAAATCTCTCATCAAGAATTTTAAGTGGGGAGACAGCCCCAAGAGGAAAATTGGTAGCGGTCGTTTTGTGAATGATAATTCTGGGAAGAAAAATCATCACTATAGCGCTTCAAGTGGAAGAGACCATACCGGTGCATGGACAAATAGGTCCACACAATTAAAGGTCCATATGTAACGCTGTTAAGAACGTGGACTGATGAAAAAGCAGAGGAAAATATTACATCCTCATACCAATATGTGAATGAGCTGACCACTCGTTTAAAAACTGGCTGGAAACTTGCCAATGAAAATTTGAAACAAGCCAGGAAGAAACATGCTGCCTATTATAACCGGAAAGCTAAAGACAGAGATTTGGCTGTGGGAGAGAAGGTACTGCTTCTTCTCCCCGGGAGTCAGAATAAGTTACAAATTGGATGGCAAGGTCCATATACAGTTCTAGAGAAGGTGTCTAGAACAAATTATAAGATAGATAAGAAGGGGAAAGAAAAAATCTATCATGTGAATCTCCTGAAGAAATATTTGGAAAGAGAACATCAGGAAGAGACACACTTGTTGACCTTGTACCATCGCCATGGAGATGAAAAAGGAACCACTTTCATCATTTGAATATCCATTACACCCCTGTGAGACAGCGGCACAGGTGAAAATCAGTACACATTTAACGAAAACTCAGAAAGAGAGAGTGCAACAGGTTCTAGATACTCATACAGAGGTGTTAACAGACCGACCTGGGCATACAAACTTATTGGAATATGATATGAAACTGATAGACCCCACACCTGTATGTATGAAACCATATTCGATTCCTTTTGCTAAGGAGAAAGCTTTGAAAGAAGAGATAGACTATTTGTTGAAGGAAGGAATTATTTCACACAGTGAATCCTCGTATAGTTCCGGTGTTGTACTCCTAAGGAAGCCCTCTGGAGAACATAGACTCTGTATAGATTACAGGAGACTGAATGCTATTACAGAAAAACAGGTGGATCCATTGCCGGATACAAATCAGCTGTTTGCCAGACTAAATAAAGCTAAATATTTCTCAAAAGTGGATCTGAGTAAAGGATACTATCAGATTCCAGTAAAGCCTGAGGTTAGACCATACCTAGCTTTTAGTACCTCAGAAGGACACTATGAGTTTAATAGATTGCCATTTGGATTGAAGAATGCGCCTAGTGTCTTCTCTAGGATGATGAGAAAACTATTGGACCCTCTGAATAATCCATGTATCACAAATTTCATGGATGAAATCCTTATAGCAACAGAAACATTTGAGGAACACATTGACTCTCTGAACATGCTGTTTAACAGCCCGACCAACCAAATGTTGCGTTGGATGTAAAGAATTGGAATTCTTGGGACACACAGTTTATCAGGGAAACATGACCCCTGACCCAAAGAATTTAGAGAAACTAAAGAAAGCCCCGAGACCACAAACCAAGAAAGACGTGAGATCCTTTGTCTCATTATGTGGTTTCTACCAAAAGTATATCAAAAACTTTAATTCCATATGTGCACCGTTAACTGATTTGACACGTAAGGGAAATCCAGATCGAATTACATGGACACCACAATGTGAAATGGCTTACCAGGAATTGAAGGAAAAGCTAACAAGCAAACCTATTTTGAAATTACCTGACTGTTGACTCCATTTTATCGTTGAGTTCAGTGAAGAGGTAAATTGAAACGCGAATGGTTAAAACGGAATGAATGTCAACAATGTTCTTCAAACGAAAATTCCAACAAATATCGTTGAATTGGGTGAACTGGGCAAGTATTGGCAGCACACAAGTCGGTGATTATTGTACATATATTTTATTGACGTGACACCAACGAAGTGGAACAATACAATCATAGTTACAGATGCGAAGATCATACGTCAAATGTTAATATCACTGTTAATAGTTGTTGTAGATTCTCTAACAGTTAAGTTCTCTTATATTCCAGTGACTAAGGATCACTTCCATTACCATATAACAGACATGGTATTAACGTCCGTTGACCTTCTCCCAAGGACGTTTATTAAGGCAAACGGATTCATTCTCACGGAGCAATAATTTATATCATACTTGTAAGCATCCCAGACTTTCTTCATAAAATTCTTAGATAGCATATCCAATCCAAACAAAGGCAGATATAACAATACAACCAGGTTAGTGTTTCATCTTGGCTAACCTCTCGGTATCCATACCACGACTTTGGCATAGGTAAAACGGCATATTAAACATGTGAAGCATATATATATTCATTAACTTGATTCCACATATGGATTCTCCCTCTACGAAAAGATTCCAAAGGCTATCGACTCCGTGTGTCCAATTCTAGGAATGTCATCTCCGATGAATTCCCGCTAGACCATTAATAGGAGCGGCCTGATACTTTAATTTACATAATTAAACTTGCCATAAGAAATGGGGCGACACTTACTTCATGCTTCCACTATTGGCTTCGCCATGAAGACCAATAGATACGAATACAACTGATGGCTTCTTCAAATTTGCCAGGAATCAAAGAATAACACTGCGGACATAAATGTCGTCCGAGCTGCCCCTATCATGACGTCACAATCTACTCAACTAGGTTACACGTGCGTCCAAAGCAACTCACACAGCATTGTGCACGTCAGTGCGTGAATCAATCGAACGCACAAATAATATAACTATATAAAACTGGTGCGTACATTTGGCAGGACCGAAGACTACCCCCGTAGGTAATAAATGTACGTAACAGCTCCCTTATTACCTCCCCTTAAAAAAATTAATTCTATTAATTTTTTTTCGAACTAATTACTCGAGAGAGGTGAGTCAAAACTACAACAAGATTTATGACATGCATAAAATTATATCATATTAAGAAAAGAATATTAAATGAAAACAATATAACTAAATGATAGTATGCATTAAAGCACACATCCACCATCGACCTACTTTGGAACGATGTGGTAATATTCGAAGTAAAAAGAAGTTGAAAATGAAAATGAAATAAACCATAAAAAAAAGATGATAATAAAATTCAACAAAATTGTTTTAAAAGAAATTTGAAACATATGATTTCAAAAATGAAAATGAACAGCAACACTGATGATGATCAATGATAAAAGAATCAATAAAACAGAAAATTTTTAAAATACAACATGCAAAATGAAACAAAGCATAATTAAACACTTTAAGAAGCAACGCACTTACTATTTCCTAACACTAGTAAGTTTGACTAGTTATCTAAAAGTGAGATATCATGTAGTGGGATACGTGAATACACGTATTGCGAAACACTAATAAAATTAGTAGATGTGTGATTTATAATCAATCAAATAGATTAAATTGAATTATTCTACTTAATAGTACTTAATTTATGAACAAATAACTAATTACTAATTTATTCTAAGTGATTTCAATTTCACTCATTGTTAATATTCTTTTAGAACTAGTTAAATCGACAAGAATATGTTCTAAATGTACCATGCCTGAAATAAGTTTACGAACACGATATGTAGTGTAATCTGTTCCATAACAATAGTGAATGTCTATTTGTCACTCTTACCAATGTTTCCATACTAAAAAAAAATGTTACTTTAATATCACTGTTCCCGTTCTAACAAAACGTTACTTCACAAGAAATAATGTTATAATCCATACGTAAGTATATTCTGAAAGTTATATATATACGAATACTGCAGAACTACACATAGTCTCCACAGATGTATAATCAGTGACCATGTACAAAGTTATTCATGTTTCTGTGAGGACGTTTCACCATCTGGAAGTGGTTTAATTTCGACGTGTTCACTAGGGCATCTTGAAAGACAGTCTGCAAACACATTCTGTACTCCAGGAATAGCTCGTATCTCAAAATGGAACGGTTGAAGCGCAATAGCGTAACGCGCTGACTTTGATGACTTCACGTTCCCTGTGTTCAGTGCTGTAAGAGCTTTCTGGTCGGATTCCACCACAAAGTGTGATCCGAGGAGATAACGATCCAGTTTTGTGATTGACCAGACAAGAGCGAGGAGCTCTTTGTCCAGAACGGAATACTTCATCTCGCTCGTCGTAAGCTTTCTGGATACGTACATAACAGGAAATAAGGTGCCTCCGTATTCCTGCATCAAAACTGCCGCGATAGCGTAGGAAGAAGCATCACTGCGAAGAACAAAGGTGAGATCTTTGTTAGGCAACCTTAAAAAAGGCTTATTTGAAAAAAATTGTTTTATATAATCTAAAGCCGTTTGATGATCCTGCGACCACTTTATTACATTAGGTGTGCCTTTCTTCAGTAACGAAGAAAGAGGTGCAGTTATAGTAGACAAATGAGGGATGAATTTAGAATAGAACTGTATTAGTCCTAAGAGCGACCTCACTTGTTTTTTTGTCTTAGGTGCTGAGATGTTTAAAATTTTAGAGACGTTACTGTCTTCTGTATACATTAAACCGCGACCTATACGGTGACCAAGAAATGAGATGTCATGAAAACCGACAAAAGCCTTTGAAGGTTTCGCTGTTAAGTTATAATCCCGTAAGGTAGAAAGTAAAGATTTTAAACCCTGAATATGTTCATCCCAAGAGTCACTGAAAAGACAGATGTCATCTATATAAGTAATGACATCGGGACGATGAGACAATATGCGGCGCATCATGCGTACAAAGGTAGCTGGCGCATTCATTAGACCGAATGGCATAAATTCCATTGAAAAAGACCCCGTGGCGTCGAGAAAGCGGTGAATGGCTTTGCTTTAGGGGTTAATGGCACTTGCCAATAACCCTTTGAAAGGTCAAATTTCGAAAAGAATGTGGCATGAGATAATTTCTCTAATAAGTCGTCTAAAAGAGGTAATGGTTCCGCATCGAATTTTGTAACTTTGTTTAATTTCCTGTAATCTACGCAAAGACGTATATTGTTGTCCTTCTTCCTAATGATTACCATAGAAGAAGAATATGGTGATGAAGATGGTTCAATTATATTTAATTGAAGCATCTCATCCAATTCCTTATCAACCTTATCACGAAAGTGTAAAGGAATAGGATATGGGCGAACTCGAATCGGTGTATCGTCAGTCAGAATAATGTCATGTTGGATGACTGACGTATGACCTGGGATGTCAGTGAGGACATCCTCATACGTGTGTAGAATATTAGAGACTTGCTGACGTTGATCATCAGTAAGAGTAGATGAGATAGTAACATCATTCCAATTCTCAGTGGAATGGAGTGGTACAACTGGTATTGGTAGTTGTACATCATCGAAAGAAGATTCCTCTTCTTGGATGACTGACAAACTAGAATAGTGTTGAATAGGAGGTGTAGGATCGTCAGTTGCTTGGAACACTGATTGTAGATAATCAGGACGTGAGTAATATTCCTTCAACATATTAATGTGGAAGGTTTTATGTTTACCATTAACATCAACGATGTAGTCGACATCGGATATTCTTGAGATGATCCTGAAAGGACCTCTCCAGGTAATTAAAAGACGATTATTATGCGCAGGGAGTAATACAAAAGCTTCATCACCAGGTATGAGCTGGCGAAGACGTCTATACTTGTTTGCAAATAGACGAGCTTTTTCTTTGGCTTGTTCGGATGATGCAGTAGCTAATCTACAAGCATCTATGATTCTCTTTCTCAGAGAGATCACATACTCATAAGAGGATTGAGTTTCCTCTTCAATATTCTCGTCAACCAATAAGTCGTGGATTAACGACATCGGACCGCGTGGTTGCATGCCGAAAACAAGTTGAAATGGAGAAAACCCCGTTGCTTGATTTTGTACTTCGCGATACGCAAAGAGACAAGCGGGTAGGACCCGATCCCAGTCTTGTGGGTGGTCTTGAGTTATCTTACCCAACAACTGCTTGAGTGTCCTATTTAGATGCTCAATTAACCCATTTGACATCGGATGATAAATAGAACTTAGAGATCTGTCTATACCTAATGTCTTCATAACTTGAGACATGGATTCAGAAATGAACTGAACCCCATGATCCGACAAGATTTTCCGTGGAAAACCAATGCGTGAGAAGATTAACATCAATGCCTCTGCTACACTGGCAGATGAAGTGTTCTTGAGAGGGATAGCTTCAGGCCAGCGAGTGCAGATATCAATGCACGTAAGAATATGCGTATGCCCTCTAGCAGATGGTAGCATAGGACCAATAATGTCTATAGCCATTTTATCAAATGGTCTAATCGGGATGTCCGCAGCTTGAATAGGAGCCGCATGAAATGGACCCCGTACCTTAACTTCTTGACATATCAAACAAGACCGACAATAGAGAGTGATGTCCTTATGTACGCCTGGCCAGTAGAATGCCGAAAGCACTCTGGATTTTGTACGCGAAAAACCCATATGGCCCGCACATTGCGAGTCATGCGCATGTCGTAATATACGAGATCTCATACAGGATGGGACTATAATCTGAGAACATAAGGATGAATCCTTTTCTCGTATTACTCTAACCAAAATCCCATTTTTAAGTATAAAGTCATGTCTAGATTTTGCAAGTTTGTTGCTGGTATTATTTTTGTTCACATACTGAAAAATTTTTTTTTAATGAATCGTCATTCTTTTGCAATGTTGCAAACAACTCCCGTGAAATAGGAGCATCATCATCACAAGTGGTATGAACTGTAGGTTCCATAGGTGTATCATGCGACATATTAGTAGCTTGCGCTCTAGTCACTACTGCATTTGCAGTTTGAATATGTCGCTCTTCCCATTCAGCAATTTGCTGTGGTGTACACTCTTTAATACCATGTATGCGACCAAGTATCAAATCACAAATTGGATTCGGAAGGAGACAAGCTTGAATCTTTCCTGAAAAAAATGGAGTATTAAGATCAATAATAGCAGTGGCAAATGTTTCAATTGTGCCACCAAACGTTACACATTTGACAACCCGGCCCGTGGCACAACTTGGGTTGATCAGCGAAGTCCGGACGCCGACTATGTTGCAACCTGAGTCAAATAGGAGAGAGCATGAAATATTGTTGACAAATCCCTTGTTAAACTTAAGAGAGCCCTGTCCCTGGTGTACTGAAGCAGCAGTGGCCGTACAGACTGCAGGTAGACTAGGCAAGGTATGTCCGCAACGCAGCGTCGTGATCGCCCTGGGCTGGAAAAGAGTAGAGCATTCTGAACAATCTTTGACTTGGGTACAATCAAGAGATGGAGCCGCGGTAGCATAGTGGTTAGTGCACTGGCTTCCTAGCGCAGTGGTCTATGGTTCGATCCCCAGATGAGGCGGAAAAATTTTTAGGCCACAAACGGCTCCTGGGTCGACCCAGCCCCAAATGGGTACCAGAGCTACTCTGGGAAGGTTAAGGCGGCCGGCGTGATGCCGACCACATCACCCCTCGTGTGCCGACGGTCAAGATAATATGGGCCTAACACCATATTCCCAATATGCCTAAATGGGCGTGTAACGGGTTCCTTTACCTTTACCTTACAATCAAGAGAACAACACATAGCATTATGAGTTTCAGCTCCTTTACCCTGTTCAATGTTAGCCTGTGTATCATTAAAAGCGACATTAGAATGTCTATTCGTATTACTCAACGATCTATCTCGTCGACGCGATCGATTTTGATTTTTGTCATTAAAATTGCCATAATTGTAGTTTCTGCTAGAGTTAAAATTTGGATTAGTCCGATAATTTGTATAATTATCGTTATGATGTTGGTAAAATGGTTTATTTCCAAAAAATTGTTTGTTTTGCGGACCCTGAGATCTTGATCTCCAGTTTTGTTTATTATAATGTCCTTGATTATTTTTAAAATTATTGTTACCAAAATCTCGCGATCTGTGAGCCTGGTTCCAAGAAACATTAAATGGAGCAGATTGTTGAAATTGCTTCCCTTTGTAAAAATTACCATTGTTAAAATTGTCATTATTTCCCTTATTGACATATCTGTCAGCACTAAAAGAACGATTGCGTGAAAAATTGTTTTGTTGTGCTGCAAAAGCAACAGGCAATTCATTCTTAATCTGTGTATTACTTAGATCCATGTTTGGGTGAGCAGTGCAAAAATTTTTAGCATGCTGTTCCAGGTCTTTCATAGATAAAGGTTTCCGTTCGTGTAAAAATGCGAGAAATGTAGGATTTACAGACGATAGTACCTTATCGCGCATCAGTAAATCGAAGAGACCTTCATATGACTTTTCAATTTTGGATAATTCAATCCATCTTTCTAGTGTTAGTCGTATTTGTGACAGAAAATCATTGAAATTTCTGCTAGATTGGGGTAGTAATGTATGAAATTTTAAACGATATTGGTCTTCTGTCATTTGGAATTTTTGCAGAAGTGCCGCTCTAAGAGCATTATAGACATTTTTCTCACCAATGCTGGTGGTATGATAAACTGCTAATGCGTCCCCTGTGAGTAATCTGGATAAATATGTACAGTATAGAGCTTTATCCACGTTATAAGACACACAAGTGGCCTCAAACCTATCTAGGAAGAATATCACGTCATCAGACGGGGGATTAAATTTTGGTAATTTAAGGTGAATTTCCTTAAAATTATCATGTCTGGATGAAGTTTGGCTTTCAAAAGTTCTCTGAGAATTAGCTTCCTGAGTTAACCTAAGTCTCTCATATTCTGACTCTGCTAATTTCAGTTCATGCTGTCGTTTTCTTTCATTCTCTTCCATCTCAAGCTGAAGTCGTTTTGTGTTTTTGTTCAGCTATTAATCTTCTTTCTTGCATTTCTTTTTGTTTAACTTCCATTTCTTTTTCAGCTATTAATCTTTTTTCTTCCATTTCTTTTTGTTTAACTTCCATTTCTTTTTGTTTCTGTTCTGCCTCTCGCTGCAATCGTTTCTCTTCTAATTCAGCGGCTTGTTGAGCTATTAATCTTCTGTCTTCCATTTTTCCTTTTTTTTTATTTCCCATTTCAATTTTAAGTCTTTCTTCAGCCTCCCTTTGCTTCTGTTCTGCCTCTCGCTGAAATATTTTCTCTTCTAATTCAGCGGCTAATCTCATTTTTTTCTCCTCTTCCTCAGCTATAAATTTCCTCTTCTTTTCATCCTCCTCAGCAGTTAATCTCATTTTTTTTCTCATTCTCCTCCGCCTCAATCCTTTTTTGATCTGCCTCAAATTTCAAATTTTCCAAACGTAAAGTTTCTAACCTTCTCTGATCAGCTTCTATTTCTTGAGCTTTCTTATATTCTGCAAGTGCAAATGCTTTTGCTTCCTCAGGAGCCATCTGAAGAGCTTTTGCTTGCTTAATGAAATAGTCTAAGGTAGCCATTATTCAATTTTATTATGTAATAATACTACTTAAAATTGTTACTACAACTCGTGGTCTTCGTTCCTGTCCTTAGAACGGTATAATGTTATCATATAATTATTAAATATGTTATTAATCAATAAATTTATGTAATCAAATGTCATGAAATGAACAACGAGAAAGACAATAGAAACATAACCGACAAGACATGATAAACTGGACGGTAGAACACAATCGTAGAAATCAAAAAAATAAAAATGTATAACTAAAATAGAATATCGTAAAAAATATACGACGATAACTACGATCAGATAATTAACAGTACAATTGACAACACAGTGTAAAAACATAGGTTTTTGTAAAAAACTAAACGACAGGAAAGGTGAGATGGACGCAAAATACAAACAAAATTCATCATAAAACTAAATTATGAATAAAAATAGCTACCAAAAACAACGATTAAACGTGACGAAACAGCTAAATAGATAATATTATAAGAAGCAACTAGCGATCGGAACTTCGGCAAGGTTTCTAGCCTTGTACCGGAACTATCGCTCAATTGAAACTTACAAGACGAGCCCTACAGAACGTCTGACGAAGAGCCCGAATTGGCTTCGAGATGGATCTCGTTCGTCAGATCAACCTCCCTACCTCCCACGAAGAATACACAACATATAACACTGAACACGAAAAATATGAATGTGGACATAACACGGAAGGCACAACTAAGCGTAATAAAGTGTACAACGGAAACACGTTATACTCATCTCGCGTGCAGGTAAAAAATCAATGTGCCTCGTCTCCGTGGATGTACGTCTACAGAAAAAATACTTCGTTCTGCTTCTCTAGATTACAGCTCGCACGTAATAATGATGAAGAGATGATCTCCAAGTAATCAGTCACTGTGAAACTTGACGTGGAGGTTGATTGAAGACCTTGACCTTGGTAAACGTAAGTTGAATCTGATTCATATCACGCTAGGATCCAAATTGAGATGATGTCGCCTTGAAAGTAAAAATTCTTCTTTGCAAACGATAATTTGGATGGGTACGTTCCTTGGAAGTTAGATATTTCCAGACCACACTGGAACACCATTTATTGTTGACTCCATTTTATCGTTGAGTTCAGTGAAGAGGTAAATTGAAACGCGAATGGTTAAAACGGAATGAATGTCAACAATGTTCTTCAAACGAAAATTCCAACAAGTATCGTTGAATTGGGTGAACTGGGCAAGTATTGGCAGCACACAAGTCGGTGATTATTGTACATATATTTTATTGACGTGACACCAACGAAGTGGAACAATACAATCATAGTTACAGATGCGAAGATCATACGTCAAATGTTAATATCACTGTTAATAGTTGTTGTAGATTCTCTAACAGTTAAGTTCTCTTATATTCCAGTGACTAAGGATCACTTCCATTACCATATAACAGACATGGTATTAACGTCCGTTGACCTTCTCCCAAGGACGTTTATTAAGGCAAACGGATTCATTCTCACGGAGCAATAATTTATATCATACTTGTAAGCATCCCAGACTTTCTTCATAAAATTCTTAGATAGCATATCCAATCCAAACAAAGGCAGATATAACAATACAACCAGGTTAGTGTTTCATCTTGGCTAACCTCTCGGTATCCATACCACGACTTTGGCATAGGTAAAACGGCATATTAAACATGTGAAGCATATATATATTCATTAACTTGATTCCACATATGGATTCTCCCTCTACGAAAAGATTCCAAAGGCTATCGACTCCGTGTGTCCAATTCTAGGAATGTCATCTCCGATGAATTCCCGCTAGACCATTAATAGGAGCGGCCTGATACTTTAATTTACATAATTAAACTTGCCATAAGAAATGGGGCGACACTTACTTCATGCTTCCACTATTGGCTTCGCCATGAAGACCAATAGATACGAATACAACTGATGGCTTCTTCAAATTTGCCAGGAATCAAAGAATAACACTGCGGACATAAATGTCGTCCGAGCTGCCCCTATCATGACGTCACAATCTACTCAACTAGGTTACACGTGCGTCCAAAGCAACTCACACAGCATTGTGCACGTCAGTGCGTGAATCAATCGAACGCACAAATAATTTAACTATATAAAACTGGTGCGTACATTTGGCAGGACCGAAGACTACCCCCGTAGGTAATAAATGTACGTAACACTGACTTAAGTCAAGAATTCATTGTAAGGACGGATGCCAGTAATATTGGGTTAGGTGCAACTCTGCTACAGAGATCAGATGCATTGGATGGGGAATTAAGCCCAGTGGCATATGCTAGCAGAAAGTTGAATAAAGCTGAAACCAAGTACTCGACTAGCGAAAAAGAATGTCTTGCAGTAATATGGGCGATAAAGAAATTCAATATTTATCTGTATGGGAAGGCATTTAAGTTACAAACGGATCACAAACCTTTGTCGTTTCTAGCACAGGCTAGGCATGAGAACTCGAGATTACTCCGTTGGTCTTTATTGATGCAGCCATTTGAGTTTAGCATAGAGTATATAAGTGGAAAAACAAATCTGGGAGCAGATTTTTTAAGCCGCCATCCGTGTGATGAGAATCACCCTAAACCCCAGGAATAATAATAAATTTCTCTATGTGTATATAGAATTATAGACTGACATATAACGTCTGTTTTAAGTGGGGAGGATTTGTCGTGAGAAATTCTAATCCACATATATAAATTAAAACGTAAATGTAAAGCCTAACAAATAAATTTAATAAAAGGAAAGAAGAATGGTAAAGAACAGTGCTGTCACAATGACTGTACTCGAAATCCCCCTTGTTTTCTCCTGCGTCTGCAAATTGTAACATTTCACGTTGATAGTAAAGGCCTTCGGCAACATACACGCGTTTCCCCAACACAATAAAATGTGTACTCCAATTCTAAGAAAAACCTTGAGATACGCAAGATGACCTAGATTTAAAATTCCATTCATGTCTTTTTTATACACTACGTTACCTAAAACGAAAGACAGATGGACTAAAGATAGAAAGAAGGGAGGGCTGAAAGCAGGGACGCAGGCAATACTACCACAGTCGCGCGATACACAATTGCTGCCATCACGCATGTAAGGCCACATGCACTAGCTTTTTTTCAAATCGACAGTGATAAAAAACACTACCCATACCAGAGTTAGGTTTTAAAAAAACTTACAAAATTCTTATTAGGAAATATGACATTATACTGGTTTACGTTTGAAAACATGACAGTACCCAGACACCCTAAAGTTTGGAAGTGAGGAGGTAGTAACAGCACGACTATCCTAGAAGAAAATGCATATTGGCTCCTTTAAATTTGTATATTTGGGTTCCTTAGGACTTGCTGACAAAAAATATGTTAAACGTTACGCAAATAGTCTAGGAATTACCAAATTATAGCCAAAAGAAATAGTGAGGGATGTCAGACAACACCCAAATCAGAATCGCTCAGTGGCAGATTTTCACCCCACCATTGTACGGGAAATAGGCTGACATGTTACCTCCTATTTGATTGGCGGAAAATAAATGTAAGGCTAAACACGATTAGTCGGACTATAAATACTACTTCTTTGTTGTTAGGGGAAACGTGAGTAGGAGTACTTTTTTGAAAAGCTGTGTAAACATGGCATGATTGGTTAGACCTGCCAATATAGTCAATTAGAGGCGTCAGGTCAACACCACATTTGCAAATAAACTTACTACAGAATCAGTGCGTTGAGCACCAGTGCATATTTTGCTAAATAAAAGCCTGGGACATCGGCAGATCGAAATTGTGCTATATTCATTGCCGGTCAACGTAATTCTGTGTTATTTCCATGAATTGTGGTAAGCTTGAAATATTTGACATCTTTTAATGAAAATTGAATGTAAATTGATAATTTATGTCTGTATACGTGTGGTTCAGTAGCGAACATGAGGTGAAGCATATATAGTGCTCCAACCTGAACAGAAGGTGTCGGAGGAAAGTAAAACTGCATGGAATTGCCAAACAGTACACTGCCACCTATATTATTGACTAGAAAGAAATAATGCTGGAATTGCAGAGGCGTAGTAACCATTAGGGAGGAATATACTGGTGAAAATTGTTTCAGATGAAGATAGCAGTTGGCCTACCGCTCTGAACTCAGTGTTTGTTATGTATTGTGCTCAGTGTAGAAATAGAGTATAAATTAGTTCTGAAGTAGGAGGTACAACCTTCTTGTTTCAGGGACTGTGGTCCTAAAGCTATTGAGCAGTACCTGGTCAGAGCTTTGCTGAATCCAGAGGCGGACAGCTTACTCCTTGGTCCATATAGCAAACAGTGAGGTGTCTCCAGAACACAGGGGATCAATCGAGCAGAGGAGTCTTTTCCTGCCGCCATCACGAAAGTTAAGCCTATGTGGCCAGCGGAGCTCAACATTATGTAACCCCATCTTAAACTGACATTGTATAAAAATAAGAGGGGAAATTAATTGTTTTAATGAACGGAACTGAGAACATCTCCAATACTAGTTCCAACAGAAATAAACACTTGAAGTCATGATGACAAATACCAACATAGCTTGAAAAAAACAACACCAGTATTACCTCATATTACCACTACACAACTGACACACATAGGATAAGGTTAATAAAATATGTCACTACAAGATTCATATTGATAAATTCTGTACATATAACTTGTAATTAAAATTGATTGTGATTCCTGGTTCACTTTGTATTTGAATCAGGACACATATATATTAATGAAAAGTACTTAATACATATTGATATTTGAAAATTTACCAGTGACTCATTCAAGATAGTCTTATAGAATGTTACATGTGTGTGAGTGTCACAGTGTTGTCACGTGTGGTGGAATAAATTAAATTGTTTATCTGTCTGTTGTTGTTGTGACTTACACTTCATCATATACATACCCTAGACATTCAACGTAGTCATCACTATATTCCAGAATAATTCTGACTGAGGTATAAATTGGTGGTAGCAAGTAAGGTCATCTATAATACACTACCCTTATTAGATATAGATACCTTCACAGCTGATCTCAGTCAGTACACTAAGTCCCCTATAAATATTTATATATCCCACTTTACCACATACTTCTCAGGGAGCTAAAGGGTATTGATTGATCCATTGTATGTAGAAATTCAGTACCTGGCACATCTCTTACTACCAAAAAAATTTTTTTTAAATTTTTTTAAATACAATATCTTAAAGCAGATAAGGCACTATCTTACATGTTTCTTCTTAACAGGCGCATGATGACCTCCTTCACACATGTGAGTCAAAGCTTCATCAGTTTGGTATTTCAACAGATGACCTTGGGTTCAGGCCAGCTCAGAACACTACCAAGGGTCAAACAGTTGGTCGTGGTCCAGCTGGATTAGTTTCTGCCTCAACATAACATCTTAGTTTAGTAGATAAAGCTATTTTCTTTGTCATGTTTTTGAGGATCTTTAGTTTTGCTGGCAAGCCTGTATAGACTATATTATATCTTAATGTGTGTTTTGAATTTCTTTAATCCATTTTTTTTTATCTTAGAAAATGTAACGTGACCTTTGACTTACTGAAGAAGCAGATTATCTCATGCTGCAATATTCTTATTTATGTATGTTATAAGCAGTTAAAATATTCTCTGATGTTGAGTATTGTTACTTTTCTTTTTTCCAATCATTTACTCGGCTAGTAAGAATGTTTTTCCTTCTTTTAAATTCTTTCCTTAAAGAAAGAGCAGCCTTCCTTTCTTTCAAAAGTTTGAAATGAACTGCTTTAGTCTGTACATTTGACAAGAAACTGTTTTAAGTCTCATTTGATGAGAAACTGTTTTAAGTCTCCTTAAACATTTGACAAGAAACTGTTTTAAGTCTGTTTAAACATTTGACAAGAAACTGCTTCGAGTCTCTTTAAACATTTGACAAGAAGTTGATTTTATTTTTTTTTAAAACATTTGACAAGAAACTGTTTTAAGTCTCCTTAAACATTTGACAAAAACTGTTTTAAGTCTGTTTAAACATTTGACAAGAAACTGTTTTAAGTCTGTTTAAACATTTGACAAGAAACTGTTTTAAGTCTCTTTAAACATTTGACAAGAAGTTGATTTTATTTTTTTTTTTAAACATTTGACAAGAAACTGTGTTGAGTCTGTTTAAACATTTGACAAGAAACTGAGTTAAGTCTGTTTAAACATTTGACAAGAAACTGTTTTAAGTCTCCTTAAACATTTGACAAGAAACTGTTTTAAGTCTGTTTAAACATTTGACAGACGATCCGTCAAGGCCTAAAATCCCATCCGCTGCAGACCCAAATAGAACAGTCCCAACTAAGATGGTTTGGCCATGTCTGCAGAATGGGAGAAGATCGGCTACCACGACAAGCATGGGAAACAAAGAGCCAGGGATCCAGACCTCCAGGACGACCCAGAGTCCGCTGGGAGGACAACATTAGACAATCTTTGAAGGACCGAGGACTAGAATGGAACCAAGCCAGGAAGAAGACAGCTGATAGAATGGTCTGGCGCTCTCTCTTCCAAACCTCTACACCTCACGGTAGAAGGGGAACGACTAAGTAAGTAAACATTTGACAAGAAACTGTTTTAAGTCTGTTTAAACATTTGACAAGAAACTGCTTCGAGTCTCTTTAGACATTTGACAAGAAGCTGATTTTATTTTTTTTTTAAACATTTGTCAAGAAACTGATTTTGTTTTAAACATTTGCCAAGAAACTAATTTTTTTTTTTTTAACATTTGACAAGAAACATTTTTTTTTAAAACATTTGACAAGAAACTGATTTTATTATATATATATGAACTATTAGCTACCACATATGGGTTAGAGAGAGAAAGGTGGAGCTTAAAGTTATCTCAAGGACTTCGTGGGGCAGCTTATGAAGTTTTTGCTAAAATGAGCAGAGGTGATCAGGAAAATTATGACATGCTAAAGCAGGCTCTTTTGTTAAGATATGAAAAGAACGCCGAATTTTATAGGAAAAAATTTAGGAATGCTAAACTACTGTCAGGTGAAACCTATCACCAGTTCTCTGCACGAATAGAGACATACTTGGAGAAATGGACTTCCCTGGGGAAAACCCAAGATCTTAAGGAAATGATCCTTATAGAACAATTAAGTCCATGGCTCCAGACCTGAGAAAGTTTCTCATGGAACAAGGTGCAGAGAGGCTGGGTGAGTTGCTAAATGTTGCTGAAAGGTATCAAGCAGCTCAAGCAGAGGTAACAGGTAATAAAAAGAAACAGGTGGATAATTTTAGGGCACCACAGAACTTTAATAAATTTGATCCTAGGGATCAAAACAAAGGTAAGCACCAATTTGATAGGCCACGGTATGACAATAAAAATAAAACCCCACAATTCGATGAAAGGAAATATGATGAAAGAAAATCTTTCAACCAAGGGAAAAGGTGGTGTAAAAATTGTCAGATGGACAATCATGACACTGACCGTTGCAGAAGGAAACCTGTGTATATATATATATATTTAGAGAGAGAGAGATAAACTCATTTTATGTCATTTAAATTCAAATCATTTACACGGGCGACTGATCATGGTCCCTCGTCGAGAGTCTTGTTGTCATTTAATTCCACGAAAATCATCTACTTATTTACGACCGGATTTGACAAGAAACTGATTTAATGTTTTTTAACGTTTGACAAGAAACTGTTTTAAGTCTGTTTAAATAATTGACAAGAAAATGTTTTAAGTCTGTTTAAATATTTGACAAGAAATGTTTTAGTCTGTTTAAACATTTGGCAAGCAACTGATTCTCCCCCCCCCCCCCAAACATTTGACAAGAAACTATTTTAGACTTTTTTAAATGTTGACAAGACATTGCTTTACCTTATTGAAACATTTTACAAGAAGCTGTTTTAGACTTTAAAAAGTTGACAAGACATTGATTTACCAACTGAAACATTTAATAAGAAACTATATACAAGTAGTTTACTTCAACATTTGACAAAAATTTGTTTTACTATTTCCTTATTAGAGAAAAAAGTTATGTAGTTTATTAAACTGTTTGATAAGAAACTGATATTTAAATATTTTAGGAGTAACTTTTTCAAGTTCTCTGTTTAAACATTTCACAAGAAACTGATTTTAGTTACCGGGTAATTTAATCATTTGACAACAAACTGACTTTGTATCCTTAAACATTAACATTTAACTAGGTTAGTTTATTGAAACATTTGATAGATAAAATGATATTGTTTATTTAAACATTGTACAAGCAAATTGTTTGGTTTATTTAAGCATTTAATGTATTGAAACGTTTGACAAGAAACTAATTCATTTAAATTCTGGACAAGAAACTTTTATTTTAAAGTTTGAAAAAAAAAAAAAAGATAGTTTATTTAAATATTTGATGCAGAATGATTTTGTTTATTTAAACATTTGGCTAGAACTGATTTAGTTCATTTAAACATTTGACAAGAAACTGACATAGTTTATTTGAACACATGACAAGAAACCAATTTGATTTAGTAATCGCAAGCGTTAAAAGCTAATTAACGCCTGCGTTTACATTTTTGGAAGAAGTGTGATGTCAGAACGTGACACTGCAAACTTCTAGAATGCATTGCAACTGTGAAATGTATTTTTTTTTATATCTAACAGTGGGCAAAGTATACAATAAGATTTAACTTATAGAAACAGAAAACACATTTGAAGGAAAGAAACCTGAGGAGACACTGCTTGTGATCTGTGTACCAAAATACAACACAAAAATACTAATGCAGTCAAAGAACATTGATGATTGTCACCGTGTTGCTTCAACCACAAGAAGTGGCACATTAAAGTGGTCATGTTTTTTTTTGGTCCAATCTTTTGCCTTATTAAATCCCATATAATTTTTCCTTTTTACCTTATTCAAGTAGCAAAGTATTCTCCATTTTCTGAATGATTTGACATTAAACAAGAAGAAAGACTTTGCTTTTTTAGATTAACGTTCATTGATTTAAATTTCTTTTTAAAATACCTGTCTTGTGTATTATTGATGAAATGTGTTTTCACTTTCTGATAATATGCATTGCATTTATTAGAAAGGAAAACTGTGCAGAAATAAGAGACAAGAATTGTAACCCTTTCACAAGAAATTTATCATAACACAGAATGTTTTTACTTATCTTGTTGAATTTGTATGAAGGAAGGGAAAAAAAGACTGAAATCTGTATCAACTTCATACATTTTTAAGCAGAGCATATACACACACTAAACTGTATTGTAAAACATTGGTGAAACTGTTCAATGTTAATTATGATGTATGATGTCACATTTGCATTTAAGGTTTCACAAATAATTTTTACAATTTTTTAATATTTTTATGGGCTTATTAAATTTGTTATGTCACTAAAATACTTAAGCCTTTGTTGTGATGCTTGTTTTGTTGCTGTGTACAGCAAGATAATCTGGGGCCCAGTACGGGGTAGCAAGTTAACTTTGTTGAGATGTTTGTTTAGTTGCTGTGTATAGCAAGATGATCAGGGACCCAATATGCAGCAGCATGTTAACTTTTTTGTGATATTTCTTTAGTTGCTTTGTACAGCAAAATGTTTGGGGCAGCAAGTTAACTTTGTTGTGACGTTTGTTTAGTTGCTGTGTACAGCAAGATATTCCAGGGCCCAGTATTGCAAAGTTCAGTTTTCTTTTTTTTTTAACCTAGTTAAAATTTTAAATTTTTTATTAACTGGCAACATAAAAATGTGACATGTAAATTTGGTTTTGTTTCAGCTTGCCATGTTGAAAAGACTTCTGGCTCATTACTTATGTTTACAATGAGGCCCTGTTTTTGTTGTTGTTTGGGAGGGGGGGGGGGGGGGGGGGGGGGTTTGTGTGTGATCGTAAGCGTGCTGTCTTTGTCTGTTTCCAAAATGTCTTATGTCAGATTTTCACTCACTCATCAGTTTGATCTAGGCTTTATGGATGCCTTTTAAACAATAAAAAAAAAATAATATAGAACTATCTGTCACTTGACAGTGTGTGTTTCAGTTATATCTTTAAATAACTGCATCAAAAATATGTTTTCTTGAGGACTGTAGTTAGTGGTATAACTACTGCTCTAGTGGACTAGACATGTCCCTGAGCTCCAGCACCAAGTGGGCCCTGGTAACTAGTGGTCAGAAGAAACCCTCACCTTTATATATATATATGTGTATATATTCTTTTAATTTTCTTTGTTCATGAGTTAAATAAAAGCCATTGCATATCTCAATTACTCATGCCCCTATAGGATAACTTCTTTGGTACGTCCTCAGATTACATTTTGACCTGTCTAGTTAACGCTATGAAACTGTCATGTGCCTGGGGCCCCTTATATTTTAGTAACGCCACTGACAGTGGTTAGTGCACTGGCTTTTGAGCTCATTTGTCCATGGTTCGATCCCCAGTTGAGGTGGGATTTTTAGATCACGGGATCAGTCCAGCCTCATGAATTGGGTACCAGAGCAACTCTGGGAAGGTTCAAGGCGGTTTGCATGATGCTGACCACATCACACCAAGTGTGCCATATGGTCAAGAAAATATGGGCCTAACACCATATTCCCAATATGCCTCAATGGTCATGTAATGGGATCCTTTACCTTTATTTTTTACTGACTGGGGTGCAAGTTTTCAATAATTTTTCCTTCTTATGCAGGTGGTAATTAAATTATGTATTGTTTCTGATAAATCTCCTATTTAAATTTAACTATTATGATGCTCAGCAAGTTATAGCTACAACTATTGGATGAAAAGGAATTCACTTTGCTCATGCATGAATACCCTAGTTAGGCCACTGACCAAGGCACCTCCATGAGGTGCATCTTGGAAATCGGCGACCTCTGAGTTCTGGAGTTTATTGAGGGATCGATTAGCCACACCAGAGCAGCCTAAAACCATGATTCCCATTGTGATGCAACATGTTCAGAATCCAACATTGCACACCAAGCCTGGGGGGAACTCACTTCAGCCCCAGACTTAACTCTGGCTTTTACTTGGTTGACTGCATGCAAGGGGATTCCACAGTGGATAAATGACAAATGAGTGGCGCTGGGAGGTGGCTCTGTGCAGGACGTGATGATTCCTTTGGACGCTCAGAATCAGAGCCCAGTATTTTAGCCCTGCACATTTGGAGAGTCCTCTGGATGGCAAGGAATGCACACTATGCTGCCTTTCTTTCTGCCTGCTAGCTTAAAACCAGATGTGAGATCCTTTAAAATACATGCAGAGCCAGGGAAAAATACCTGGGACAGTAACTTGAGCACAAAACTCCAACTCAACATGCTGCAGAATGCAGAAAAACCTTAGATCCACAATTTAGATAATGCTGCAAAACACTGACAAGCTCAGCAGCTCTACTTAAACTACAACAAACATATTCTTAGACATATGAAATTAGAAAACATGCAACATAACAATTCTGCATCTGCACTTTAAAAAAAAACAAATTATGTATAATATACAAAATTACGAATTCATGAATTAGCTTGCACTGCTTAGTAAGGCAATACACTTTGGAAAGACTAACCAAGCAAGTTAACCAATCACGATAAACAGTGTGACTAATTTCTTATCTCCTTACATATTTCATAACATGAATAATAAATATCAATAATAAATGTCAAATGTATTTAGTATATTAATATTCAGTCATGCTCACTTATCCCTGTTATGTCTGTCTCCATTTCTCTCCTTTATGTGCCTTTTCATTCATCACCCTTTAGCTCCCCAAGGAGCATAGGTTTTCAACAAACATCTGCCAAGTCTTCTTGTCCCATACCATCAGCTCAAAGTCTGTCCATGTATCCTTCATAACTATCTCCAGTTCTCTTCTCCATGTATCCTTCATAACTATCTCCAGTTCTCTTCTCCATGTATCCTTCATGTCTGTCTCCAGTTCTCTTCTCCATGTATTCTTCATAACTATCTCCAGTTCTCTTCTCCATGTATCCTTCATAACTATCTCCAGTTCTCTTCTCCATGTATCCTTCATAACTATCTCCAGTTCTCTTCTCCATGTATCCTTCATAACTATCTCCAGTTCTCTTCTCCATGTATCCTTCATAACTATCTCCAGTTCTCTTCTCCATGTATCCTTTATAACTATCTCCAGTTCTCTTCTCCATGTATCCTTCATGTCTGTCTCCAGTTCTCTTCTCCATGTATTCTTAGGTCACCCTCTATCTCTCTTACCCTAGGGATTCCAGAATAAGGACTGCCTGGTAATGCTATCGACTGGTTTCCTCAATGTGTGTCCTGTCCATCTCCAGCATCTTCTCATCTCTTGTTCCACTGGCGCTTGTCTAGTTCTAGTCATCAGTTCCACTTCAGTGATCTTATCATACGACTTCAATCCTTCTATTCTACACAATTCTATGAAAGTCTGTAGCTTTTTGGTTGTTGTTTTTGTTGTTCTCCATGTTTCACAGCCATACAATAGGACTGACTTTACATTGAAGATTCTGAGTTTTGTGGACTTTTAGTCTCCCTTATTCAGATCTTAGTAAGAATAATAACTGTAGTATTCTTCACATTTGATTATCTTTCATTCTAACAGTGCAATAGGCGATCATGTCTTGCCACAATTTTGGTCTGTGGTGCTGTTTATCATTCCTACTGTTGACTTTCTTCCCATGTTATAATGTTAAACTGTCAAGTCTCTTGTCAATTTTTTTTTCTGTTTATTTTTCCATTAGTTTTTATCTGCTGTATCATAACATTCCTCTATGATATCTTGACCAATAAAAATGGGCTGCCTCTTTCTGATGAGCATAATATGCCCCATTTGCATATTTGCCTGTTTCAGGGCATTATTATTTGTCTTGTTAGTTTAATCTTCTGTGAAACTGTGTCTCTGGCTATGACCTCCAGTAATCTTCTCTCTTTATTTATTGTCCATGATTTGTAATATCAATAAGCCAAAACTGTTGTTAATAGGAGCAGCAGCTGCAGCAGTAGTGGACTAGTGGTGGTGGTGATGGGGGCGGTGATAACAGTAGCAATGTTGGTGGTGGTAGTAGTAGTGTTGGTGGTATCACCGCGGCAGTGTTAATAGTAATGATGGTGATAGCAATAAATATGATGGCAGTGGTATAACTATCATAGTAGTAATAGTTATGGTGCTCTGTGCAGTTCTACAGGGTCTGAGAAAGACCTCAGGCATGTTGCAAGAGGCAACTATTATGAGGTTGTGTATGGGGCTGGCAACCTGATCATTCAAAATTAATAGTACAGAAACCACCAGTGCAACGACACATGAATTCTTTGATGCAGGCTTCTTGCAAGAAGGCCGTATGAGGTGTTACCCTATGCTTCATAAGCAGGGGAAAAAATTAGGCCTAGTAGCTGTAGTGATTATAAAAAAAAAAACAGCTTAATACACAAGCTAAACATTGAAAACAAATTTAGGACATCAGGTGCAGCACTGCCCAGTCTGCTTCTAGTTTTAATTCTCCGGGGCCATAATTTCTAACTCTTTATTCAACATCTCCTCAAACTTGTCTTTCATGGGTTCTCGTTTGGTAAGGTTTTGCCAAAGAAGAACAATTGCTGCGGTCTCATCTCCTCGTAGAAGTGCTTTTGCGACTGTTTCGCCTTCTTTCTTATCAATATTTCCATTTTCAAGGCTCGCCTCGGCACGCTTCTTTTCGGCTTCGCGTTTCTTCTTGCATCGCTGGTAGATCATGTAGAAAAATACGGCAACAAATAGGGGCAGGGGCGTCATTATGGCTGACGCCGCAGGACCGACTGTTGCCAGCTGGTTGTCCGGTGGAGGTAATGATAGGTAAAGAATTAGAAAAGCAATCGATGTATTCTGTGGAAATAAAGTGAGAAAAGAAAATTTACCAAAACTGATAATCCCACATTTCTTATGCTTTACCCTCAGTGTCACATTTCATTCTTTTCAACTAACTAACTACCTAACAAACAAACTAGCTAACTAACTAACCTCCTTCTAAAGTCCCCTGAGAAATTATTATACTGGGATTTCTCTATCTTGCACACTGATTGTGTGATCTAGATATTGTTGGTGAGGTTGTTGCCGTAACAATAAATATGTGGTTGAACCACAGTTTATTTGGTTTGTCTACCATCTTTTCGCAAAATGGAAAACAAAACAAACAACAACACAAAAAGTAATACGTCTTACTAAAGAAAGGACAAGGAAACCTACGTTGCGGCCACAAGGCCGTCGTCAGGCACAGACAAACAAAAGACAGAAGGGAAAGAAAGTGAGAATTAAGTGGAGAACATGAAACTATAGGAATAAGAGCCAAATACACCCTGATAGTGTCACATATTGGAGCGAAAATGGCCGCTACTGAACCGGAAACCGGAAGTGAATAGTATATTGAAACTATAAATAAAAAATAATGAAAACAAGGACTGGAAAACCGAGTAGGGGAAAAGTAATACATATTAAGATTTAAAAAATATATAATAATAAATAAAAAAATAAGTAAAATAAAATAAAAAGTAAAAAAAAAATGTAATAAAACAAGAATAAATATAACGGGCTAGATAGAAAAAGACACCTCATACAAAATAATGCTGGGTGTTCAAACCATTGGGTTTGAGGCAACCCATAAGATGGATGAGGCGTTCCAGGCGGAACCGACTGTTGGCGTCCGATGAATAGGATCTGATGGCTGTCACCTGGATGTAAGTGGCAACGTGGTGGCCAGGGCCATTGAAGTGGATGGCCACAGGTGTGGATTTCAGCTGCGATATATCATAGAGGTGTCTGCAGAATCGGTCACCCAGTCGTGTGCCCGTTTGGCCGATGTAAGTAGTATTGCAACGTTTGTATATAATAGCATAAATGACGTTACGTGACTCGCATGTGAAGCCCTGGGTGATGGTGAACTTGGCCTTAGGGAATGTCACTGTGCGTGTTTGGATTACATTCTGGCATGTCTTGCATCGTGTCCGGTTACATGGCTGGGTACCAAAATGGTCATCGTCGACAGTTTTCAAACGGCATTGGACTAGGAGGTCCCTCAAATTTTTATCCCGTCTATATGCCAACAAGGGTGGCTCACTAAAGACTTCCCGTACCACTGGGTCAGCTTGGGGGAGAGGTAGGTGGTGGTACAGGATCCTTTTAACAGCAGCACTGCGAGGGTGATAGGTCAATATTAACTTGACTCTATCCGAGGAGGTTTTGTGGCGGGGGCTGAGGGCCTCTAGACGTGAGATAGGGAGAACACGCTCTAAGGCAGAGGTAAGAATATCCTCCGGATACTAACTCTTGCGGAAGAAGTCCAATATTTCCTGAGCTCGGCATAAAAAGTCATCATCGTCATGGCATAACCGACGGAGGCGGAAAAGTTGTGAGAAAGGCAAAGAGTCACAACAAGCTTGAGGATGAGAGGAAGTGTACAAGAGATAACTGCATCAGTGGGTTTGTAGTACACCGAAGTGTTAAGGTGGGGGAGAAAGAGCGATAGTGACAACAATTTCAAGGAAATTAAGAGACAGTGGAGGTGTGAGAGGTGAATTGGATCGCTGGGTGGAAGTTGTTGATGAAGTTAATGAACCTAGATAGGTCAGCTCTGGCATATCAGTGAGACCTATGCCATCATCAATGTATCTATGATATATCAATGGAAAAGGTCCAGGATACTGCTGCCACACCTGATACTCCAGGTAACCCATGAAGAGGCAGGCATAGCTGGGACCCATCTTGGTGCCCATAATGACTCCACTGACTTGGTAAAAAAACTGTCCATTGAACTCAAAGAAATTGAGTCGAAGGACCAGTTCTGCAAGACGCAGGAGAGTCTCTGTAGCGATAGAGGGGTGGGTGCACTGGTTCAGGAAAAACCGGAGAGCTAGGAGACCATCAGAGTGAGGAATGGAAGTGTAAGTAGTATACAATGTTGTTTACGGTTAGTATTGTGGTGGATGGGCGTAACTTTTATATAAGGAAATGTGGTGGAGGAGCATGGTGGAGGCGCATGATTTTTTATATAAGGAAATGTGGTGGAGGAGCGTCGTGGAGGTGCATGACTTTTTATATAAGGAAATGTGGAGGAGGAGAGGTCTTTTTATATAGCAATATATTAGTTCGATAATGGCGGCTGTGTTTTGTTGTTTATACAAAATAGTTAGACATATATTACAAAACAGGTGTTACAATATTTAGTTTTACATATATTTACATATATTAAAACAGTTAGACTATATAGACGTATACTATATATATAAAAGAAAAAACACACTAAATACATTTTATATATTTATTGACAAAGAGGCGTTATCTGGTCTACGTGTGCTGTAGGGTGATGTCTAACCTCACTACTACTTTCGTGCAGGCCATACGGCTACAATGTATAAGCGGTGTGGTGTGGGTGGTATTGCTTTTGGTTTGCTTGGTGTTGTGTGTTGTTGTATTGGACTGGTAGTGTGTTGGTGTGTTTGTTTATACATATATACATACAATATATATAAAAAATATAAAAATCGATAATGACAGAACATTTTTAAAAATCGATAATATTGGATTAGGTTACTAAGAGGGTTTTTGAAGCGAGTGGAGCCTTTTTGTGCTGGCGTGGGTGACGACGTATGTTGCGGTGTAGCTGGCGGGGTGGGTTAGGGGGGTTTTTTGTGTGTGTGTGACTCAGCAGTGTGTTGGTGTGTTTTGGGAGTGAAGTGTTAGAGCCTTGTCTATACTAGGAACAGCATTGAGAGGTGGGAGTGAAGTGTTAGAGACATGACTAGGACCAGCCTCGAGAGGTGGGAGTGAAGTGTTAGAAACTTTACCAGGGCCAACACCTAGAGGGGGGAGTGCAGTGTTAGAGGCTTACCTATACCAGGTCCAGCATCGAGAGGTGGGAGTGAAGTGTTAGAGACCTGCCTATACTAGGACCAGCAACGAGAGGTGGGAGTGAAGTGTTAGAGACTTGACTATAACAGGTCTAACATCTAGAGGTGGGAGTGAAGTGTTAGAGACTTGCCTTTACTAGGACCAGCAGTGAGAGGTGGGAGTGAAGTGTTAGAGACTATACTAGGACCAGCAGCGAGAGGTGGGAGTGAAGTGTTAGAGACGTGACTATACTAGGTCTAGCAGCGAGAGGTAGGAATGCCGTGTTAGAGCCTTTACTAGGGCCAGCGCTTAGAGGTCTGAGTGAAGTGTTAGAGACTTGACTATACCATTTTTTGTGTAGGTGTTTTAATTGTTATGTGTTGTTGTATTGTATGTTGGTGTGTTTATTTAGACATATATACATACAATATAAATAAAAAATATAAAATCGATAATGAGGGAAAATATAAAAATCGATAATGGTGAGTAGTAGGTTACTAAGGGGTTTTTTGAAGCGAGGGGAGTCTTTTTGTGCTGGCGAGGGTGACGACGCATGGGTGTATTGTGGTGTAGCAGACAGGTGTAGGTTAGGGGTTTTTGTGTGTGTGTGACTCAGCAGTGTGTTGGTGTGTTTTGGGAATGAAGTGTTAGAGCCTTGTCTATACTAGGAACAGCATTGAGAGGTGGGAGTGAAGTGTTAGAAACTTTACTAGGGCCAGCATATAGAGGTGGGAGTGAAGTGTTAGAGACTACACCAGGGCCAGCAGCGAGAGGTGGGAGTGAAGTGTTAGAGACTTGATTAGGACCAGCATCGAGAGGTGGGAGTGAAGTGTTAGAGACTTGCCTATACTAGGACCAGCATCTAGAGGTGGAAGTAAAGTGTTAGAGACATGACTATACCAGGTCCAGTGTGGGAGTGAAGTGTTAGAGACATGACTATACCAGGTCCAGCATGGAGAAGTAGGAGTGAAGTGTTAGAGACTTGTCTATACTAGGTCTACCAGCTAGAGGTGGGAGTGATGTGTTAGAGACTTGAGTACACCAGGTCCAGCATTGAGAGGTGGGAATGCTGTGTTAGAGCCTTTACTAGGGCCAGCGCTTAGAGGTGGGAGTGAAGTGTTAAAGACTTGACTATACCATTTTTTGTGTAAGTATTTTAATTGTTATGTGTTGTTGTATTGTGTGTTGGTGTGTTTGTTTATACATATATACATACAATATATATAAAAAATCGATAATGGAGGAAAATATAAAAAATCGATAATGGCGGGCTAGTAGGTTACTAAGGGTTTTTCTAAGTGAGAGTGTGGGGGTTATTGATTTTGACTGGTGGGGGGGGGGGGGGGGATGACTCATAAGTGTGTTGAGGCGTAGTGCTGGAGTAAGAAAATGTAAAAGCGGTGTGGTGTAGGTGGTATTGGTTTTGGTCTTGTCTGGTAATTTTATGTGTAGGTATTTTAATTGTTGTGTGGTGTGGTGTAACTGGTGGGTTTGGGTTTTTGTGTGCTGTTGTATTGTGTATGATTCGGCATTGTGTTGTGTTGTCTTTTTATACAATATTTATACAATATATATTTTACAACAGATATTAATACGTATACACACGATATTTATACATACCATATTTAGACATCATAGATAACAAAGATTTTTTAATTGTAATAAATATATTTAATTCTTTTAAAATAAGACGAAATGTCAAGCTAAAGCACAAGTCTCAGCCGCTTTGTAGGTTTCTTCTTCTTCGGTGGTAGATTAGAGACATCGGCCAAGTGGTTGTCTGTGGTGGGAACTGACGTACAAGGGTTGGTGTTAGGAAACCAACTCGGTTCTGGGGATATTGGTTGATAACAACTGGAGTTGATGTAGTGGTCAAACGTGTTACTGGGGCAGGTAGTAGTAGGTGTCTGCTTCTTCGGTGGTAGATTAGAGACATCGACAAGGTCGTTGTCTGTGGTGGGAGCTGACATACAAGTGTTGGTGTTAGAAAACCAACTCGGTTCTGGGGATATTGGTTGATAACAACTGGAGTTGATGTAGTCGTCAAACGTGTTACTGGTACAAGTAGTAGGACAGGTATCCGTGTTTGGTGACTGTAGTCGGTCAAATTCGGCGAGGATTTCACCCTGTAAAGTCAACAAATGTTCAAACTCAGGGCGAGTTAACGTAATGCCGGTTTTGGTAGGAAACTTTAGATATGATTCACAAAGTATTTTCGCACGTATAGTAAAGGTTGGCCTTGGTAAACTCTTACAGACGCGGCCTTCAGCCCGCTCTCCAACGGTACAAGCATTTCATCACTTCTTTTGATGTAGACCCAGTTGGTGGGAACAGTGGAAGTCATCTTCAATGCATTGTGCTTGGGAGTGTCTGTCGTTATCACACCACCGCTTCAGTAAAGTATGAACGTGAGTGTCTGGTCGTTGGTCTTCCAAGTGTCTATTTATATGAAGGAAAACTAGTTTAATTTGGTTTTTGAAACGTATCCAGACTTGTGCTAGCAAGGGTCTGATTAGTCGAAAAACTAATCGATAGTTAACGCGTTGTCGATGTGAAAATTTTTGTTTGCTGGCATTGTAAGTGTATGACTCATGGACGTATTGGCGTGAGGAAAAAACGACAGCAAAAATCCGATAAAAGGGCGGGCAAAGCCTTATAGAGGAAAATACACACACACACAAAATTGATAAATTTTATAGAGGAAGATGGTTAGGTTTTTGTGCTGTGTTGTGTGTAGCTAGTGATGAGAATATAGGATGTTGAGAGGTGAAATGGTTACGTTATCGTTGTGGGCATGTCTTTTTATGTAAAAATAGGACAGGGAATTTCCGTTGTTGGATGAGTACAGCTAAAAGTCTAGCTTATTGTGTTGTTTATTGAGCTCCTTAGTACGGTTGTCCTGCCCCGCGCTTGTTGTTTTAGTGAGAACCGCCAAAAACGTGGGTTTGTATATTGTGTTGTGTTGTTTTATTCAGCCCCTTAGTATTAGGTGTACTGTGCTCCCTGAAACAACCAGGGGTTCTCTTCTCGTATAATTCCCTACCCTGGGAGTTCTGACAAACGATTCGTGTTTTACCCTCACTAGTAAGAAAACTCGGCTCGATGGGCGTAGCGAAACTTCGCGCGGAAAACCATTGTTTGTATACTTTATCTAAGAAATACATTATACAAACAGGACACATAATAGAAGAGAGCTATTTTTTAGATGGGAAGAGGTGTAGTGGTTACGTTATCGTTATGTACCTGTCTGTTTATGTAAAAATAGAACAGGGAATTTCCGTTGTTGGGTGAATGTAATTACATATTGATGCAGGTGCTGGGCCATGGGATAGTTTTCTTTATTATATATAGTATGTCACGAGTAATAAGTCTATACAGGCCAATGCACAGCTAGTGGTATGTAAGTGTGACACACACACACACACACACACACAGCCGTATTCTCCAGGAAATACCGCAAGAGCTGACGTATTTTTATTTGGTTCTTATTACAACGACTAATTGTGTTACCGCTATTTTTAGAATCGGATCGATGGCCCGTGCAAAACATCGCGCATAAACCATGACTCGTTTATAAAATTCCGGTACCATAGAGGGTGACGTCAGGGCTAAATATATCGATCTAGAAAAGCGTAATAAAAAATCTAACATGCAGAGTTTTGCGTATTGGTAGACGAAAAATCCTAGCTGCAACGGGATTTACCTGTGTAAGACTAACATTTTACCTTTGTAAGACTAACCCGGCTGCTTATTTCTGTTCACGTCACAAGTTCAAAACACAATCGAGCAATAGTAGAAATTTATAAAAGAAACATTCATTCGTTCATGTGTTCGAACCCCCGCGACTTAAGGTTTCACTTTTTTCACACGGGTGACATCTGGTGATAGGTTTTATATTGTCTCCCAAGCGGTTCAAACATGCGGCGACCACGGAAATGTAGTACATTAAATAAATGTAACTAAGTATTTGTTCCAGTTATCAAACGGGTATCTACGTTTTGTCTTGCAATTTTCAAACTTTAGTAAAAGCTTTTCTTCCAAGCAGCAAAGATGGTCCCAAAATTTTCTCCCAGACCTGCGCAAAGGGTCCAACCTGTAGGTAAATAGATCAACTGTCAAATACTTCTTTAAATATTTCTTACCATTGTCAAAATATTTCTTACCATTGTCAAAATATTTCTTCCACTTGTCAAAATATTTCTTCCACTTGTCAAAATATTTCTTACCGTTGTCAAAATATTTCTTCCACCCAGCAAAAAAAAAAGTTCTTCCACTTGTCAAAATATTTCTTCCACTTGTCAAATATTTCTTACCGGTGTCAAAATATTTCTTCCACTTGGCAAAAAATTTCTTCCACTAGTCAAATATTTCTTACCGTTGTCAAAATATTTCTTACCGTTGTCAAAATATTTCTTCCACGTGACAAAAAAAATTTCTTCCACCTATCAAAATATTTCTTCCACTTGTCAAAATATTTCTTCCATTTGTCAAAATATTTCTTACCGTTGTCAAAATATTTCTTCCACTTGTCAAAATATTTCTTACCGTTGTCAAATTATTTCTTCCACTTGGCAAACAATTTTTCTTCCACTTGTCAAATATTTCTTACCGTTGTCAAAATATTTCTTCCACTTGGCAAAAATTTCTTCCACTTGTCAAAATATTTCGTCGACTTGTCAAATATTTCTTACCGGTGTCAAAATATTTCTTCCACTTGGCAAATATTTCTTCAAATATTTCTTACAGTTGCCAAATATTTATGCAAATGTTTTTGTTAGCTGTCAAATATTTCTTCAAACGGGTCTTCCAGTTGTCAAATATTTCTAACAGTTGTCAAATACTACTAACAGTTGTCAAATGTTTCTTAAAATATTTCTGCTAGTCGCCAACCATTTCTTCAAAGGCGACCATCTTTCATGCGGTGGATATGGCCAAGACAGCGTAGGCTTCCCTGTCTCAGCCAGCTATACTGGCTTTGAAGGCCAGCACGTGATAACACCTCAACATTTGGCACTTTATCTTTCCACGAAAGGCCGAGGAGGTGGCACAGACATGGTAGATGGCAGGTATTGAGCCTTCTTTCTTGCTTAGCATAGATTGTCCAGGTCTCACTAACATATAGAAGTGTACTGGTGATGCAGGTGTTATATACCGCAGCTTTGGTCTTCGTTGTGAGTTTGGCGTTTCCCCAAACACGTGATGTGAGGCGGGTAAAGGTAGCTGCAGCTTTGTTAATGAGGCTATCAATTTCGGTGCCCAGAGAGAGTTTATCATTGATGATATACACAAGGTATGTGTGAGCCACGTGGTGTTAAGTCCGCCGAAGTGACGCTAACTGTGTTACCGCTAGTTATGAAACCAGATCGAGGGTCGGGGCAGACTTCGCGAGGAAACCATTGAGCGTAGACCGCGTGAAACTCCGTTAGCATAGAGGGTCGAATGGCTTCGGTTAGGGTGGGTGTCGTCAGCGCTAAATATAGGCTATCGGTAGCCAGCTCGCGTGATACAAGGGAAACAAGTTTATGTATAAAAAAAAAACTACAAGAGCAAAAGAACATAAACGGAGTTTCACGCGGTCTACGCTCAATGGTTTCCTCGCGAAATCTGCCCCGACCCTCGATCTGGTTTCATAACTAGCGGTAACACAGTTAGCGTCACTTCGGCGGACTTAACACCACGTGGCTCACACATACCTTGTGTATATCATCAATGATAAACTCTCTCTGGGCA
Organism: Oreohelix idahoensis; assembly: GCA_024509875.1. Lineage (NCBI taxonomy): Eukaryota > Metazoa > Mollusca > Gastropoda > Stylommatophora > Oreohelicidae > Oreohelix > Oreohelix idahoensis. The sequence goes on from JAMPIV010015511.1 coordinate 425,908, forward strand.
CCGAAATTGATAGCCTCATTAACAAAGCTGCAGCTACCTTTACCCGCCTCACATCACGTGTTTGGGGAAACGCCAAACTCACAACGAAGACCAAAGCTGCGGTATATAACACCTGCATCACCAGTACACTTCTATATGTTAGTGAGACCTGGACAATCTATGCTAAGCAAGAAAGAAGGCTCAATACCTGCCATCTACCATGTCTGTGCCACCTCCTCGGCCTTTCGTGGAAAGATAAAGTGCCAAATGTTGAGGTGTTGTCACGTGCTGGCCTTCAAAGCCAGTATAGCCGGCTGAGACAGGGAAGCCTACGCTGTCTTGGCCATATCCACCGCATGAAAGATGGTCGCCTTTGAAGAAATGGTTGGCGACTAGCAGAAATATTTTAAGAAACATTTGACAACTGTTAGTAGTATTTGACAACTGTTAGAAATATTTGACAACTGGAAGACCCGTTTGAAGAAATATTTGACAGCTAACAAAAACATTTGCATAAATATTTGGCAACTGTAAGAAATATTTGAAGAAATATTTGCCAAGTGGAAGAAATATTTTGACACCGGTAAGAAATATTTGACAAGTCGAAGAAATATTTTGACAAGTGGAAGAAATTTTTGCCAAGTGGAAGAAATATTTTGCCAACGGTAAGAAATATTTGCCAAGTGGAAGAAATATTTTGCCAACGGTAAGAAATATTTACCAAGTGGAAGAAATTTTTGCCAGCTGGAAAAAATATTTGCCAAGTGGGAAAAATATTTGCATAAATATTTGACAAGTGTAAGAAATTTTTGTCAAGTGGAAGAAATATTTTGACAAGTGGAAGAAATTTTTGCCAAGTGGAAGAAATATTTTGACACCGGTAAGAAATATTTGACAAGTGGAAGAAATTTTTTTTGCCAAGTGGAAGAAATATTTTGACAACGGTAAGAAATATTTTGACAAGTGGAAGAAATATTTTGACAATGGTAAGAAATATTTTGACAAGTGGAAGAAATATTTTGACAAGTGGAAGAAATATTTTGATAGGTGGAAGAAATTTCTTTTGTCAACTGGAAGAAATATTTTGACAAGTGGAAGAAATATTTTGACAACGGTAAGAAATATTTTGACAAGTGGAAGAAATATTTTGACAAGTGGAAGAAATATTTTGATAGGTGGAAGAAATTTATTTGACAAGTGGAAGAAATATTTTGACAACGGTAAGAAATATTTTGACAACAGTAAGAAATATTTGACAAGTGGACGAAATTTTTTGCCAAGTGGAAGAAATATTTTGACACCGGTAAGAAATATTTGACAAGTGGAAGAAATATTTTGACAATTGGAAGAACTTTTTTTTTTGCTGGGTGGAAAAAATATTTTGACAACGGTAGGAAATATTTTGACAAGTGGAAGAAATATTTTGACAACGGTAAGAAATATTTTGACAATGGTAAGAAATATGTAAAGAAGTATTTGACAGTTGATCTATTTACCTACAGGTTGGACCCTTTGTGCAGGTCTGGGAGAAAATTTTGGGACCATCTTTGCTGCTTGGAAGAAAAGCTTTTACTAAAGTTTGAAAATTGCAGGACAAAACGTAGATACCCGTTTGATAACTGGAACAAATACTTAGTTACATTTATTTAATGTACTACATTTCCGTGGTCGCCGCATGTTTGAACCGCTTGGGAGACAATATAAAACCTATCACCAGATGTCACCAGTGTAAAAAAAAAGTGAAACCTTAAGTCGCGGGGGTTCGAACACACAAACAAAGGAATGTTTCTTTTATAAATTTCTACTATTGCTCGATTGTGTTTTGAACTTGTGACGTGAACAGAAATAAGCAGCCGGGTTAGTCTTACAAAGGTAAAATGTTAGTCTTACACAGGTAAATCCCGTTGCAGCTAGGATTTTTCGTCTACAAATACGCAAAACTCTGCATGTTAGATTTTTTATTACGCTTTTCTAGATAGCTATATTTAGCCCTGACGTCACCCTCTATGGTACCGGAATTTTATAAACGAGTCATGGTTTACACGCGATGTTTTGCGCGGGCCATCGATCCGGTTCCAAAACTAGCGGTAACACAATTAGTCGTTGTAATAAGAACCAAATAAAAATACGTCAGCTCTTGTGGTATTTCCTGGAGAATACGGCTCTGTGTGTGTGTGTGTGTGTGTGTGGGTGGGTCACTTACATACCACTAGCTGTGCATTGGCCTGTGTAGACTTATTACTCGTGACATACTATAAATAATAAAGAAAACTATCCCATGGCCCAGCACCTGCATCAATATAAAATTACATTCACCCAACAACGGAAATTCCCTGTTCTATTTTTACATAAACAGACAGGTACATAACGATAACGTAACCACTACACCTCTTCCCATCTAAAAAATAGCTCTCTTCTATTATGTGTCCTTTTTGTACAATGTTTTTCTTAGATAAAGTATACTAACAATGGTTTTCCACGCGAAGTTTCGCGACGTCCATCGAGCCGAGTTTTCTTACTAGTGAGGGTAAAACACGAATCGTTTGTCAGAACTCCCAGGGTAGGGAATTATACGAGAAGAGAACCCCTGGTTGTTTCGGGGAGCACAATACACCTAGTACTAAGGGGCTGAATAAAACAACACAACACAATAGACAAACACACGTTTTTGGCGGTTCTCACTAAAACAACAAGCGCGGGGCAGGACAACCGTACTAAGGAGCTCAATAAACAACACAATAAGCTAGACTTTTAGCTGTACTCATCCAACAACGGAAATTCCCTGTCCTATTTTTACATAAAAAGACATGGCCACAACGTTAACGTAACCATTTCACCTCTCAACATCCTATATTCTCATCACTAGCTACACACAACACAGCACAAAAACCTAACCATTTTCCTCTACAAAATGTATCAATTTTGTGTGTGTGTGTATTTTCCTCTATAAGGCTTTGCCCGCCCTTTTATCGGATTTTTGCTGTCGTTTTTTCCTCACGCCAATACGTCCATGAGTCATACACTTACAATGCCAGCACACACAAATTTTCACATCGACAACGCGTCAACTATCGATTAGTTTTTCGACTAATCAGACCCTTGCTAGCACAAGTCTGGATACGTTTCAAAAACCAGATTAAACTAGTTTTCCTTCATATAAATAGACACTTGGAAGACCAACGCCCAGGCACTCACGTTCATACTTTACTGAAACGGTGGTGTGATAACGACAGAAACTCCCAAGCACAACGCATTGAAGATGACTTCCACTGTTCCCACCAACTGGGTCTACATCAAAAGAAGTGATGAAATGCTTGTACCGTTGGAGAGCGGGCTGAAGGCCGCGTCTGTAAGAGTTTACCGAGGCCAACCTTTACTACACGTGCGAAAATACTTTGGTGAATCATATCTAAAGTTTCCTACCAAAACCGGCATTACGTTAACTCGCACTGAGTTTAAACATTTGTTGACTTTACAGGGTGAAATCCTCGCCGAATTTGACCGACTACAGTCACCAAACACGGATACCTGTCCTACTACTTGTACCAGTAACACGTTTGACGACTACATCAACTCCAGTTGTTATCAACCAGTATCCCCAGAACCGAGTTGGTTTCCTAACACCAACCGATGTACGTCAGCTCCCACCACAGACAACCACCTGGCCGATGTCTCTAATCTACCACCGAAGAAGCAGACACCTACTACTACCTGCCCCAGTAACACGTTTGACCACTACATCAACTCCAGTTGTTATCAACCAATATCCACAGAACCGAGTTGGTTTCCTAACACCAACCCTTGTACGTCAGCTCCTACCACAGACAACCACTTGGCCGATGTCTCTAATCTACCACCGAAGAAGATGAAACCTACAAAGCGGCTGAGACTTGTGCTTTAGCTTGACATTTCGTCTTATTTTAAAAGAATTAAATATATTTATTACAATTAAAAAATCTTTATTATCTATGATGTCTAAATATGGTATGTATAAATATCGTGTGTATACGTATTAATATCTGTTGTAAAATATATATTGTATAAATATTGTATAAAAATACAACACAACACAATGCCGAATCATACACAATACAACCGCACACAAAAACCCAAACCCACCAGTTACACCACACCACACAACAATTAAAATACCTACACATAAAATTACCAGACAAGACCAAAACCAATACCACCTACACCACACCGCGTTTACATTTTCTAACTCCAGCGCTACACCTCAACAAACTTATGTGTCATCACCTCTACCTCCCCCCAGCAATCAAAATCAATAACCCCCACACTCTCACTTAGAAAAACCCTTAGTAACATACTAGCCCGCCATTATCGAGTTTTTATATTTTCCGCCATTATCGATTTTTTTATGTTATTTATATATATTGTATGTATATATGTATAAACAAACACACCAACACACAATACAACAACACATAACAATTAAAATACTTACACAAAAAATGGTATAGTCAAGTCTCTAACACTTCACTCCCACCTCTAAGCGCTGCCCTAGTAAAGGCTCTAACACGACATTCCCACCTCTCAATGCTGGACCTGGTGTACTCAAGTCTCTAACACTTCACTCCCACCTCTAGCTGGTAGACCTAGCCTAGACATGTCTCTAATACTTCACTCCCACCTCTCCATGCTGGACCTGGTATAGTTATGTCTCTAACACTTCACTTCCACACTGGACCTGGTATAGTCATGTCTCTAACACTTCACTCCCACCTCTAGATGCTGATCCTAGTATAGGCAAGTCTCTAACACTTCACTCCCACCTCTCAATGCTGTTCCTAGTATAGACAAGGCTCTAACACTTCACTCCCAAAACACACCAACACACTGCTGAGTCACACACACACAAACCCCTAACCTACGCCCATCCGCTACACCACATTACACCCATGCGTTGTCACCCTCGCCAGCACAAAAAGACTCCCCTCGCTTCAAAAAACCCCTTAGTAACCTACTACTCACCATTATCGATTTTTATATTTTCCCTCATTGTTGATTTTTTATATTTTTTATTTATATTGTATGTATATATGTCTAAACAAACACACCAACACACAATACAGCAACACATAACAATTAAAATACCTACACAAAAATGGTATAGTCAAGTCTCTAACACTTCACTCCCACCTCTATGCGCTGGCCCTAGTAAAGGCTCTAACACGGCATTCCCACCTCTCGCTGCTAGGCCTAGTATAGTCACGTCTCTAACACTTCACTCCCACCTCTCGCTGCTGGTCCTAGTATAGTCTCTAACAATTTTACTCCCACCTCTCGCTGCTGGTCCTAGTAAAGGCAAGTCTCTAACACTTCACTCCCACCTCTAGATGTTAGACCTGTTATAGTCAAGTCTCTAACACTTCACTCCCACCTCTCGTTGCTGGTCCTAGTATAGGCAGGTCTCTAACACTTCACTCCCACCTCTCGATGCTGGACCTGGTATAGGTAAGCCTCTAACACTCCACTCCCCCCTCTAGGTGTTGGCCCTGGTAAAGTCTCTAACACTTCACTCCCACCTCTCAATGCTGGTCCTAGTCATGTCTCTAACACTTCACTCCCACCTCTCAATGCTGTTCCTAGTATAGACAAGGCTCTAACACTTCACTCCCAAAGCACACCAACACACTGCTGAGTCACACACACACACAAAAAACCCCTAACCCACCCCGCCAGCCACACCGCAACATACGTCGTCACCCACGCCAGCACAAAAAGGCTCCACTTGCTTCAAAAACCCTCTTAGTAACCTAATCCAACATTATCGATTTTTTAAAATTTTCCGTCATTATCGATTTTATATATATTGTATGCATATATGTATAAACAAACACACCAACACACTACCAGTCCAATACAACAACACACAACACCAAGCAAACCAAAAGCAATACCACCCACACCACACTGCTTATACATTGTAGCCGTATGGCCTGCACGAAAGTAGTAGTGAGGTTAGACATCACCCTACAGCACCCATAGACCAGATAACGCCTCTTTGACAATAAATATATAAAATATATTTAGAGTGTTTTTTCTTTTATATATATAGTATATGTCTATATAGTCTAACTGTTGTAATATATGTAAACATATGTATAACTAAATATTGTAACACCTGTTTTGTAATATATGTCTAACTATTTTGTATAAACGACAAAACACAGCCGTCATTATCGAACTAATATATTGCTATATAAAAAGACCTCTCCTCTTCCACGCTCCTCCACCACATTTCCTTATATAAAAGTTACGCCCCTCCACCACAATACTAACCGTAAACAACATTGTATACTACTAGTGTAAAGCCAGCAGACATCTAACAGAAATAAACGGTAGGTACAGTCAAGGGAAAGTTGGATAGAGGAAAAAGTAGTTAGGGCATGGTTGGTGTCCTTTAAGAAGGAAGGAAGCTGCTCTACAATAGGCTGGAAGACACTGTCTAGGAAGTCAGATATATGTTCGGTAGGGCAAGCACAAGCCGAAACAATGGGTCTCCCAGGGTTGGAGGGTTTATGAATTTTTGGTAGCATATAGAACACAGGCTTACCCAGACAACTATTATCAATACAGAGATGAGAGGCGCTAGAAGGTAAGGACTTGTTGGCGATAAGACTTTTGATGGTGTCATGGACCAGACGACTGCTAAATTAGAAAGAGAGACAGATCTCTGATTGTAGGAGGGTTTTGTGTTAACAAAACGTGCGTAGATGAAAGCTAGGTAAAAGAAAAGTGTAGATAATTAAATAGATATATGAAAGCTATTATCATAATATGTCACAGTGTTTACAAAGTAAAATTATAATATTAATAACTTCAACTACAATTAACCAGTATAACAACACATTCAGTAACTGAGCACACATAAGAACATCTGGAAGCTAGTGGATTTCTAGTTGTTTCAGTGGAGGAGCTTTTAACCCTTGAATTGTTGTGGATTTTCTGTCAAGTTTAACATTATTTTATGAAACTTTAACATCAAGTAAGCCCTGAAGTTATTGATTTCTTCACTCTACATTTAATTTATTTCTTATCGTCTGAAATTAAATGAAGCCAAAATGAGTGATATTTTACAAATAAATTGAGCAACATTTGACCAGCAACAGCAGTTATTTTAAAAGATTGATTAACTAAACACCGTTTTACTAACAAGATTTTTAATTTGTCTTCACTAGTTAACTAATTTAAATTCGATTACATTCTTTCTTTTCAGTATTTTTCAAAAAATTGGGGAAAAGGGGGTAGGGAGAATAAGATATTTGTCACGTCACATAAGTGGGTAGGGGGGGGGGGGGGGGGGAGGCACAATGAATATGCAAATAATAATAATAATAAATTCTTTAAGCACCACACACGGAGCATAAGGCAGAAACCAGTGCTCTCCCGGTTGTACGTTGTGACGCCATTCCTCTTAGCTCTTGCACATTGTTTAATCCCAACGTTCTTCCTTCTCTTATTATTGTTCTTCTGAGTGTTTCTTTTGGTCTTCCCTTTTTCCTCTTACCCTCAGGAACCCAAGTGAGTGCCTGCAATGGTATTCTGTTGTTTTGCATTCGTAGGACATGACCGATATATGACCATCGTCTTTTCCTTATATAGTTGGAGACATATTTCTGCCTAGAGTTTTCTCTTATTTGTCGATTAGTCTTGAATTCTTTCCAACTGATGTTCATGAGTTTTCTAAGACATTTGTTCTCGAATGTATTCAGCTTGTTCTCCAATGATTTTGTTAACATTTGAATTAAACAGACGAAGCTTGGTATGTATATTCAATGATCGTAATTTCCAAATGTTAGATAATCTATTGAAGGCGCTAGCTGCCAAAGCAATTCTAGTATGAATTTCTCTTGTTGTGTCACCATCCTGAGTCATTTTACTGCCTAAATAATTGAAACTTTCAACTTTCTGTAGTTTTTCCCCGTTCAGGATGATATTAAAGGTCTCGTTAGAAAAGTTCATAACTTTAGTTTTAGAGGCATTTATTTGGAGACCTATTTTAACCGAAAGATGACACAAATTATTTACTGCTTCTTTGGATTGTCTGGGTGTGGAACTTAAGAATGCTAAATCATCTGCGAAATCCAGGTCCCCCAGGAATTTTCCATTTGTCCATTTTATACCTAATTGTTCATTGTGGGTATAGTTTCTCATAACCCAATCAATAGCTATTCCAAAAAGTAGTGGTGACATAATACAGCCTTGTTTCACCCCTGTTTCTACTGTAAACCATTCTGTATTCCCTTTATTTGTTCTAACACAACATCTTGCATTGTCATATAGCGCTTTGATTATATTCACATATTTTGTTGGAAAACCATAGATTGTAAGTATCTTCCACAATGATGGGCGGTGTAGACTATCAAAGGCTTTTTGAAAATCGACAAAGGTGATAATAAGTGGCGATTGCATTTCCACTGATTCTTCTATAATTGTTCTTAGTGTGAATATTTGATCAATAGGCCTACATGATCGTTTCGGCCTGAAACCCGCTTGTTCTTCTCTGATCTTTTCGTCAGCATGCAATTTAAGTCTTTCTAACATCATGCAACATAATAATTTTCCAGGTACTGATAATAGAGATATACCACGCCAGTTATTACAGTCTGATAGATCACCTTTCTTCGGTAACTTTACAATAATACTGTCTTTCCATTGTTGTGGTGGTTGTTCTTCTCTCCATACTTCATTTATAATATCTAAAATTCTCAAGAGGTTGTTGTCATTAACTGCTTTAATCATTTCGCCTGAAATTTCGTCAACTCCAGCAGCTTTAGAATTTTTTAATCTTTTAACAGCTTGAAATCATTATTTTCAATACCCTTCGGCTTCCCAACAAGCATAAGCGTTCACGAATTCATGCCAATCCTTCATGTTGTGTGCCATTCTTTCCGTGCCTTTATCCATTTTATGACTGTCTCCAGTTCCCTTCTCCATAAGTTTTTGGTCTCCTTCTAACTTTCTTACTGTATGGATTCCCGAACAAGGACTGACTTATAACGCCATCAACGTGTTTCCTCAACGTCTGTCCTGTCCAGCGTCAGCAGCTTTGAAATCAATACCGTAAAACTTTTCTTAACTGGCGAAAGCAACGAAATAAGATTATTTTTAAGTGCATAATCTGACAAGACAAGACAAGATAATGTGTGAAATAACTTGGCCGTTGTTGTATCCGGGGGTCTCTACGAAGATAAACACAGAATAGGACGATTTATTCCTCAGAAATGTCGTAAGAAGCATCAAATATGAGATTGTGCATGACGCTGGCAACTTCACCATGTATCATAAATTGATACAGAAACCACTGGTACAAGAACACGAGGGCTATAACACAAAGTACCTGCACAAAGATGGCTCCATGCTCCATAAGAAACATGGAGGAAATGAACGTGTGAACTTGACTACCCTGATTTTATTTATTTATTTTAAAAAAAATTGGTCTCGTTTTGGTGAGGCGCGCTCGATTCAACCTAGACATAAGGTCCGTCGGTTATACAAGGGCAGATATCCAAATATAAAAGACCGTGTGATATGGTTGTTAGTTATACTAACCTGAGTGGTTTTTTCCGTCCAAGAAAAGACGGTGAGGGCAAAACTAAATCCATTTTCACGCATTCTAGTATTCTTTGCAATGAACTGAGACCTCTTTAAACTGTTGATGTGTTTACGTTGTTGCTATGGGGATGGGATGGGAGGGACTGGTAACCTTATTATGTAAAACAAATTTCTACAAAAACTACAAACTACCGATGCAAGAGGTCATGCACGCTTTGGTGCCGGCTAGCTGCAAGAAGACCAGCTGCAGTAATGACTCTATGCTCCATATGGTGCAAAATGATAATGATACTTATGGGACAGAACGGTTCCCCCCCAACCCCCTTTCCTACTAAACAAAACTTTGCATATAACAACTTCTAAAATGGGGGCTTTCTCATCTCCCCCTTTCCCCCACCTTTCTTCCAATTCATACGAATGACCTGAATCATATACAAAGTATATCTAAGTTTTTTTTTTAGGTTGTTTGATCACAAAAGCCATTTGCAACACATGTAACTCATCACCTGAATCCCAGTCTCTATGGCAATCGTCTTGATATGTGTCCAGGAACGACAACACAGAAAGGCTACGAATCCACCCAGAAGGTAACCAACGTACGGCAGAAGACATCCAGCAACAATCGTCATGGGACGTATCATCTCAAATATATACGCGTTTATGTATATCCCGAACGTGATGGTGAAAGCAACAATGATGACCAGAACTGGCTTCAGGATTTTACCAATGATATTGGCCACACGGGGGAGCTGCAATGGGAGGTACAAAATAACATTTGTAAAGCTATAAGTGATGTGCATGTGAAGGGTTTATCCGTTGATTAATTTTGTTGTTCATGGCATGAATTCAGGCTGTAATGACTGTTTTGCCTGCCTGGTGGCGGCGGGTAGAATAATAGGGATAAATATTGCAGATAAGTTTATTATTAAAAAAAAACAGTCTTACACAGTGACAAAGACACATAGGAGCAATATTTTACCAAAAGGAGCTCTCTTATAAGAATAAATAATGCAGGAAACCTGAGTCCAGTGAACGGTAAGTAAATAAGTAAATAACGGTAATTAAGAGGTACTCGTTGGACATAAAGGATGACTCCAGACAACAGAAAAGAAAATATAAGTGATCGGCTTACCTGGAATGGAACCTAGGACCAACCAAACGGCGCCATCACCTTGCTGTGACAGTTCACCGTGAAAAGACGCTCAGCCAATTTTGCACCCCAAAAAAGTGCATCATTGGCTGAGGTCATTCTCAAGATACACACACAACTACCGTGTTTCCCCGAAAATAAGACCTACCCCGAAAATAAGCCCTAGCACGATTTTTCAGGATGCTTTTAATATAAGCCCTACCCCGAAAATAAGCCCTAGTGCCCTACCCCGAAAATAAGCCTTAGTGAATTTCCCCGAAAATAAGCCCTAGTGCATTTCGTCAGCTAGAATGAGAGACTTGTTGCCGAATGGCCAGTCGGAGTACAGACGCCACTAAAGCGCACTTGATAATGAACGGATGTGGTTCATAATTCAGTACGTCACTCTTGTGAAATAAAGAAGCAGAATTTTGGCACCAGCAATGTCTCGTCGCTTTTGTGTGTGCCATCGTTCTTAAGTCTCATAATTTTTGTTGCCACTCCTGTCTCGTAAGTCTTCAATTAACACTTGATTTAATGGTAGACTTAAGGGAATAATATTTTGACACCCAGACAAGATGAGTGCAAAAAGAAAGAGCTATTCCGTCGATTACAAGAAAGGAATCGTTGAAGACTCCCGGGGCAAGAATCTTACGGCTTTCTGCAAAGAGAAGAAGCTTGATCTCCGAATGGTCCGAAAATGGCGAGCAGAGTACGATAACCTCAGTCAGCAGGTGGAAGAAGGAAATGCTAAGAAGCGCGAGTGTGGATCAGGTCGGCAACCATTTATTTCTGAACTGGAAGACATCATCTGTGAATGGATTGCTGACAGGAGAGCAAAGACTTTGGTTGTGCGCAGGGCTGATATTCAAGCATTTGCCCTTGCAATGGCACCACATTTAGAAATATCCCCAGAAGAATTCAAAGCATCACAACACTGGCTGGATGGCTTCCTTCAGCGATATAAACTGTCTCTAAGAAAATCGACAACACTGTTCAAGCTGGAAGATACTGAAATATTAAACGTGCACTTGCATTCAAGTACTTTGTTGATCGCATCGACTTTTCTAAATACCAACTCTCCAACATGATTGCCATTGATGAAACTGCAGTGTCCATGGGCCTAGGATCTCAAACGACAATTGACCAGACGGGTGCCTCGTCAATCTACATTTCGTCCACTGGTTACGAAAGAGCACGTGTTACCTGTATTTTGGCAGTTTATCTGGATGGAAGGAAAGCCCCACCTCTAATCATCACTAAGGGCAAGAAAGGTAACATTGAATGTGTTTCAGGCATTTATGTTCTTGAAACCGAAAAAGCCTGTTGCACACAAGCAGTTATAAGGAAGTGGGTCGATTTAATGCTGCCTCTTGTTTTGCGAGGTGGTCAACGAGGTCTGCTAGTCTGGGATTCAGCCAGCACTCACCGCGCTAAAGACATGAAGAACTTCCTTGCAGAGAGAAGAATAGATCAAATAATGATTCCCGCAGGAATCACTTCTTATCTCCAGACTCTTGGTATTGCAATAAACAAGCCATTCAAGGACCATTTGCGCATAGAAATCAACGACTACATTGAAAATAGAATGGAGAGAAATCAGCGCGGAAACTTTGTGAAGCCTAGTTTGCAGGAGGTCGTGACTTGGGTGAAGAATTCATAGGATAAAATCACTGACAGCTGTGTTACCAATGCACTACTAGCAGGCTACATGGACAAGAAATGCTCATGTAAGGAAAGCTTTATTGCTGGACATGAGAGAATGGGGCCAATGGTTCTACAGGAAATGGAGTCGCAAGAAATTCAGGCCGGAATTCGGGATTTGGAGAGTTATGACGATGTTCCAGAAGAAGATGACATGACTGTATTTGAATAAATGTAGAATTTTGTACATGAATAAATGTAGATTTTTGTATCTTTTAATATAAGCCCTACCCCGAAAATAAACCCTAGTGCATCTTTTGAAGCAAAAATTAATATAAGACCCGGTCTTATTTTCGGGGAAACACGGTATGGTATATAGTTGCTCCACAAGGAACGCAAAGGTAAACAGAAGGAGATGGAAATGGGACCATTACGACAGCTGCCCTCTAGCGGGAATTCTGCACCAAATTAATTAATGTGCTCATGCAGCAGTAAGTTTTAACGCAGTTTTTTATGTGCTGGGATTGCTAGCCACACGCACAACCCTCCTTGGCCGTCTTTTACAACATGGTTGGTAGGGTACTGTGGTCCAATTCTTGTCTTCTTTTGTATCAGGTTCCACATGAGATATCAGAAATGAGGAACACGCGAGTCACAGAAAAGACTTACCTTACCGTGTTTGAGAATCGATTAAACGAACTTTTAGCGTCTTCTTTATCTCACCCTAACCTAATTTTTTTTTCCTCACTGGTCCTTTTTAAAATTTTCGTCTGTTTTCTATTTCGCGTTGTTTTCGTATGTTTTTTCGAAAGCAAAACACGAGGGACACAAGGTTTCAAGCATGGAAGGAGAATTATGACTTGAGTGTCTTTTTATCTTGTTCATACGAACTAGTCCTGACGAGGATGATTGTGACATATTATGAAAATAGCTTTCATCTATCTATTTCTTTATCTACACTTTCTTTTACCAAACTTTCACCTACGCCTGTTTCGATAACTTAAACCATTCTAATGCTCAGAGATTGGGCCCTTTTTCTAATTTCGCACGCGTTTTATTGCTGTTCGCTATTGTCAATTTTGGAACCAAGGTGAGAAAATTGCTATTACCGCCCTTGTAATCCGTTCGCTAGAAAGTAATTAAACACGGCAGATCAAAGAGCGGACTCGCTCGATTTCGTTCTATGACCATGTCCGCAGGGCGGTAAACAGTGTGATTTTACGATCGAAGAAATCATAGCATGGTCTGGTCAATTACGTTACGCCTGATCTAAAGAGAGTGCAGGGGAATAGGGTGTAGATTTCCTTGATCTAGAATTTGAGCAGAGATTTCACCGTAGGCCGTAGGTGCTAACATCTGGCAGAGAGTCTGGTTTTCGGTCTATAGTGTTCATTTCTTTGATTTCAGACATATATATATCCGAGCATTCTAACTAAAATTTATCAAGTACCGCCAGAATTCCAGAGAACATCTAGCTTTCGATTCTAAAGATCTCTTATAATAGTAGTATCACTTAGTTTTTCGATTGGAGATCGTTTATTTCTGGCTTGTGGTAATTATTATACTAGTAGTTTGAGTGATTTAACTAGTTAAATCGTCAATTATATTTCTCTAAGATTTTTGTGCAGAGTGATTTACTAGATAGGTCCGTCAATTATATTTCTCTAGGTTTTACTGTGTTACAGTGGCTAGCAGAACAGATAATAATTTCTAGCTAAACTCTTCCAGTTATAATATAAATTTTATTAACTGCTAGTAACCAGTCAGAGAATATTTCAACCAACTATGTAAATGCACTGATTCATCATTAGTATTGACAAAATATGTATGTATTTCTAATTCATGATGACTGATTTTTTTAAAATGACTAGAATTTATTTCACGGAAGTTTTTAAACGATAAGGCAAGCTCTAAGCTTATAGTTTATAATTGTGGTAAAGTGGGATGTTATAAATATTTATAGGGGACTTAGTGTACTGACTGAGATCAGCTGTGAAGGTATCTGTATCTAATAGGTGTAGTGTTTTACAGATAACCTTACTTGCTACCACATTATACCTCAGTCAGAATTATTCTGGAATATTGTGATGACTACGTTAAATGTGTAGGGTATGTATATGATGAAGTGTAAGTCACAACAACAACAAACAGATAAACAATTTAATTTATTCCACCACACTTGACAACACTGTGACACTCACACACATTTAACACTCTATAAGACTATCTTAAATGAGTCACTGGTAAAGTTTCAAATATATATGTATTAATTACTTTCACTAATATATATCCTGATTCAACTACAAAGTGAACCAGGAATCACAATTAATTGTAATCACAATTTATATATATATAATTTATAAACATGAACCTTGTAGTGACATATTTTATTAATATTATCCTATGTGTGTCAGTTGTGTAGTAGTACTATGAGGTAATACTGGTTTTGTTTTTTCAAGCTATGTTATTATTTGTCATCATGACTTCAAGTGTTTGTTTATCTGGGAAATAGTATGGGGGAAAAGTTCACAGTTCCTGCCAATTTAAACAAGGTATTGTCCCTCTTTTTTACTAAAATGTCAATTTTTGAGGGGACACATAATGTTTAGCTCCACTGGCCACAGAGGCTTAACTTTCGTGATGGCGGCAGGAAAAGACTCCTCTGCTCGATTGCTCCCCTGTGTTCTGGAGACACCTCACTAGTCGCTATCTGGACCCAGGAGTATGCTGTCAGCCTCCAGATTCAGCAAAGCTCAGACCAGGTGCTGCTCAATAACTTTAGGACCACAGTCCATGAAACAAGAAGGTTGTACCTCCTACTTCATAACTAATTTATAATCTAATTCCAGACTGAACACAATACATAACAAACACTGAGTTCAGAGCGGTAGGCCAATTGCTATCTTCATCTGAAACAATTGACATCAGTATACTCCTCCCTAATGGTTACTACGCCTCTGCAATTCCAGCATTATTTCTTTCTAGTCAATAAGATAGGTGTCAGTGTACTGTTTGGCAATTCCATGTAGTTTTACTTTCCTCCGACACCTTCTGTTCAGGTTGGAGCACTATATAGGCTTTGCCTCATGTTCGCTACTGAACCACACACATATACAGACATAAATTATCAATTTACATTCAATTTTCATTAAAAAGATATCAAATATTTCAAGCTTACCACAATTCATGGAAATAATACAGAATTACGTTGACTGGCAATGAATAGGCACAAAATCCGACCTGCCACTGTCTCAGGCTTTTATTTAGAAAAATATAAGCTGAATCTCAACGCACTGTTGCTTTAGAAAGTTTATTTGAAAATGTGGTGCTGACCTGACGCTCCTAATTGACTATATTGGCGGGTCTAACCAATCGAGCCATGTTTACACAAGCATTTGAAAAAAAGTACCCTTCCTTCCGTCTCCCCCAACAACAAAAGATAGTATTTGTAGCCCGACTAATCGTGTTTAGCCTTACATTTACTGCGCTCCAATCAAATAGGGTTTAACATGGGGACCTATTTCCCGTACAATGGTGGTGTCAAAATCTGCCACTGAGCGATTCTGATTTTGGGGTTGTCTGACACCCTCACTATTTCTTTTGGCTATAATTTGTTAATTCCTAGACTATTTGCGTAAAGTTTAACATATTCTTTGTCAGCAAGTCCTAAGGAACCCAACTATATAAATTTTATGGGGCTAAGGGGCTGCGTTCAAAATATGCATTTTCTTCTAGGATAGTCGTGCTGTTGCCACCTCCTCACTTCCAAACTTTATGGTGTCTGCTGTACTGTCATACTAATGTCAGGATTTCAGACATAAAACAGTAGAATGTCATGTTTCCTAATAAGCGTTTTGTAAGTTTTTTAAACCTAACTCTCGTATGGGTAGTGTTTTTTATCACTGTCGATTTGAAAAAAAGCTAGTGCTTGTGGCCTTACACGCGTGATGACTTTAATTGTATAGCGAGACGCGTGTTTAGTGTTGTATGCGTTCCTGCTTTCAGCCCTCCCTTCTCTCTATCCTAATTCCATCTGTCTTTCGTTTATGGTAACTTAGTGTATAAAATGACATGAATGGAATATTAAATATAGGTCAGCTTGCGTATCTCAAGGTTTTTCTTAGAAATGCAGTACACGTTTTATCGTAGAAAGCGTGTATGCTGCAGTAGGCTTTTACTATCAACGTGAAACGTTACAATTTGCAGACGAAGTAGAAAACAAGGGGGATTTCGAGTACAGTCATTGTGACAGCACTGTTCTTTACCATTCTTCTTTCCTTTTATTGAAGTTATTTGTTAGGCTTTACATTTACTTTTTAATTTATATATGTGGATTAGAATTTCACACGACAATAATTTAAAGTTAAATAACCGAAGTGGATAAATATATTCTATGTTACGCGGTGTAAGGATATGATTGTGTATAATATATTATGTTAAGTATTTGTATCTTTTCTCTTTATACAGTATTTGGGTCAAACCCTAAACCTTACCAGCGGCTTCCATATGAAACTGAGAATAACGTTTTACAAAAGAACATTCTGATATAAATATCGGGTTTTCAAGGTGACCTGTCTGGCCTCGTGTTTTACACCCAGAAAGAGACAGAGTACCGACCCAAAGAATATTAAGAATAAATTGTAACTGGACTTATAGAATATCCAGATTTCTTTTCCCAAGTTCATGTACATTCAGCCTGTGTTGGCGACATAATCAAACATTGACATTACCTGAATAACAACCACTGTGCTGTGAAGAAGATCTATCCTGAACAGATTTATTTACCTGACACTCGATCTAACGATTGAAGATTCCAAGCTACTGTACACTGTGAACATTAGATCTCTTAATTATTTTACTACATGGACAAAAATTGAAGTGACATTACCAGCATCCTACTACCGGTAGCGAATCAAGCGTTTCCCATCATTTGATTTAATTAGTCTTTGGAGAAACTTGGGCTTGATTCGCCAATAACCAAACCTTGGATGGGCTGTGTGTACCTTACGATTGTTCCAGAGGTTGTGAAAGCACCGATTAGGTAAGAGTGACTGGTTGTGATCACAGGTCTGTCAGAGCGAGTGAAAGCCGGGATGAATAATTCTTTCATTGTATAACCCATGTACTAACTTTGTATCTTTTTTGTGCAAGTTTTGCTAATGCTGTCCCTTTCAGAATAGATTAACGTATAAACTCTGTTCTTTATTGTAGAGGGAAATCCTAGACCATAGCGTATACACCTGTGACTCTTTTGGGGGTTAATAACTTTTCTCTAACGGGATCTTGTCTCAACAGAGGGAGGGAGGATAACACCTATGAGTCTATTTTCTTGATTAATTCATTAACTTATGTTTATTTGTATTTGATTTGATATTCAAAATTTATTTCTGTTGTGAAGTTTCTTATGATAAATAAAATTTACATAAACTTTATTTACGTGTGTTGGTCAGCTCGTCCCAAAAGATCCCTATTCCATAGCTATAGTTTTCACGTCTGTGCGTCTAATTGTCGTCACGTATCTGTGTGTGTGTAGAGGTGAGTGGTTGAATATATATATATATATTTATAGGGAAACTGTCCGATCTAAGAATCTCAGTCGTAACCGATAGGCTGGATAGATTATCTCTAAATCCAGGGACAGACTTTTACCTTTCACCATTTCACTCGTGAAAATCTATTTCTTTACCTTATCTCCCACTGAGCTATGACCTGTTCTAGTTCTATTTAGACGCGACCATAACTGATCTTAAATTCCTATTAAAAAATATACGACAATGATGTCGACGATAATGAGTTTATTGATAACGATTATGATGACGCTATTTGTAACGTTACATTGCTTAATGACGTTATTTACAGAAATACATTACATAGTGGTTAGGGCAGTATAGTGATGGCGCATCTCTGTGAGGAGATAACTGCCCCGTTTCCATGAAGCGTAAATAATAAAAAGGCTGCTGTAACATTGATAACCGAAAATAACCCCCCCCCCCCCCCCAAAAAAAAAAAAAGAATAATGAAAGAATGAATGAAAGGAATGTATTGCAATTAGTTTTACAAATAAATAGTACAATAGAAACGTGAGGTATTTATTTACACGCACTTGCGTTCATATAGTTTTTTTTTAAATGGCAGTTACGCCCAGAGATCATTGACAGACTTCTGTCTAGATTGAAAAACCGTGCCTCGCCACCAGAAGGCAAACACTTTAAAGAAAAAAAAATATGTAGACAGTGTTAGAGAAATTATGAAGCATAGAATATATAGTAAACTAAAATCAAGCAAAGGACGATTACTTTAGCAGCAGATACAGAAGCAATATAGACCACACTCGTTACTACCTTATACTTAATGAACATTCCTAAAAACAATGGAAGAATCACAATGGCTAGCGCTTCCAGAATTTTCTCATAAGGCACGTGCAGTTTAACTGTGTCATCTTTGAACGTATCTCCAAGGGTGAATATCCACAGGGGCAGGAGTCCTGGGGATAAACAGAACAGAAAACAACATGTTACCACGTTACAACTTTGGAAAACGGAACACTGACTGTTGTCTGCGGTGTGTTTTAGTACTGTTTGTTTCATACGATACTTTTTCAACAGAGGTGCCCTAAATTAGAAATTTGCCTTGAGGGGATACGCTATCTTCTAGGGCAGGGTTTCTTAACCTGTGGTCTACGTACCCTTTGGGGGAGGAGGGGTGTGTCCAAGAATGGATTCTTAAAGGTCCGTTTTATTTTCATCAATTTTTTTTTTACTCTGACAATTATGAAGTCCGTTGGTTATACCAAAACGCAATTTTCCATGGAAAAAAAAAACTCATTTAACTGAAGCACAGTGTTGATAAGAGCTAAGACCTGAAAAGGACTACTAGCTTCTAACAGCTAGCATGGAGTAGCCCTGAAAGTGGCTAATCCTGATAGAATCTGCTAGCCCGTGCAGCGTTGGTAGACACTAAGTCCTGAAAAGGGCTAACGTTATCTACCTTTTTTTTAAAACGCTTTTATTTCGCTCGACATGCGGCTTATATATTTAAAGTTTTTCAAATTTTTGACTCTCAAAATCTCTATGTTCCACTTATCATAGAGAGCTGCTGAAACTTTGCATGTAGCTCCCTATTGCGGTATATTTTAATCATGGTTTAGCAGTTACTAACACAGCAGATTTTATTTAATAACTATCTTCTTCTTCTTTGATCCTTAGCCGCCGACCGTCAAAGCAGTCAGTGGCCATCACGCCTAGTGGCGTCTTGTAAGGCAACAACAAATTGATTCCACTTTGCTCGGTCGGTGGCCATCCTTCGTACAGTGCCCCAACTCTGGTTCATTCTTAGCATCTCAGCCTCCACAGTCCAACGCCAGGTTGTTTTTGGTCGGCCTCTCTTTCGTTTTCCTTCAGGGGTCCATAGCATAGCTGTTCTTGTGATGGCATCGGGGTCTCGTCTTAGGACATGGCCAACCCAACTCCAGCGTCTGCCAGCTATGATGGTGTGCATGTCCTCTTGCTTGCTCCGAGTAAGCAGATCTTGGTTGGTGATGGTATTCGGCCAAAAAATTCGGAGAATTTTTCTTAGGCATGTTGTGTGAAAAGAGGACAATTTCGACATTTCCTTCTCTGTAACTCTCCAGCATTCGGCACCATAGAGAAGCACAGAAAGCACACAGCTCTGATATAATCTTAATTTTGTGCTTGTGTTTATTCGTTGTTTTTTCCGTAACTTCAATTTTTTTTACATAGACAGGGGTGTCAGCCCTATGCTAAAACCCCCAACCTGGAGGACCAGGGTGTCTGCTTTTGTCTGACCCCTGCCCGCGCAAACCTGTCCAGCTTGGTAGAACCTTCCAGGAGTAAAACTCCCGCTGGCTTAGCTCTGGGGGTAATCAGGGTACGCAAGCCGCCATACCTCGACAATTTAATAACTATAAACAATATTACTCCTGGTAGGTTCAACCAAGCTGGACTGGTCTGTGTGGGTAGGGGCCAGACAAAAGCTGGTACTCTGGTCCTCCAGGTTGGGGGTTTTAGCACAGGGCCGACACCCCTGTCTATGTAAAAAAATCGCACGTTACGGAAACAACAATAAATGGAAAAACTTTGCTGCGGGACGGACATCCGGAGTCTCAGGCTCGTATGACTGACAGTGGTGAAAGCCGAAAGGAAGCCACTGGCATGAAAACGGATGCCCCGACCGCAAAACACGAAACCAAAATTGGTTTTTGGAACGTCAGAACTATGAATGAGGCAGGAAAGCTGAGACAAATCACAGCAGAGATGAGGAACTACAAGATACATATCCTGGGAATAAGCGAGAGCAGATGGACAGGTAGGGGGAGAATAAAAACAGCTACAGGGGAAACAACAGTACTTTATTCTGGCAGAGAGGATGGTCAGCACAACGAAGGTGTAGCCATTATCCTGAAGAAAGGAATGGAAAGGTCTTTACTGGAATGGAAACCCATCAACAACAGACTGATATGAGCAAGACTAAGAGGAAGGTTCACCAACACCACAATTATACAATGCTATGCATCAACAAAGGACAGCGATGAAGAGATCAAGGACGAGTTCTATCAACAGGTACAAAAAGAAATGGAAACTACACCCAGCTACGATCTCATTATAGTAATGGGAGACCTAAATGCGAAAGTGGGAGCACACAATAATTATAACAAAAGAGTAATGGGGAAATGCGGCAGTGGAACAGCAAATGAGAATGGGGACAAATTAATAAGCTTCTGCAGTATTAACAACCTGGTCATTGGAGGAACACTTTTTCCACACAAGGAAGTGCACAAGTTAACATGGGAATCACCAAACGGACGAGACAGAAACCAGACAGATGGAGACATGCACTACAAGACGTGAAAGTAAGAAGAGGCGCAGATGTGGGAAGTGATCATCACCTAGTAGTAGCAAGACTGAAAGTGAAACTCAGAGCTTCTGGATCAGTTGCAGTCAAACAGAAAAGATACAACATCACGAAACTGAAGGATCCCCTCACCAGAAAAGCTTTCGTGGTCGACGTAAAGAGAAGATATGAGATTATCAAAAGCCAGGAAAGAACAGAGACCGATGATGTTGACCAGAGATTCAACACCATCTCAACAATATACAAGGAAAGCAGCAAGTCATGCTTGGGATTCCAGGAAAGAAAGAGCCAAGACTGGATAACACCAGATACGCTAAACACCATAGCGAAGAGAAAGGAAATGAAAAGAAAGAAAACAGAAGCTAAGTCTCCCAGATTAAGGCAATATATAGTGAACAGTACAGTCAGCTGGACAAGGAAGTTAAACGTCAAACCCGTGCTAACAAAAGGACATTTCTGGATGACCTTGCAAGACAGGCAGAAGAGGCAGCACTGAGAAATGAACAAAGCACAGTATACAAAATAACTAAAATCATCAGTGGAAAACGAGGTGCAAACAATATTACATTAGTA
Organism: Oreohelix idahoensis; assembly: GCA_024509875.1. NCBI lineage: Eukaryota > Metazoa > Mollusca > Gastropoda > Stylommatophora > Oreohelicidae > Oreohelix > Oreohelix idahoensis. Next base: position 447,686 of record JAMPIV010015511.1, read on the forward strand.
AGAGATAAGCAAGGAAATCTCATCACAACAGTAGAGGGACAGGAAACAAGATGGGCAGAGCATTTCAGAGAAACTCTGAATAAGGAACCACCAGAGACACAATTGAATGTTCCTGAGGCTGAAAATGATCTAGATGTTAATACAGACATCCCACGAAAAGAAGAAATCATCACAGCAATCAAAGGGTTAAAGAATGGAAAAGCTCCTGGTCATGATAACTTAAATGCAGAGCTATTTAAGACAGACCCAGAGCTAGCAGCAGAACTATTAGAACCACTATTTGCACAAGTCTGGAAAACAGGGACAACACCAACAGAGTGGAAAAAAGGAATAATTGTCAAATTGCCCAAGAAGGGAGATCTTGCAGACTGCAATAATTGGAGAGGAATAACTCTTCTCTCAGTTCCCAGCAAAATACTAGGCAGGATAATTATACAGAGAATCTCAAAAGCAGTAGACCACAAACTGAGGAAAGAACAAGCAGGATTTAGAAAGAACAGAAGATGTGTAGATCATATATTTACCCTCAGGAACATTATAGAGCAGTGCTCAGAATGGCAAAGACAGTTGTACATTAATTTCGTTGATTTTGAAAAGGCTTTTGACAGTATACATAGGGACAGTTTATGGAAAATACTGAGGGCTTATGGAATTCCAAGCTGCATAGTTTCAATCATAAAAAGCCTTTATGCCAACTTTACGTGCAGCATTGGGCAGAGCAACCTAACCTTTGAAGTGAAGACAGGAGTACGACAGGGATGCCCCTTATCAACCACTCTATTTTTAACAGTCATAGACTGGGTGATGCGCCAGACAACAGAGGGCAATCCAAGAGGAATAAGATGGACTACATTTTCTACATTGGAAGATCTGGAATATGCAGATGACATTGCACTGCTAGCACATTCACATCAAAACATCCAGGAAAAAACGGATAGACTTAATAAGTATAGCCAGCAGGTGGGCTTGAACATCAACCTAAAGAAGACAGAGGTCATGACGCTCAATGTGAGCAACCCTGAGCCCATATCATTAAGGAATCAGCAACTGGAACAGACAGATGCCTTCACATACCTAGGAAGCATAGTAACACCAGACGGCGGAGCAAGCAAAGACATCAACAACAGAATGAACAAAGCAAGAACAGCCTTCTTTAGTCTAAACAACATCTGGAAGTCCTCTCAGTACAGCACAAGCACAAAATTAGGATTATATCAGAGCTGTGTGCTTTCTGTGCTTCTCTATGGCGCGGAGAGCTGGAGAGTTACAGAGAAGGAAATGTCGAAATTGTCCTCTTTTCACACAACATGCCTAAGAAAAATTCTCCGAATCTTTTGGCCGAATATCATCACCAACCAAGATCTGCTTACTCGGAGCAAGCAAGAGGACATGCACACTGTAAAGACGTTATTTCTTACTACACCTGTAGTACACCACTGTAAAGTATCAGTCTGTCTGCTCTGTAAGGAAGAGTGGTGTGTTGTTGAGATCAGGCATGCTCCAGTCTACCCAGCTGTAAATGGGTAACTCACCCTAGTCCTGAGTTAGGGAAGGCAAAGGCTCCAGGGGGAAGCAGGCCCTGAACTTGGTCACTTCAGCCGACGCAGGATGGTGTATGTATGAAGTAGAAGTGTAGAGTGTGATTACCGCGAATGGTGTGCTGTTCGTGTGCTGACCAATATAACCACTCACACTTGTCTACAAGGCACCAATGCAGACTGCTGGAATCTTAGTTTACTCAATTTATTCAGACGTACACACTGGGACATACGAGTACATCATGGTTCGTTGACATATCAATTTGTAGGTATACATAGCAGATCTGAAGTCATGACACATTCAGAAATAATGGCAGTACATCAAAGTTCAATGTCATGATACATTATGGCCGCATTCCCCTATCTGACTAAACGCGTCAGTGAAGGAATCGATAAATAACTAAAGTTACTTGACGTCCATAGTTTTTAGTATAGATTATGAAACCACGAAGGGGGGTTTCTAGCAGGATTGAGATCTCTCTGTCACTGTCCGATAATAAGATAAATAATCTGTTCTCTTGGCAGTGATCAAAACATATGATGACCGAAATCCAACATGGCTACCTCCCTGAGTTGTCGTTCACTCATGCATAGGGAGGAGAATATAAGCCAGAGTTAATTTGTAATGGGTATATAAAGGATTTCATAAATGTTTCCATACAGCTCTACGGTGATCAGGTTAATTTCACGTAGCCATAACCGCTGCAGGAAAATCTGTCATCTTCGTCGATACCAAACACGACACTAGCATAACGAAGCACCAAAAGTCAAGCTAGGCCTAACCGACGAGAGATCATCAAAATAGGAGCTGGGTTTACCTGGAGTCCGAATCATCTATATACTGACATAAGGAGAGTCTCGAACACAAACTATCGTAGAGACACCATCTCCTTCAGAAGAAATACCACTTCGTAAGACATTTTTTCCTGACGAAAGGACCAGCTCTAGAAAAACGTACCCCGCCATTTGTAAGCAGTACATCGGAACTCCTCACGACTTGTCAAGACAACTCATACTTCCGCTAGACCGGAATACAAGAATCTAGTCCCTCCTACCCATCCAAAATATACAATATAGGACAGATTCTACTTGTACTAATAATATGTAATACATATGAATTCAGGCCATAAACACAATAAGCAAATTAATATATTTTCTGGCCCTAAAAAATAAGTACAAACGCAAGCGCACTATCCTTGCGCCGGATCAATATCCAGAACGATTACTCCTATAATCAAAAGTGTGAATCAAACATGGATTATCTCGCTTTTACCATAGACAGCATTTTCATACACAAATGAATGCATGTCTATATTTTCCCATATCAAATAGCCATATCAATTTTTGTAAAATGTGCGTCAAAATATGCACGCAACACACACCATCATAGCTGGCAGACGCTGGAGCTGGGTTGGCCATGTCCTCAGAAGAGACCCCGATGCCATCACAAGAACAGCTATGCTATGGACCCCTGAAGGAAAACGAAAGAGAGGCCGACCAAAAACAACTTGGCGGAGGACTGTGGAGGCTGAGATGCAAAGAATGAACCAGAGTTGGGGCACTGTACGAAGGATGGCCGCCGACCGAGCAAAGTGGAATCAATTTGTTGTTGCCCTACAAGAGCCACCAGGCGTAATGGCCACTGACTGCTTTGACGGTCGGCGGCTAAGGATCAAAGAAAGAAGAAGAAAAAATAATATGAAATAACTTAACAAACTAGAGGGAATAATTAGCTGAGAAATGAAAGGGGCGGATGTCGGATGGTGAACCGGAGACGCGCCCATTCAAAAAAGGCGTTTCATCAAACATTTAAACAAATAAGGATGGGAAACACGATGCCTGTAAACAGTAATTAAATAAATAAGTCACTAAGGATTTTTTTCAGGCACTCGTGAGAAATAAAGAAGTAGAAGACTTGACAACAGAAAAAACAAGAGAAGTGATAGGCTTACCGGGAATCGAACCCAGGACCTTATGAACTACACCATCGCCTAGCTACAGTAGCTAATCGTTATTATACTCTCTGCCAACTAGGGAAGCACTACTTTTTTTTTCTCTTCAAAATTCACAGTGGCAACACTACAAGTAACAAGCGAGTCCTTTGGTTTAAACAGGACATTAAGCAACACCATAACTAATGCCAGAGAAATTACAGCTTATAATAACCAACACAAGAAAAACAACAAATGTAACGTACTGTATGAAATAACGAACACTATATATTAAAATTATAACCCATACGTGGTGGAGTTGGGTATCCCGCGTATACTTCTTCTTTTAAGTACATTTTTAGAAGTCAACTTGAGCAAGTTTAAACAAAGCGGTGGTCAGTCTGCAGGATCTTCATAGAGTTTGTTCACTTTTGAAGCAGATGTTCGGCTGTCATTTTATCGTTGCCACAGCTACACTCATCGGTGCAACAAAAAACCAAAACGCAGTTTTAACATGGCGGCTCATTTTAGTCTACCCTTTTTAGACTGGGTTTGATACAAACGATTAATACATTTCGTTTAAACGTCAATGAGTAGGGCATGCAGCACAAAGATACAAGTTTTTTTTTTTTTTTTTTGAAGTTGGTATTTTTTTCTTTTATTTGATTAATTCTTTTTTCCGATCACAGTGTAGCTGTCATGTTGTGTTTAACGAAAAAAAAAGGTATGTAATGTACTTTTTTTTCGTTAAACACAACATGACGGCTACACTGTGATCGGAAAAAGAATTAATATTTCATAAATACGTGCTTGCGTAGAATAGAAGGATTGAAATGGCACAACGAGATCAATAATGTGGAACTGATGACAAGAACCAGACATGTGTTAATGGAACAAGAGATGAGAAGAAGATGCCGACGATGAATAGGGCACACATTGAGGAAACCTGTTAATAGCATAATAGCATTGCAACGCAAAAAAAAAAAAAAAAAAGTGGAGAGACCAGAAAATGCATGCACACGGAGAAGAGAACTGGATACATATTTAAATTGGATGAAGAATAGACATGGAAAAACCTTGACTTGATGGGATGGGACAGAAAGACGCATGTACTCCTTGCCCCATGTAATTCCCGGGGGTCTCTGATGAGACATATAAAGAATAGGACTAGTGTACCTCAGGCATATCGTACAAGACGACCAATATGAGGCTATCCACGGGGCTGCCAACCTCATCATGTCAAACAAATTGGCACACAGAAACCACTACTGCAAGAGCATGTGACTGTTTGATGCCGGCTTCCTACCAGGGGACCAGCCGCGGTGGTGGCTTCACGCTCTGTAGGGAGCGACAAGTAAAATGATGAAGATGATGACGACGAAAATGTTGATGAGATGCTCCTGGCGGAGCACAAGAGTAATGAAGGTGGTAATGATGATATCATGTAGCCTTAAAATGACTGTCACACTTCAATTCAATTTCTTCAAGCTATCTCACATTTTCTCACGCGTTTTTGTTTTGTAATATTTGTTTATTGGTCAAGCGTCCGATTGACAGAGTGGTTAGAGGTGCCGGGTTCGATTCACGGTACCCACATACTGTGTTAGAAGTATAGACAGCTGGGGCGTGAAGGTAACAAAACACAACCAAATAATTAAAGAGGGGAAACCCGAGGCCTGTTAACTGTAAATAAATAAATATTTCACACATAAAGGTGTGTATGTAATTATTTATTTACTAACAAAACACAAGACGATCTGGTCACTGCGGAAAATAACTCGCTCAGCACTAAATTTTGTTAAAGTAATTTAAAAATAAAAACAAACAAAAAAACAATCAAACACATGTTGCATTTTACGGCTAATACTCACCTAAAGAAGCAATGTTACTCAGTGTTGTCATGGTTACGGATAGCGACAAATCACCACCCAACAGGTAAGTAAACATGTTACTGGCACCGCCTCCAGGCACAATTCCACAGGCGAAGATGCCCAATGACACAGCGGCAGATTCTTGAGGGACGATCTGAGCCACTACATAAGCTATCTGATGTTGATCAAAATGATATTTTTAACGTTGAATGCGTGATAAATGTTGACGAGAGAAAGAGAGACAATATTTAAAAAAAAGAGGAGAAAGTAATGTTATCAGTTTCTGGTAGAATGTACAAGGGGATTGATATAAGTCTTGGGCCTGACCATGAAGAACATGTCACAGAGAGCTGAAATTTTGTATAGTGTTTATTCCTTTTCAATATAGCCACCATCTGAATTGATACACTTCTGCCATCTCTGCTTGACCTTGAAAAGACCTTGGTAGTAGAACACCCTATTTTTCAAACTAAACCAGTCATCACATGCCAGTATAACCTCTTCATCGCTGTCAAAATGATTTCCTTTTAGCTGTTTTTTAAGATTTGGGAATAGACAAAAATCTGATGGAGCCAAATCTGGAAAATATGGTGGGTGTGGAAGAATTTCAATATTCGTTGGCTGCTAGCTGCACAAGCCGTACTTTGTGAGTGGGCGCATTGTCTTGAAGCAAAGGAAGATTTTGAGTGCGCGTTATCCCTCGTTTCCTGGTCACAAACAACCTTTCTTAGTTTTGTGAGAAGATCTGCATAGTACTGTCCATTAACTGTGTTGCCACGAGGCAGATAATCTTCCAAAAGGACACCTTTGCCGTCCCAAAAAAAACAGTCAGCATCAATTTTCCTGCAGATTTCTACGCCCTCGACTTGACAGGTGTTGGGGAGCCCTGGGTTTTCCATTGCATGCTGGCAATTTTGGATTCGGGGTCATAATGGTGTACCCAAGTCTCATCTACTGTCACCATGGTCTCCAAAAAATTTTTTGACTGACACTTTTTGAGCAACTGTTGACAGCAATTTACCCTCGTTTGCTTCTGTTCACGTGTCAACAGTCGCTGAACCCAGCGTGCACACACTTTTCTCATGTTCAGTCTGTTGTGTAAAATTCTATAAACTGTTCTTTCATTTAGTTTTACTCTACTAGCTATCTCCACGATTGTCATTTTTTGATCCTGGTCAATGATTTTCTTCACTTTTGTTGCATTTTCATCGTTGCACTCTGAGGCTGGTCTACCAGATCTTGGCAGATCAGCAACATTTGAGCGGCCGCACTTAAACTGTTGACACCAGTTTTTTACCGAAGTATATGAAGGACAAGAATCACGAAGCACTGGTTCCATCTCCCTGTGTATTTCTGAGGTGTTTTTCCCTGAAACATCAGAAATTTTATCACAACTCTGGCCTCCTTCTTTTCCATTGTTTTGTCAAATCTTTGGAGCAGCAGATCCGGTCAATAGGGTATATTGCGCCGTGCAACGTAGAGGGAAAACCCATTGAAGAAACAAACGGGTACTTTACACATTCAGTGCAAATATGATGAACTTTAAATGTGACAAGTTTCCTCATCCTCCTGTGACTCCTTCATGGTCAGGCCTAAGACTTATGTCAATCCCCTTGTACATGTCAGATTATTACGGTTTAGAAGTTAACTTTAAATGAAACGTCCTTGTATGATATTTCAGTTGGAGAAGTGTTAGAATTTGCTATGCATGTATATACATATATATATTTTTTTCTTAACCATCGGCACTTGGGCTTTCAGCCCTTCGGCTCAATGACATGTCATTGCGAGGCTGGGGAGCCAGTGGACTTTATATCAGGAGCCGTTCAGGTTATTCAGTCACAATCCCGGTCGATGACATATCTTCAAATGCTCACTCCTGGGCTTGAACCTTGAACACCTGATCGCCCGTGCAATGTGGTAACCATTACACCAGCGCGGCTCGCATGCATGTATATATGTGTCGCATAGAGATTTATGATCAATAAATTTTCTATATTCTTTTCTTTCCTACCCGTGTCCTCTACTTTATTATCGCTCTTTTATCCTTTTCCTGGTTTTCGCATTCATTCGTTTGCGACTAAATATATTTTCCCATTCTAACTTTCGCCTGTTTCTTTTCTCATTTAGAAACGCATTTTATTGCATAATATGTCAGTCCCGGGATGTGAGCGAAATACTGTGAGAATTCGGCTCGTCAGACATAGAGAGCAGACATTTGTCTACATTTTCATCTGACATGAGTTTTCTTCGGCTAAGTTTCTCGGCGTGAGGTGTGGAAACTGCCATCTGCATAGCTCAGAAATGAGACATGTCGTCGTAGGAGGTGTGAAGACACGTTTTGGCAGTTATGGCGAGCGTCTAGTGAATGTGAAGTGTTAAGACGGGAAGGGGAACCTATTTTGGATTTTTGAAAATAACGTGGGATCCTTTGTCGGGTTTTCAGATATCTTACCCGGAGTTTAAACTTGACTTCATTCAGTTCTCCAGATTCGCAGTAGACAGGTTGCTCGTGCTATGGAAATAAGCTTGCATAGCGAAGTATTAGTTTGTTCTCGACAATTTGCCGAGCTTGTAGACTACCAATATATATCAGCGTATAATTCTTAGTTTGTGCGATCGCCTGTAGTTCTGTGTGGAGGTAATATACATATATCTAGTAGTGTTGAGTGTTTTAGTGATAAATCGCTTATTTCATTTTACTAGTTAGATTTCTGTGCAGAAGTAATTAATTTATAAGTCTGTTATATTCTCTAGGTGACAGGTTTCTGTGGAAAGCAGAATAAACTATAATTTCTAGCTTAAACTCATGCAGCTATAAATAAATTTAATTAAACTACTAATAATCAGTCGAGAATATTTAATACTAACTTATAACTGCACTGATTCATCATTGAGTATTGACGAAATACGTATGTATTTCTAATTCATGATGATCGATTTCATGAATATAACTTATAGCACGGGAGATTTAAACGATAAGACAAGCTCTACGCTTACAGTTTATAATGTAAGTTATAACCGAGGAATAGTATGTATATGTATTTTATATGTTGTTTTCTCTTTATTCAGTGAAACTGGGGTAGCCCAACTTTGCCAGCGTTTTAGTACATGAGAAATATCTGTGAAGAACTAAAACATTTTTTTCTTAAAGACTTGGGTGTATAAAGTAAAACCTGTCTGGCATTGCGTTGGCATCCAGAATGACAGAGTACCCATTTCAGGAACTTTAAGATTAAATGAAGTAACGAGCCTATCGCGCCAGATTTAATTCTTCTTGAGAAAAACTCAAGTACATTTCAGCCCGTGTGGCAAGTAAAATATTACAATCAATAACCTTTCCGACACTGTTGACAAATTGTGGTGTGATCAAGAATTTTACCTTTGATCGAAGTTACAAACCTGACATTTTTCCTAAGTAGTGGAAACCTCGTGATTCTGACACTGTGAGCCCGCTTAAAACTAATTTTTACCTCGTGATTCAAGTGACACTAACCTTAGTCTGAAAAATATTCGTATGAAGAGGACGCTCCCCGGAACCATTGGATGAACCCAAAAATCTGCAGAGCTGGGATCCGCTTCATTAAAAGAAAGACAGATTAAAGTGTGTGGGTGTCCTAAAGTTTGCGCCAGACGGCGAACAACAGCACGATTGTAGGTAAGAATGTATGTCAGGGCCCTGATGAATGAACAGAGAGAAAGCAGGAACGAGTGACTCTTTTATGGTATACCTAATTTCACCCACTTTGTATTTCTTTATGCAAGGTTTTTTTTTGCTAACAATATTTCCCGTAGGATAGATTAGAGTAACAAAGTCTGTTCATACCTCTAAAGGGAAATCATTAGACTACAGCAGATGTATCCGTGACTCTTTGGGGCTATCACTTTTCTTCTAACAGGACTGTGGGCTATACATCGAGGGAAAAGATCATACCAATGGGTCTATCATTCTTGTAGCAATTCATTGACTTTATGACTAGTTGTATATGTTTGATGTAATTGTATGTGTTGTGATGGAATTTTAGTCTGATAATTAAAATTCACTTAAACTTATTCCAGTGTGTCGGTCAGTTCGTTCCCAATTATCTATATTTCCATTGTCATAGTTTCACGTCTGTGTGTCTATTGTAGTCACTTATGTGATATATATATATATATATATATATATATATATATATATATATATATATATATATATATATATAAATATATATTATTCTAGACGGTCTGACAAGTCTTAATCTGTTGTTGATGATAGGCTGACTGAGAGAAATCATCTCGAGGGTCAGAGACAGACTCTAATATATTTCCTCCATCTCACTCGTGAAATCTATTTCTACCTATATCTCACTGAGATATCACCTGTTTCTATTGCTATTCAGAAGGGACCAAATCTAAGTCTTAATTCACCTATCACAAATCTACGACAATATGGATATAATGTTCATGTTTTATACAGATGTTCGTATATTTAAGTGCTTGTTACTGCTGTTTCCGAAATCATAACACAGCACATATACATTCACAAACAGATGTCAAAGACAGGACTCGGAAAATTAGATGCGGGAGAGTGAGAGAGAGAGAGAAAGAGAGAGAGAGTCAGAGAGAGAGAGAGAGAGAGAGAGAGAGAGAGAGAGAGAGAGAGAGAGAGAGAGAGAGAGAGAGAGAGAGAGAGATAGAGAGAGACAAATGATGTCCCTTATAACAGAACCATACAAGCCTTTGACGATGATGAACATGTAAGAATTATATTTTTAAAATACTCAAAAATGAGTTTTTAATTTCAATATTTGCCTTAAGCTCGTAAAAAATTAAAATGTAAGACATTAAACAAATTAAGTATTTAATGTCACAGCTATCAACCCCCCCCCCCCTCCCCCACCCAACCCCAAACTGTCTGCCAAAAAATTCATATTTTTTCATTAAAAAAAAAAGTTAAGACAACTATAAACAATATGATTCTGCAGTTTTGGAGGGGTTTTAAATCTTTGGTTTTTAATTTCAATTATTTATGACAGGAAGGATAAAGAATTGAATCAGAGATTTACGAACAAAAAAATGGCATCCCCCAAGGATCGGTATTATCGCCAACTTTATTTGCTTTAATGGTAAATGACCTGGGAGACGATTTTAAAAACAATAGAAATAAGCTATCGCAATTTGCAGATCATGCAGCAATCTGGAGGACTGGAAAAGTTATTCCAAAAATATATAAAGATCCACAAGTTCAAATAAATAAGGTTTTAGAGTGGATAACAAAGTAGGGCTTCCAAATAAATGTTAAAAAACAGTAGGAATGATATTCAGTGGAGACAGAATAAAAAATAATGTAATAGACTTAAAGATCCTGGGACAAAAGGTAAACACAGTAAGACAACAAAATACTAGGTAACACTAGACCAACCATTCATATGGAACAAGCATATAGATAAGCTGGTGGAGAGCTGCAGAGGACTCACTAACATTATGAGATACCTAAAAGGCAATAAATGGGGAGCAAGCATAAAGGCTATGCTTATGTTCTACATATCATTTGTCGGGGGGGGGGGGAATTATAGACTATACGACTATACGACTCAGCAGCACCCAGCAACAAGAAAAATTTTTTAATAAAGTACAACACCAGGCACTATGCACAATTGCAGGAGCAATAAAACCAACATCACTTGAAGCACTATAGGTGGCACTAAGTATAATGCCACTAAAGTTGATAAGAAAAGAACTTAGATTAAATTATATGTCCAAGTTCAAATAAATAAGGTTTCAGAATGGATGACAAAGTGGGGCTTCCAACTGAATGTAAAAAAACAAACAGTAGGAATGATATTCAGTAGAGGCAGAGTAATAAAAAAATAATGTAATAGTCATAAAGATCCTGGGACAAAAGGTAAACACAGTAAAACAACAAAATACTTAGGTATGACACTAGACCAACAACTCAACTGGAACAAGCATATAGATAAGTTGGTGGAGAGCTGCGGAGGACTTACTAACATTATGAGATACCTAAAAGGTAATGGACGGGCATCGAGCTTAAAGGTTGTGCTTATGTTCTACATATCATTTGTCAGAGGGATTAAAGACTCATCATCATGTGACGTATTCTTTCCAGAACGTTGTCTCCATTACAGCTGCTCTGAACGCATCACGATTCTGGGCAAGTCGACCTGCATCAGCCAAAGACAAGTTCAGACTCTCTGTGATGTCCTGGGTCCACCGTCGTCTAGGTCGACCCCTTCCCCTTTTTCCAGGGACCATGCCTTCCATCACTGTTTTTTCCAGACTATTATGTCTTTTTATATGACCGAAAAATTTCAGCTTCCTTATTGCGATGGTATTTAGGAGCCAATGTTCCTGTACATTTAGTGAGTGCAGTACTTCTCTGTTGGTCTTTTTTTCTGTCCAAGTATACAAGTATAATATTCGACTCAGCAGCACCCAGCAACAAGAAAAAAATTAGACAGAAAACAAAACCAGGCACTATGCACAATTGTAGGAGCAATAACATCAACATCACTTGAAGCACTATAGGTGGCACTAGGCATAATGCTACTAAAGTTAAGAAGAAAAGAACTTAGATTAAATTATATGGCCAAGGTACTAACAGAAAAAAATTACACTGACAAACAACATTTTTCTTTCTTATATACGAATAAGTGTTCTTAAGTCAGTTTTTTGCGCTGATTTCAAATCTGAAATCCGTTTATCTCTATCACATCGGGTTCTTAAGATATTTGTGAATAAATATTTTTTGGGAAACCGTTATTTGCTCCGTTTCATTTTTACTATATAACTTATTAAAAATTAATAAAATGCAAAATAATTCTACTTTTTATACTGCTAAAAGATGCATGACATATGTTACGCTATTTTTCAAATAGTTACTGTATTTTGAAATAATTCTGAGCGAAATATGGCTTCTAGAAGTTGTAGAAATTCGGCTGATCTGTTCTGTTACGTGTGCGGATATTTTACCGATCGTGTTCACCAGAAAAACTTTACACCATTACTAAAGAAAGCATATGAACTTTATTTCGATTCGAAAGTTGATGATGCAAATAAATCTTGGAAGCCAAATGCAGTTTGTTCGACTTGTGCAAATACATTGGCAGGTTGGTTACGAAAATTGCCGAAGCATAAGTCGATGCCTTTTGGAGTGCCAGTAATATGGCGTGAACCGACAAATCACGCTACTGATTGTAACTTCTGCTTGACAAATATCCATGGTTTCACTTTTAAAACTAGAAAGTCTGTGGTTTATCCAAATATTGAATCGGTTTCGAAACCAGTGCCTCATGATCCAATCACGTGTCCGATCCCAGTTCCACCAAAACAATATCCGTTGGACGTGAATGAACCATCAAAAAGTGATAGTTTACCTGCTTTAGAAACTAATTCTGACTCGGATTATATACCGGTGAATGATGGTGTTCACTTAATTAACCATTCAGAACTTTCAGATCTAATACGTGATCTCGCTCTTACCAAAGGACAAACGGAATTACTCGGTTCGCGACTCAAAGAATGGAATCTTTTAGCGCCCAGTACTCCGATACCTAAATTTCGTCATAGACACAGAGAACTTGTTCAATACTTTGAGATGGATGATGACATTTGCTATTGCAAAGATGTAAACGGTCTAATAGTGCACCTCGGTCATGAGCACATAGTCAACGAATGGCGACTTTTCATAGACTCTTCCAAGACTAGTCTAAAAGCCGCGTTATTGCATAAAGGAAATTTATTTTCATCAATTCCAGTCGCCTACTCTGTTCATATGAAAGAAACTTATGATAATATGGCTATACTTTTGGCAAGAATAAAGTACAATGACTACCAATGGCGGATTTGTGGAGACCTAAAGGTCATTGCAATTCTCACGGGCATGCAGACTGGGTATACTAAATTTTGTTGCTTCCTATGTGAATGGGACAGCCGCAACAGACAGGAACATTATGCAAGAAAGGTGTGGCCTATCAGGGATCGTATGCAGCTCGGGCATAAAAATGTAATACATGAGCCATTAGTTAACAAAGACAGCATCATTTTACCACCGTTACATATAAAGTTGGGGCTCATGAAGAATTTCGTAAAAGCGTTAGATAAAACGAGCAAAGCTTTCACTTATCTTCGAGAAAAGTTTCCGCAAGTTAGCAATGCAAAGATAAAGGAAGATATTTTTGTAGGACCTCAGATTAGGAAAGTTATTGCAGACAAACAATTCGAAAACTTGTTACATGGTAGTGAACTTCGCGCATGGATGGCATTCAAATCGATCGTCGATAACTTTCTGGGAAATCACAAATCTGTCGACTATGTGCATATTGTTAAGCAGTGCATAGATGCATACAGAATTATGGGCTGTAACATGTCCCTCAAAATCCATTTGCTCGATTCGCATCTTGACTTTTTCCCTGACAACCTTGGCGAAGTCAGCGATGAACATGGAGAACGATTCCATCAAGATATCGCCGTAATGGAGTCACGTTATCAAGGACGGTGGAGTGTGACCATGCTTGCCGATTATTGTTGAATGCTTCATCGCGATGTACCACATGCCATTCACCGACGAAAGTCGACTGCAAAGAAATTCAAGCCTTCATAACTGTTATACTTCTTGTACGAATGATGTTGTAATACTGCATGCTTTGTTAAAAAACTTCAATTGCGTATTTCTAGAGATCCCGACCTGATAGAGAAAAACGGTTTGCAGATTTAAAAACAGGGCATTAAAATTGACCAGAAAAACATAGAAATGTTAGAGAAGGGAAAAAAATTTTTTTTTTTCTTAGCCAGTGTTACCCGACCAGATCAGTCTTTGTGAAGAATCACCCAACGGTATGGGACTCCCAATAGACCCAACCACATACCCAATAGGGTGGATGTGCCTGGAAGAAGTAGAACAGCAACAAACTATAATTAATGCAATGAACTGTAGTAGCAAATACACCCCAGTGATACCACCATGAGAGCTCAAGAAACCAGACATCGACCTGCATTTAGCAGAAATAATCAATAAAAAGGTTGAAAAAAGCTGTATGAAAGACATAGCCAAGGAATATATTGATCAAATAATTAGCTTAAAAGTATATACTGATGGATCTAAAGTAGAAAATGAAGAACTAGATTTGGAATACATATCCCTGCATGGAGGCTAAAGAAAAATTATAGTATAACTGAAAATACATCTATCTTCACAGCAGAAATGGCGGCAATAGCAAAAGTGCTGGAAATAACTACTGGCAAGCCCCCAATAAGCTAACGATCTTAACTGACTCTCTGTCAGCAATACAAGCACTAAGTAATGCACACGAATGTAGCCGAACAGACATTGCAGAAGAAATATTTCAACTTAGCATACACCTTGAACATGAGTGGCTGCACAGTACTAATAGCATGGATACCCTCACATGTGGAAATATAAGGAAATGAGGTAGCGGTCAAGGAAGCTAATACAGGAAGAAGCAGCCTTAACCACATAAACACAGGTTTGGGTTCAACAGAGATCAAAAGCATAATTTAAAAGTCTAATAGCAACGGAATAAATAGAAGATTGGAAACAAAGCCAGAAAGCTAGACATGCGTATAAGCTGCTGAAAGATCCAACACAAACATGTCAGATAAATAGAGAGCCAAAAATTGCATGCAATAAAGAACTTTAGACTACAACTAGGAATATGATATTTTATGACAGAGGAACCCCACTGTGAAGCTTGTATTGAGAAAAATATCATAGCTCATTATGTGCTAACATGCAAGAAATATGAACAGCACGGAAAAACACTCATAGTATACTTGAAATCACAAAACGCACCAGCACCGTTGCTAGAAACTGTACCACAAATTGATCTACCAAGGGAGCTACACAACATAATATAATTATATATATTACCAAATCAAGAATTAACATATAGATACCAGAGCAAATAAGAACGATCAAAGGCACACACACACACACACACACACACACACACACACACACACACACACACACACACACACACACACACACACACACACACACACACACACACACACACACACACACACACTCACACACACACACGCACGCACGCACGCACGAACACACACACACACACACGCGTGCGCGCACACACACACACACTCACACAAATACAAATAATAATAAAACATTAAAAATAATTTTAACCACACAATTTCAGTATGAGGAGAAAATGAAATTGCCAATCCAAAGCAATCAACAAACGCCCAGAGGTCATTACGTACATACTTGAGAATAGGTCTATCCGACTAAAGTCGACTCCTAGACTTAAAAAGTTTCCAAAATGAATGACCGATTATAAGTCGAACGAGTTTTTCGTCCACTCAGAATTCCCGCATTGCATTATAATTTCCTTGGCTTTCTGCTAATTCTATCATTTCAGCTTAACTCTTTCCCGTTTAAAACGCCTGAAATCACCAACAAGGGAAGTCTGAATATTGTTGTCAGTCGTTGCCAAGCAGCAACGAGATCTTGGTATTTAGCGAGACCTGGGTAATAAATTGATGTCCGGTACATGTTTTCTAAAAAAAATTTAACGATATTATGATTTTCGGTGATTTTTTAAAGCTATGGCTTTCCCGGCGGTCGAATATTTGCTTTGGGATCTGAGAAGCGACTTGTTATTTTATCAGAACGCTAACAGTGTGGCGAAAGCAGATGTGGAAATTGAATAAGGGCCCGATGTAGACTCTGACAGTGATACTGAAGAAAGTGAATCTAGTGAAAGAAGTAATGGTACTGATGATAGATCAAACGAAGGAGGCTGGTAACAAAGCATACTCCAGTTGAAATCTGTGACTTTGTAGGATTAAACATGTATTATATTGAGAAATTTTCTTCTTTTGTTTTTAATTAATAAAGCAGCAAGTTTATATCTGAAGGACACCAGTATGCGGCGGGGCAACACTGGCCGATTTCATGAATTTTTCTTTTTGACTCGACTATAAGTCGGAGCTCAAATGTTTTAAGGTCCATAATGGGAATACATGTCTCGATTTATGCTCTAGTATATGCGCTGTACACATCCACATTTGGTATTTAAGATAATTTAAGTCACAATGAAAAAGATGGAAAAAGATGTAATTTAAAAAAAAAAACATGAAAACCCCCTCGAAGCCAACAGGGTAAAGAGAGCGACGCTAAAGAACATGTAAGGGGATACACCATAAACATTACAGACATAAGGCAAAGCCACAACAAACAGCAGAGAAATTGCAAGAACCAACGCATGAAATACGAAAAATGTAGCATGCTATATCGCATACAATTAGGTATAAAATGGACAGATGGAAAGTCCCTGGAAGACCTCGATTTTGCAGATGATTTAGCATTCTTAAGTCCAACACCCAGACAGGCCCAAGAAGCAGTAAATAATCTGTGTCAGCTCTCGGTTAAAATAGGTCTCCAAATAAATGCCTCTAAAACTAAAGTTATGAACTTTTCTAACGAGACCTTCGATATTATCCTGAACGGGAAAAAACTACAGAAAGTTGAAAGTTTCAATTATTTAGGCAGTAAAATGACTCAGGATGGTGATACAACAAGAGAAATTCATACTAGAATTGCTTTGGCAGCTAGCGCCTTCAATAGATTATCTAACATTTGGAAATTACGATCACTGAATATACATACCAAGCTTCGTCTGTTTAATTCGAATGTTATCTCAGTGTTAACATACGGCTGTGAAAGTTGGAAAATCACAAAATCATTGGAGAACAAGCTGAATACATTCGAGAACAAATGTCTTAGAAAACTCATGAACATCAGTTGGAAAGAATTCAAGACTAATCGACAAATAAGAGAAGACTCTAAGCAGAAATATGTCTCCGACTATATAAGGAAAAGACGATGGTCATATATCGATCATGTCCTACGAATGCAAAACAACAGAATACCACTACAGGCGCTCACTTGGGTTCCTGAGGGTAAGAGGAAAAAAGGAAGACCAAAAGAAACACTTAGAAGAACAATAACAAGAGAAGGAAGAACGTTGGGCCTAAATAATGTGCAAGAGTTAAGAGGAGTGGCGTCACAACGAACAACCTGGAGAGCACTGGTTTCTGCCTTATGCGCCGTGTTTGGTGCTTAAAGAATTTATTATTTATTATTATTATATCGCATAGAGAACACTACATACCTAAAACATAACCACATGATGTTGAGCCAGGTATTCCATGCATAAAATAGAAACCAGAGTCACAAAATGGGGGCGATCATCCTCGACCTTTGGTTCACTCCGGCAGTGTCTGTACATTTGTGGTACCGATTTTATTGTGTGCTTTCATGTGTCGCACTTTGTTTCTTTCTTTTTCTGCTATGTGTAGCAGATATTATGTATTTTCCTCCATACACCCTTCTCAGGGATAAGTAGACATGTCTGGTTGTTATCAATTTCTCCCTACGTTGCAAGGAATGTCTAAGTTTTGCCCTCTCGGCCATATTATGTCAGTGACTGAAACAAGTCAAGAAAGAAAAGAAGAAAGGATACACTGGTTCCTACCACTACGAGAAACAAATTTCCAAAACTTCAAAAGATGATATCCTTAACCCTGGGATACCTCCTCCAAAAATAAAAATCTAACTATCGCTGCTATTAATCGGCAATAAAGCACCTAATGCAAAACACGACTACGCCAACTAAATGGTAGTTAAGATTAATCCCTGAAAAATAAGTAGCTACAGTGGAAAAGCAAAATAATTATTGCAAAAAAAAATTTCGGAGAAAAAAAAAAATCCCCTTAATTTTAAATCAACTATCAAGTTCACCCCTGAAGACAGTTAGGGTGAGGGAGGCAATTAATCTGGACAAATAGTCAGAAACGCACTCCTTAGCTTTGCTCAAACACCTACTACTTCAGAACCCGTGTGAATGTTATACACTCACGAAACTTTACCAGCGTTTAGTATTACAAAATCAGTAATTAACATATATTCCGACAATCAACCTGTAACTCAAATGTATATTATTCAAAATGCTGTGGAAAAAAAAACTTATCAGTTTGTGTGGTCAGCACGCCCAAAAACAGATCGTTAGTCTAGGGGATAAATTATTTTTTTTTTAAAGATACAAAACTCCACAAGACAATCACACTCTTACTCTATATCAGAATAAAGAATCTTTAAAACGAGCTGATATTTGTCGTCTCGTCTTCCTATTCTACAGTCAAAAATCCGTCGGGCGAGACCACATTTGTCGTATCGCCTTAAGATTTTGGGTTCAATTCCCGGTAACGAGCGACCATTTGTCGTAGATTTTTAGATAGGAGAATTTAAGACTTGGGTTGGTCCCTTCTGGATAGAGTGGAATGAGTGAGAGTCACAGTGTGAGTTAGTAAAGGAAATAGATACCACAAGTGAGATGATAGAATAGTGATAGAGGCTGTCTCTGAGATGCGAGAAAATCTTCTCTCTCTCTCTCACCTATCTTCTACGACAGATTTTTTAGCAGTCAGACAGTCTACCACATATACATATATTACATATATTATATCTACTCACGGGCACGCACATACACGTGACGACGGTTACACACACAGACGTGGGAAATCTATACCAATGATTATATAAATATTTAGAACGAGCTGACCAGCACACTGATTTAATTTATGGGTAAGTTTATTTATCATTTATTAAACTTACGACACAACATATAAATTTTTACATCAAAAGAAAACATATACAAATAGTCATAAAAAATCAAGAAAATGCTACAAGGATGATAGCCCCGTTATGCCCTTAACTCTAGGTTTAGCCCACAGCCCTGTTAGGATGACAGATGATGGCCCCAAAGAATTAGAGATGCATATGGTTAGGGTCTAATATTGTCCCCCTTTCTAGAAGGTAAGAACTGACTTATGACAGCAGTATCTATTCTAAAAGAACAATTACATTCAGCAGCAAATCTTTCTTCAGGAAAAATTACAAAAAAAGAATGAATGCATTAAACCAACGAACATCCTTCCGTCACTTTCACTCGGTTCTCTCACCCTTACCTAAAACTTGATGTTGTTCACCGTCTGGCGCAACCTTAGGACACTTCTCTACAGTGAATCTGGATTCTTTGGATAAAGCGAATCCCAGCTCTACAAATACAGGTTTTCTTCCACTGTTTTCGGGGAGCGTTCGCTTCACCAGTTAAACTTTAGATTTACTATTAATGTCACTTTGATCAGGTTTGATAAGCAAGTTTAAACGGGCACACAGAGTTCCGAAAAAAAAAACACGAGGATTCCCTTAATTTGGAAAAGATGACCAGTGGACAACTGCTCTCAACAGATAGTCTTGGTTCACTATCCACTCTTTCAATAGTGTTGGAAATGTAAATGTTAGTTCTTGCAATTATTCTCGCCGCCAGGCAGCATATACCTTTAAATTTGTGGAGCAATATGAACTGGCTCAAAAGCCCAATATATATTTCTAGTCTTTAGGAACCGTTTGTGGGATTTGTATTACTGTCTATCTCTGATGGCATATGCACTGTCAGACGAGTGTTACTTAAAAAACCCCACGTGGTTAAAGATAGGAAATGTCTATGCTTCTCACAAGTATGTCCTTTTTACTAAACGCCAGCAAGTTTGGGTTCACCCCCAGAAATGACTGAATGAAGAAAAAAACAACATACAATATACTATACAGAATATGTACTCGTTAAGATCTTACATATTAAACGGCAAGCCTACAGCTTGACTTATTATTATTAAAACTTCCCGTGAGATAAGTTATATTTAAAAAAACTCATAAATCCTCATGAATTTAGGAACACGTGCGTATTCCGTCAACATCTCATGAGGCTTCTAGCATTTATAAGTTAGTTTAGAAAAATATGATCTCGTCTGATTATTTAGCAGTAAAATTAACGTCATTATAGCTACATTATGGTTTAATGCTAGAAATTATAATATTTCTGCTTTCCACTGAAACGCGTCACTAGAAAATAATACAGACTATATAAATTAAGCACTCTTTTCAAAAGAAACTAGTTAAAATGAAATAAGCGACTTAACACTTTATCACTTCACAAAATACTAGATATCTATTATATTTATCTCACCCCAGCACTACGGTAACACCACGACTAGGATAATTCACTAGATAGGTAGTTAGAAGCTCGTCACAAATCTGACGAGAACTATGAAATACGCTATAAAGCTTCATACACTAGCACGCGTGTTCCATCTACTGAGATGTTGGAGACTGAAATGAAATCAGATTTCAGCTCTAGGGTGGATATTTGAAAACAAGGGCAAACAATCCCACATTTTCTCAAACTCCGAAATCATCTCCCCTTTACGTGTACAACACCTTACATTTTAACATTACCATTACTAGACGTCTTACATAGCTGACACTTCTGCGTTTCCCCACCTCGCGCTGACCAGGCCAACAGTGGGTGCCGTTTGCCGCTGCTATTCCCAGACAGTTGTCTCGAACTGCGACTAAAAGGTGTAAATTATCGCTCCTACCTGAGCGTTCGGCCGATGCACTTTCGTTGTGACCGGTGAAAGATGCAGACAATATGATACCTCTAGGTCTAGCGAAACGAATATTCACAGCTTATATCGACCAGTACGGGGAATGCTGCAGACTTAAGTCTGCTCTATCGTGAGAGAAGCGAAAGTCCCAGTTTCGTTTTCACTGACATCTACGCAATAGAATTACGTATCCCAGTATGAGAAAGAACAAGGTAAAGTTTGAGAATACTGAAGAAAATATTTTTCGCACCCGAGTGATGCGAAAAATACAGGAAAAACAAGTACGGAAAGATAATAAAATAAAAAAAAAAATCCGGTAAGAGAATAGGAAGAAGATCTAGGTAATTTAATGAACAAAACCCACGTGACAGGGACTGTTCTACTTGGGTCTGCAGGGGGTATGATTTAAGGCCTTGACGTATCGTCTGGTTGCGTACCATGTCTCTTCTTGTTACTTCAACCACCTTCCTCAGATACCTCATTTCTGAGGTGTGGATCTGGCTTTTATGGGTTGTAGTCATTGCCCATGACTCGCATCCATATGTCAAGACTGGGACATAAGTGGAGCAGTATACAGCCATCTTCGTTTTCTTACCAACCTCTCTCTTGCTGAGGAATCCTCGATTTATGGCCTGAAAAAGTCTTCCAGCTGCTGCTTTTCGAGTGGCCAACTCTTCTTTGATGCCTCCCTTTCGGTCTATAATAGCTCCGAGGTATTTAAAGTGGTCGACCTGCTCCAGGACCTGTTCTCCCAGCTTAATCTGATGTCTTCTTTCTTCTCGTGATATCACCATGGATTTTGTTTTCGAGCTGCTTATGACCATCCCCCTCTTTTCCAGCTCTTCCTTCCAGACTTGCAGGTTGGATTGGAGATGTGCCTCTGATTTAGCAATCAGGACAACATCATCAGCAAATGCCAGCTCCGAAATATAGACCTGCCTCATCTTCCAGTACCCCACTGAATACTTTCTTGTTCTCTCCTTGCATGCCTTGATGACATCGTCCATAAGGAGTATGAAGAGGTAAGGTGATAGGATATCACCTTGTCTTACACCAGTGGTGGTCCTGAACTCTCCTGACTTATGGTTTGCTGTCCTCACATAATTTCTGCAAGACTTGTAGAAGCTCTGTATAGCATGAATCAGAGGTGCTGGAATATTCTTCCTTGCCAAACAGTCCCAAAGTTTGCTCCAGGGGACCCTGTCAAACGCCTTTTCCAGATCTATGAAACAAAGATGCATCTCACTCTTATACTCAAGGGCCTTTTCACTCAGCTGTCTGAGTGTGCAGATTAGGTCTTGAGTACTTCGGTTTGCTCGGAATCCGCACTGGACCTCATCCAATTGTGGCTCAGCTAGGCGTCGGAGTCTCTGCTCTAGGATTCTAGAGTAGATTTTACCAGGGACACTGAGAAGGGATATGCCTCTATGGTTTCCACACTGTCGATTGTCACCCTTTTTGAAAATTGGTGTTATGATAGCAATCTCCCAATCCTTTGGTATGGTCTTGTTGTACCACGCTGCCTGTAAAACCCTTAAGAGTAATAGGTCGCCTGATGCTCCCATGAACTTAACCATTTCTGGTGTTATACCATCATGCCCTGCTGCTTTGCCCATCTTGATTTTCTCCAGTGCTGCCTTCAGTTCTTCCATCTTTATGTCATCTTCACCATCATTGGTTTTCTCTTCTGTGCTAGTGTTTATCATTTCTGATGCTTTACCATGCTCACCATACAGGAGTTCTGAGAAATATTCTTTCCATCTTTCCATTACTTCCTTCGGAGCAGTAAGCAATTTGCCTTGCTTGTCCTTTATAAATTTGAGAGGGCATTGTTTTTCCTTCCTCATGTTCTTTAGGGTCTTATAGAACAATTTCTGGTTTTCTTGGGCATCTTTTTCTAGCTTTTCTCCAAATTCTTCCCAGGACTTCTGTTTTGATGCTAGCACTTTGTTCTTTGCTTCTGTTCTGAGTGTCACATATTCTCTATATTTTTCCATTTGTCCTGTTGTGTTTTTAGCTCCTAAGTATTGTTTACATGCCATTTTCTTCTCTCTTATTTTCTCTTTGACTTCCTCTGTCCACCAAGGTGTCCTCTTTCTCTTGTTCCCAAGTCAGACTTCACCGCTTGCTTTTGCAGCAGCTGTCTTTATGATATCCTTGAATTAATCCAGAGGGTTTCCAAGTCATCAGGTCATTCTTCTGTGTTGCTCACCGCTGCAGCAATAAGCCCCTGATATCTGGTCTTAATTTCTGGCTCTCTCAGCTTGTAGGTCCTAATGCTCATTTCTCCTGCTCGTTTACTTGGTTTCTTGCGTGATGTTGGGCAGTTCTAGGCTGAGAAACTCTTTCAGTTGTTCTTTTGATTGTTAGCAGGTAGTGATCACTTCCAATCTCTGGCCCCCTCCAGACTCTAGCATCTCGGACATATTTGAATGAGCTTCTCCGAACAATGGCATAGTCGATCACTGACTTCTCATTCTTTGTTGGTTCACATCTAGTGTATGCATGTATGCGCTTATGGGGGAACTTTGTATTTGTAATGATCAGATTCTGCTCACTGCAGAATCTAAAGAGTCGCTTTCCATTGTCATTGAGGGTATCTTCTCCATATCTTCCGATAACTCCACCCCATCTAGCATGGTCATTTCCAACTCTGGCATTAAAATCTCCGAGCATGATAACTTCATCTAGGCAGTCTTCCACTGTCCTTTGAAGCAGCTCGAAGAATTCCTCCTTGACCTCTGCTCTCTCATCCTCATTTGGCCCATACAATATGACCAGGTTGACTATGGTTTCTCCTTCTTTTAGTTTAACAACCATAATGCGCTCCGAGACAAAGTTCCATCCCTTGATACTATCTTTTTGATTTTGGGCCACAATGCAACCCACGCCCCCTTTAGCTCTTTCAGATATGGGTACACCACTGTAGAGCAGCGTGTTGCCATCAAGATCCACGACTCCATCCCTTTTTCGTTGTTTCCGTTATAGCCAGGATTTCTAGTTTTGCTTTCCTCATCTCTTCCACAAGCTCCTCTTCCTTCCCATTTATACTTCTTGTGTTCCAAGTTCCATAAGTCGTAGTCCGTTCCAGTTCATCGCCTTTAGAATCAGTCCGGTTTTCTCTCTTGTATTGCTCGTAATCATAGTTTAAGACAAACAGGTGATTGGCCTGTTGTGCCTTTGCATGGTGGAGGGGTTGCCTCCTTACGGCCTCCATGCAGGCCGCCCTCCTCCTTTTTCATCCGGGCTTGGGACCGGCATAGGCGGTCCATCTGTCGCATGCACTAAAAAGAACTTTTGAAAGAAAAAAAAATACAGAGAAAAGACAAGAAATTAAATATAACAATGTGATTTTTTGAGCGCTGAACTTCACTAAACAAAAACAACCTTCATTGAGCGCGTAGCCTAGAAACCAAACAGTGCGTGTCAAATCTATAGTCATAGCAAAAATACAAGTGTTCTAGTTTACCACATCGTGACTAGTACCACTATGATACTGCTGTTTCTTTTCTTCTCAAGTCGGTCTCAGAAATTATCTGAGCTTTCTCCTATTCACATTTGCCAGTGTGGATTGTGTTGTTGTTAGTCCGTCATGAAAGAGTGCGTTTTTCGTTTAATATCAATGGCAATGTGTGTTAATGGTCATGTTTTCCAGTTGTTGTTTTTCAACACTTCCATTTAAAAAAAAATAATGAATATATATGGTGTAATGGTTACAACGTTGTACTGGCGACCAGGTTTTTAAGGTTCAAGCCAGGGCGTCAGCGCTTGAAGGAGTGTCAACGACCGGGATTTTGAGTGAATAATCTGAACGGCTCCTGCACATAAAACCCTCTGACCGGGTTAGAAGGAAAGTCCACTGACCCCCAGCCTAGCAATGACATGTCATTAGGCCAAAAGAGCTGGAAAGCTCGAGTGCCGCTAGTTAGAGAAAAAAAAAAAATATATATATATATATATATATATATATATTATATTATATTATATATATATATATATATATATATATATATATATATATATATATATATATATATATATATATATATATATATATATATATATATATATATATATATACACACACTACTTGGTCGTTCCTCTCCTATCACTATCGTCTGTCTTCCTCCTGGACTGGTTCCAATCTAGTCATCGGCCCTACAGACATTGTCTAATGTTGTCCTCCCTGTGAACTCTGGGTCGTGCTGGAGGTCTGGATACCTAGCTCCTGGTTTCCCATATTTGTCGTGGTCGGCGATCTTCTCCCGTTCTGCGCACATGACCAAACCATCGTAATTGGGACTTACCCCCTTGGATCTGCCGGGGCTGGGTTTTGAGGCCATACAGTATCGTTTAGTTGCGGAACACCGTGTCTCTTCTTGTTACTCTTCAACAATCTTCCTTAGCTATCTCATTTATATATGTATATATATAAATTTATAAATATACATATGTTCCAAAAACAGCATGAATAGATCAGCAACATATATATATATATATATATATATATATATATATATATATATATATATATATATATATATATATATATATATATATATATATATGTGCGTGTGTGTGACAGGGGCTAGGTGTGGTTATAGAGGTGAACTTATGTCGATGTGGCTACCTCATACTCAAGGCCCATGCACTAAGAAAATTTATAAAGGATCGTTTGACAGGGGTTGCAATTATTGGTTGCTTGCAACCCTCTCAGCGGCAGACTTAGCAATTCAAACAACACAAAGCCTTATACAGATCAATATTTAATACTACCAAACATAGCAAACACCAAACACCCAGTCAGTGTTCATAGACTTTCTGAAAGAAACAATATATAAAACAATGTCTAAGCGAAAATCAATAGCATGGATAATAACACTTACCATACAGAAAACATGCGCCCACCTGATACCCTCAACTATCTCACACACTCATGCATATCGCCCAATGAGACTAGTATGGTGTTGTGCATGAGGCTGGCAATCTCACCGTGTAACATCGGTTGCTACCGAAACCACTACTGCAAGAGCACACACTCAACTATCACACACACGCACTCATGCATGTCGTCCAGTGAGACTAGTATGGTGTTGTGCATGAGGCTGGCAATCTCACCATGTAACACATTTAATGTGATGCCGTTCGGATTGCACAACGCACCAGGAGTGTTCACCAGGATGATGAGGAAGCTTTTAGAACCTTGCTATGCTCCTCGGGAGACTACAGGAAACTGGTCTCACAGCCAGACCTAGCAAATGTCTCATCGGGTTTGAAAAGCTAGACTTCCTGGGGCATACTATTTCTCACGGCTGCAGTTGGCCTGTTAAGAAGAACGGGGAGAAAATAGTGGCAGCTAAAAGGCCCAGAACGAAGAAAGACACTCGTTCCTTTTTATCACTATGTGCATATTATCAAAAATACATCAAGAACTTCAACGGACTCACGGCACCTCTGACGGACCTCACAAAGAATGGTCGTCCTGATAAGGCTATCTGGGATCAAAAGTGCGAACACGCGTACAGCACTTTAAAAGGACAGCTGTCTGCATACCCCATTTTGAGGTTCTGACCTAAAGAAACTTTTTGTATTGCGGGTCGACGCGTCAGGTCAGGGCATCGGGTCAACACTGCTGCAAGCCGAGGACAGTGACCCGAATATGCTATTCCCAGTTGCTTATGGCAGTCGAAAATTAAATAAGGCTGAACGTAACTACAGCGTAGTTGAAAGAGAATGTCTCGCTCTGATTGTCGGCATCAGACGCCATTATGAGTTTCTCTATGGTTGTGGTGGGTTTAGATGTTAAGAAGAATGGTGTGCGTAGAGTTGTACTTGAGTGAGATCAACTGTGAAGGTCTCTGAGGTAAACGACGGACAGCTGTGTTACAGAGTACCTTTCTTGTTACCACCCTACGATCGCACTCTAAGTTATATTTTTATTGACTAGCGTGACTGAAAGCTACGTAAAGTGTCTAGGGTATTGTAAGAGTGTTGTTAAAGAATCTCAATACAAAAACATATACAAACATATACTAAATACTATGAGAAACTCAACCAACTCCAGCTGTTAAATTTTATATTTAAAATATCTTTTGTTAAACTTTATTGGTCCTGAGCCTAAAGTTGTTTTGGTCAGGACTATATTTCAATGAGAATCAATTTAGATGGATAAATATATTTACAAATATATATAAAGATATTTACATACAACAGACAATATGTCCATAGTACATTGTTACAAATTCTCTAGTTGATATTAATTACTCTATTTAACTACTGGTACGGGGAAGCAGGTTGGGGATTATCATCATCCCAACATTCTTTTGTTTCACTAGTATTGTTTATGTTAGTCTTTTGGAGGAACGTTTTGTCTATACATGAGATTTTTCTTTAGTCGTGATAAGTTGTCCCAGGCCAGATATTTCACTTATCTGGGTCCTGGAATCACAGCAGTTGCAGTTAGTTTGGCCAAACACTTCAGTCTCCTCTGGTCTTGAACTTTGTTAATACCAGCAGGTGCCAGAGACTCTTAGAAATAGTGCTGAACTTCTCTATCATCGAGTACCAGCACCAGACAAGTGCCAGCAGGAACCCCTGTCAATGCAAGTTATGGTTCTGTCTTAATATCAAACTAATTCCTCCTAATTTACATGTAAACATACATTCAATACAAAAGAACATGGTCAGCTCTCTCTGACAACCCTGCTTCTCCACTTTAGTTTGATGGAATAAATTGTACCAGTTTTCTTTTCTCTTCCCTAATGGATGCTACGCCACTGTCATTCCTGCAGTAATCTTTTCCATGCAATAAGATAGGTGTAATGTTCCTGTATGACCATCATATATAGTCCTGTAGTTCTAATACTTCTTGGATGGTCAATTATATGATGTATCAACATCTAGGCCATGCCTAAGTCTGCTATGGAACCATTTAATTACAATCTTTTTCCATGGCCTTTTCTTACACACAACCCTTTTTTAATTAAAAGGTCAATAAAATCAATCTTACCACATATCAAGGAAATATAAACAAGTAACGATGAATTAGGCAATCGAATATGGCACACTTTCATCACTGCCTCTGTTCAGACTGCTTTCTGTTGTTATTTATTTTAAACAAAGCACAAGTCTGCTCAGTCGCTTCTTGCTCCTCTGAATATTTTGGAAAAATGGCAGCGAGCAGCTTACTATTTCGTTAAAGTAAAAGGCTGTGGCCAATGAGACCCAGCATCTCTTTATTTTTTGAATGAAACTTAAAAAAAATATCTCAAACCACTATGCGTTACTACTACCAACTAGATTTGTATATTTAGGTTAGCCAATAATATTTCGGCTTCCTTCAAATTTCATCCAATGCACTTCATCGTACTATCTTAGCCTTTCTTTCACCTAATTTTTTCCCAAAAAAATATGCTATCCAATCTAAGCAGATATGACTTGACCTGACAGTATCTCCAACTCTCTAGGTATTATTACCAATATTTGATTATTCAATGGACTATTTAGATAACTAATAACATATTCTTAGTCAGCAAGTCTTCAGGTACACGAATATATGATTTTTATTGGGCTAAGTGGCTTGGTTAAAAATTCTATCTTTTTTCTATGTTAGTGGTTTATTTTTAAACTACCTCCTGTTCAATTCTTTTTCCATGTACTTTCAAGCTAATTACGAGAGTCTCTCGTAACACGTCTAGAATTACGTCATTCGCAATAAGAGCTAAGCGTGTTTTCATGACCGTAGTGTCCACATTTTCTAACTTTTTCCTCGTTTTTTGAAAACCGCCTAAGGGCAAGGCTAGCAAGTTAGTTTTATTTTTAGAAACAATGTGAGACGTGATTTGCGTTGGGTTATCTATCCGTTCTCCTCCCTTCTACAATGTATTCTAGGCACATATTTCATTTGAACTTGGAAAGTGGTACGTTTGTCTCAAGGACGAATTTGAAAAATAGGGTACCCTTTTTGGTTCGGCCAATGCGTTATCAAATAATATGCTGAAGGCGTAGGCGACGACTACCATTCTCGCTGAAAATTTTTAGTACTATCCTATCTTTGACTTTATGCACTATATTGTTATATGTTAAATTAGATATTGTATTTAGAAGTTCACCACAATGGTACATCTTTCACGGTGCAAACAGACCACGCTCCATTAGCTTTTCTTGGTGCCAATAAAGAATTTAACGCGAGGATCATGCGTTGGGCTTTGCTTTTAAGCGTGTATTCTTTTAAAGTGGAATACATTCCGGGAAGACAGAATGTCGGGGCTGATTTCATGAGAAGAAACTGGACTACGGAAGAAGAGGAGGAAACAGAGGATACCAATCATCCAAAAGCTACCAATCAGGGCAGCTTCACTGTCATAAATGAAACATGAAAAGATGGTTTCATGTCTCAAAAGATGGGACGATTGTGACAGACAAATTTCAGCGTCCCTGAACTGTTAGATGATGTGGTAAACGCCGGGGGAGTATGACAGCCCTAATTCATTTATGTTGCAAATGTAATCGCCAACGTGGGTCCCACGTTTGCTCATCAGTATGCATCATTTCCACGTGGATTTTTAACATGTTGGACAATTAATATGTAGACTGTTATCTTATGTGCATTCTGGAGATCGCATTGCCTTCTTCTTCTTCTTTGATCCTTAGCCGCCGACCGTCAAAGCCGTCAGTGGCCATTACGCCTAGTGGCGTCTTGTAGGGCAACAACAAATTAATTCCACTTTGCTCGGTCGGAGGCCATCCTTCGTACAGTGCCCCAACTCTGGTTCATTCTTTGCATCTCAGCCTCCACAATCCTCCGCTAGGTTGTTTTTGGTCGGCCTCTCTTTTGTTTTCCTTCAGGGGTCCAAAGCATAGCTGTTCTTGTGATAGCATCGGGGTCTCTTCTGAGGACATGGCCAACCCAGCTCCAGCGTCTGCCAGCTATGATGGTGTGCATGTCCTCTTGCTTGCTACGAGTAAGCAGATCTTGGTTAGTGATGGTATTCGGCCAAAAGATTCTGTCTGAATCAGCTACCGCCTTCACCTTTCTTTATTACTGCATGAAAAGGGCGTTGCCTTAGTCCAATCGAGGGAAGCTGCACACGATCAAAGATCATGAGGGTCTCAGACAGACGAAGCAATTTTCACATCTCTGTGCTAACCACAGAACCGCTCGCAAGATAGAGACGGACGGGAAAGCCAGTACTGCACGAGCAAATGAATACTTCATGCGGAGGCAAACCACACTGGTGGCCCCATGCTCTCCCAGGAGCGGAGAAGAAAAATGTATATCTCCAAGTGAGCCCACGTTCTCTCACAAACCATTCTTCACATAACAATAATTAAATAATAAACAACTGGACATAAAATAATATTCTTCAACTACATGTACCCAAATACTCTCAATAATGAGAATAAACTACTACCTCTCAACCGACCCACATCAATACTCGTTCCTGTACTCTGAACATGTCGTAAGTGACGACTGGTGCGCCTGGCCACAAGCGTGTCGTATATGACCCCTGATGGGATTGGGGACTCATCACATGAAACACATTGTTACAGAAACAACCACTGTAATAGCATAAAAATGCTTCTTGTGGTCTTGTGGTGGACACCAGCCGCATTGATGTTTCCATGCTCCACCAGGAGCAAACAGAGAAACATCTGTCTCAACGTGCCTTACGCACCCTGGCGTGGCTCTAATCTCACCAGAAACCTAAATAACTATTCTCACTTCAAAGTAACCACTAAAGATGAACAGTAGGATTATGATAAGAAGGCTATTGTGAAATACACTTAAATGCTCTTACATTAAAGAATAAAATATAATTATTCTTGACTTTAACAAAACTGGAACTAAATTTATTACTTATAGGAAATTTAACACGAAAACTATTTCTTCCATTACTGGGGGAAATTACATTACTCTGCCTTGGCTTACGTGTCAAATGGCGTAACATTATAGGTTTACCACGCGAAGCGTGTTATTCAGACTCGCTGGCGCCGCAGTCATCACCACGTGGCTGCCTTCTTGCTATAGTTAATCTTATCTAAATTCCAGTGAAATAGCTTCATACTATATTTGCCTTTCTGATGAATGAAATAATCGCTCTTAAACTTTCACATCTATTTATCTATTTATCTCATGAAACATTAAAATAGCCCCGCTCAATATAATTTCAGAATTATAGAAAACTAATTGCTGATTTGATTTGAAATCAAACTCACGTGCTCAAGGCATCTACAGACACCTACTCTGGTATCTATTTTTTTCCCCCTCGCATGAGGTCGCATATTTTTTCCTCGCATGAGGTCGCATTGGCACCCACCCTAAACCCGGCTCTGGTCAAGACCACATGTCCCAACACAAGAGGACCCAATGATAAACTGTGTCACTGTAGTGATCCTCTGTGTTCTCACACAAGGGACCTAATGACACATGAATGTCACTGTACCGGTCCCTGTGTCTAGACACATGATCGTAGCCAAAGGCCAGATATTAGGGCGTTGGGTTTCACAGCGTTTTTGCGCTGTACATCTCTGGTATCTAACGTCGTCTGTTCTCTCTGGGCGGCTTTGGCAAAATAGGCCTGTACGCCGCCCACTATCCCTTATATAGGCTCTATGCTAACCACTCAACTTAATCCGCTAAGCGTATTAATCGCGCCACGCAAATAACACACGCCATTATCGCTCTAGAAATAGCGAAAAACACAAATATAACACACCTAATTTGTAGGCTTCATTGTGACCTCGTAATAAATCTTCTTCTTGAAGATAATGTGGTGAAAAGGCACTAAACCACAGAGACAATATGGCTGACAAGATGGGTGAACCACGGAGACAATATGGCTGACAAGATGGCGCGGTCACATATTCTCCGGCTGATTTTGTTGTCGTCCCGACAACTGCAGAAAATCAGGCGTTTCAGTTGTATCTACCAAATCTGGAGAATCATCTTTTCCTTCACTTCGTTTCAGTTCGTTGCCAGTGACTCTAATGCTTGGACTCGCTCTATCCGTTCGTTGGATGATATATGGATCCCCTGTCATTGTGGGAGCACGAACAGCAATGTACTCCTCTTCTGACTACATATCACGAATTTTGGATCTCTCAGCGTTGTGCATTTTCTTCCTCACCATTTCTCCTACCTGTAGTGGAGTAGAACACGGCAGCTTGTCACATCTCTCTTTCCGGACTGCTGCCAGCTTCTGCAACTGTGCCTCTGCTCTTACGTGCTCCCCTTGCAGCCTGGAAACGTGTCCTTCAACGAGTTTTAGATGAGTCTCCTCCTTTAAATGTCGACCACTTTTCTTGGCGCCCTTAGGGTGACAGTTGCCACGGCCATCTCTTGGCTTGCACTGTGACGGCAGTCTAGAGGTGTTGGTACGCCTAGAAAGAGCACTCTTTGATAGACAACCCGATATCAAATGGCCTGGGGACTTGCAATGAAAACATCGCTTAGGTAGCGGGCCCTGGGGACACTTGGCTGCCATGTGGTTTGAAAAGTCTCCACAGTTGAAGCATCTTATTTTCCTAGGCTTCCTCTGTGCCCTGGGTCGCCTCCTGCTACCCTTACATTCCTGGCCGCCTTTGACTTTCTTTCCTGCTACAAGTATCTCACACTTCGGTCTACCACCAATCATCTTTAACTTTGAGTCATTCTGCTCCCCTTTTGTAACGTGACTCCCAGCCGCAGAGTGGTCTAGTTTAATGCCTGTGGACATCGATTCTGTACGTGGCCTAGTTCTCTGCATCTAAAACAACGAACTGTCCTGGTATGTCTCCCCTGCTCCTGAGTCATCGCATCAATTTTAGCCTCTAATTGAGCCACCTGCGCTCTCAGCCGCTCTACTTCTGCGTTTAATGCATGTGTATCTGACACAGTCTCTGTTCTTGCCACTTCAACACTGGCAACACCAGCCCCAGAAGTGTGTTCAGTCTCTAAAAACCGTAGGGCATAGTCCATCACCGACGTGAACGATGCTGTAGGCTCTTTGATGATCATTTCCTTTGCAAGCCTTCTTAGTAGATCATCTCTCAGGCAAGCAGCAAACTGGTCACGAAGAAAGGATGGCCCCAAAGGAGTGACGTTATTCTGCTTTTGTGCCCTTACCACACTTTCGAACACCTCGGGAATGCGATGGGAGAATTCCCAAAGAGACTCCCTTGCACCTTGCCGGGTAGAGTAAAAAGTGGCCATTACCTCTGGGATGCTTCGACGCTCCCCATACACCCTAAGAATGGATTGTAGCATCGCTTTTGGGTTATCGTTATTAGCCTGAATCCTCAGCTCCCTGCGGACACTTGAGGTCACACTGTCAAGAATAACATCTGCCTGGTCCTCTTTACTCATCATCCCTATCCTCCAGGCAGCTCTCACCTCTCTGACATATTCCTCGGCCGTAGGACCCGTGCGCTCCCCAAAGCACCGCACTCTCTTGTGAGTAGGTACCACGATGTACTGTACTCGTTCTGGTTGACGATCCAGCCCCACTACAGGGTCATCCACCTCAGTCACGTCTTCGTTATCCAATCTACTAGCAGCACGTGTGTTGCGTGCCGCCATCTTGTTGCTAGTAGAGTTGACTAGAAATATTGACAAACTGGATGATCCCGTCCCTCGCCTTGCACTGAACTGGGTGTTCTACTGTTTCGGCTGTTGCTACACTGATTGCTGAAGAGTTGCTTCACTGCGTGCTGTCTGTCAATCCTGCCGACGACGCCACTTGTGACAGGGGCTAGGTGTGGTTACAGAGGTGAACTTATGTCGATGTGGCTACCTAACACTCAAGACCGATGCACTAAGAACATTTATAAAGGATCGTTTGACAGGGGTTGCAATTATTGGTTGCTTGCAACCCTCTCAGCGGCAGACTTAGCAATTCAAACAACACAAAGCCTTATATAGATCAACATTTAATACTACCGAACATAGCAAACACCAAACACCTAGTCAGTGTTCATAGCATTTCTGAAAGAAACAATATATAAAACAATTTCTAAGCGAAAATCAATAGCATGGATAATAACACTTACCATACAGAAAACATGCGCCCACCTGAGACCCTCAACTATCTCACACACTCATGCATATCGCCCAATGAGACTAGTATGGTGTTGTGCATGAGGCTGGCAATCTCACCGTGTAACATCGGCTGCTACCGAAACCACTACTGCAAGAGCATACACTCAACTATCACACACATGCACTCATGCATGTCGTCCAGTGAGACTAGTATGGTGTTGTGCATGAGGCTGGCAATCTCACCATGAAACACAGATTGCTACCGAAGCCACTACTGCACGAGCATATGAATACTCCATGCGGGGGCAAACCACACTGGTTGCCCCATGCTCCCTCAGGAGCGGAGAAGAGAAATATATATCTCCAAGTGAGCCACGTGCTCTCACAAACCTTTCTTCACATAACAATAATTACATAATAAACAACTGGACATAAAATAATATTCTTCAACTACATGTACCCAAATACTCTCAATAATGAGAATAAACTACTACCTCTCAACCGACCCACATCAATACTCGTTCCTGTACTCTGAACATGTCGTAAGTGACGACTGGTGCGCCTGGCCACAAGCGTGTCGTATATGACCCCTGATGGGATTGGGGACTCATCACATGAAACACATTGTTACAGAAACAACCACTGTAATAGCATAAAAATGCTTCTTGTGGACTTGTGGTGGACACCAACCGCATTGGTGTTTCCATGCTCCACCAGGAGCAAACAGAGAAACACCTGTCTCAATGTGCCTTACGCACCCTGGCGTGGCTCTAATCTCACCAGAAACCTAAATAACTATTCTCACTTCAAAGTAACCACTAAAGATAAACAGTAGGATTATGATAAGTAGGCTATCGTGAAATACACTTAAATGCTCTTACATTTAAAGAATAAAATATAATTATTCTTGACTTTAACAAAACTGGAACTAAATTCATTACTTATAGGAAATTTAACACGAAAACTATTTTTTCCATTACTGGGGAAAATTACATTACTCTGCCTTGGCCCACGTGTCAAATGGCGTAACATTATAGGTTTACCACGCGAAGCGTGTTATTCAGACTCACTGGCGCCGCAGTCATCACCACGTGGCTGCCATCATGCTATAGTTAATCTTATCTAAATTTCTGTGAAAAAGCTTCATATTATATTTGCCTTTCTGATGAATGAAATAATCGCTCTTAAACTTTCACATCTATCTATCTATTTATCTCATTAAACATTAAAATAGCCACGCTCAATATAATTTCAGAATTATAGAAAACTAATTGCTGATTTGCTTTGAAATCAAACTCACGTGCTCAAGGCATCTACAGACCGACTCTGGTGTCTAACGTCGTCTGTTCTCTCTGGGCGACTTTGGCAAAATAGGCCTGTACGCCGCCCGCTATCTCTTATATAGGCTATAGGCTATCCACTCAACTTAATCCGCTGCGTGTATTAATCGCGCCACGCAAATAACACACGCCATTATCGCTCTAGAAATAGCGAAAAACACAAATATAACACAACTAATTTGTAGGCTTTATTGTGGCCTCGTAATAAATCTTCTTCTTGAAGATAATGTGGTGAAAAGGCACTAAACCACAGAGACAATATGGCTGACAAGATGGGTGAACCACGGAGACAATATGGCTGACAAGATGGCGCGGTCAAACACACACACACACACACACACATATATATATATATATATATATATATATATATATTGCCGCGCCATCTTGTAATCGTTATGTCGTCTGTCGGGTAACAGCGCCATCTTGTCATCGCCATTGTCTCCATGATTCACTGCATTTTTACCACATCTTCAAGAGGAAGATATATTACTGGGCCACAAAAAAGCATAGAAATAGTTGTGTTTTATATTAGTGTTTTCGCTCCTTCTAGAGCATCCATCCCGTGTGTTATTTGCGTGGCCCAATTACTACACCCGCGCACTACATCATGTGTGATTAAGCCTAGCGGCCTATATAAAGAAGCGCGCTGGCCAGCAGGGGCCTTTCTCTTCGTCATACGCCCCAAAGAAACCAGAGTAAGAAACCAGATTCGATCTGAAGATGCCTTGAACACGTTAGCAATTGAGCACTGGCTGGGTGTTTTGTTTCATGTGGTTTACTTTATAACGTTTGCTTTATGTGCTTGTTGTCGCTGATAGGGTTGTGTAAATAAATACAGCCCCTGCCTTAGAATCGAGAGTTTTATTGTTGTTCGGGTTGGTGCGAGTGTATGTGACGTATAATGGAAATATAGCTGTTGCTGTCATTTTCGACGGAGTCATCTGTCAAGTTATTTGCCTATGTTTTATCATAAGTATAATTGTGTCTTTACCTGCGATGTCAGGTTGATTAGGGGTTGTCTTCCCTTGTTTATTCATTCATTGTGTTTTGACCTTTAGGGTCAAAGGTTGACAGTTCGGGCGTAGGCCTATGGGAAGGTTTTTTAAGCGGGGGAGAGTTATACTTCCGGCAAGCCGGGAAGGTCCTGTTTTTCTGAAGGGACCAAGAGTCCATTGTTTTTTCGGGGAGAATCTTCGAAGTAACTGCTATGGCAGTTTTCCCCAGTGAATCTCTGTGCGTCGGGATGACGACAGAATTCCTTGTTATGTTCTGAGGATTCATTTCCAGGTAATACCGACCTTTATGCATTATTACGCTTTTCGGTGGCAGAACATGTAAAAGGATTACTTAGTGTGAACTGCAGCTCACCGATCCTATATATTTCAGAACTTATATATTTGTGCTCGAGGTAGCCATCCAAGACTGGTAGTCTTTATATTGTCCAGAAATCCAGTGACGAAGATATATTGTGGGAACCGCAGATTGGCGGGATTTATGTCTGCAATAAGCATTACTGCAGGGTTGATGGTAACCTATTTAACAGAAGTACACAGCCGACGTCAGAACGAGGCCTGTGCCTTCGGCTATTATACTACAGCCTGATAATGTGCAATTGGCGGGGAATGCCAAGTTGCACCTATGTGTCAAAGTGACTAAGGCATCTGGCACGTTTAGTCAGAGATGCCAAGGGCGACGCTACGAACTGTCATTATTGAAGAACTTTGCTATTGACCATGCACGTCTATTCCGATGTTTACCTTTTTGAATGCCAACTGTATACCTATCGATTTCCGGTCAGCATGACCTTGTTACACTGACTGTTCCTGTTGATACCATGTGTGTTCTCGTCAATAAATGTTTTGAAACATGCCTGCAGTGTCCAAGCATCCTTGATTACTGCATGTGAGAGTATGGGTTGCAGGATCTACATCTATACGAGCCTAAACACATTCGCGCCTTCATTCGCACCCACACTCAGTTCATCATACGCTCGCACTACACACCTAACAACATGTATACTGTCTTGGGCCAGTGATCACCTCAACAAGAGAAACAGACAGTTACATTTCTGGTGGACCAGTTACGTGGGCTCTTAAGATACATTTGTTGTCGCCAATGTGGCCTAGAAACTTACATTTCTGATGGACCAGATCTGTGGGTTTAAAAAGAACAGAGCGAGCATTTGACATTATTGTTGACATTAATGGATCCAGAAATTTACATTCCTGGTTGGCTGTTACATGTATGATGTCTCCAGTTTTGTCGAGAAAGTTACAAGAAGGACAAGTACACATTACACTTCTGATCTGTGGGTCTAAGCTACACACGGGACAGCCGTAACACAGCGCTAATTCTACACTTGCAAGTTTTGGCTACAACAGGACAGATATAGGTCATCAACGGTTGACCCAGATAAACAGTACGAGCATTTATATTATAATGCTACATAAACCACAACAAGACAAGTACTGAAGTTAACATCTAGGCGTTTGCTACGTGGACCATAACTGCATAGAAGTCGGGTTCCTATTGTGAACAGTACTGCTGGTTGTTACACGTTTCAGTCAACAACAGACTTTTCTATGTGCGAGCATTCAAGCTACATTGTTCGAGGTCAAGTATTTGTAAACAGTACGTGGAAATTGTAAACATTCAATGTGCAAGTCCTAAGTCGAGAAGGTCATAGTAACTTTGGTTCGTGAATACCACTTTATGTTACAGTGGATTTGACATTCAGTGCGCATTTGACATTTTGTTTCTGTGTTCGCAAGGAGCAAGAAATTTATTTTAGTTTCAGCTGTGACTGAACTTGTTCTGCAACACATTGAAATTGA
The DNA here is from genome assembly GCA_024509875.1 of Oreohelix idahoensis. NCBI lineage: Eukaryota > Metazoa > Mollusca > Gastropoda > Stylommatophora > Oreohelicidae > Oreohelix > Oreohelix idahoensis. The sequence continues at coordinate 485,716 of JAMPIV010015511.1, forward strand.
TTGCTATATGTTTATGTTACTTCTACTGTTTTTGTGTATTTTTTCAGCGGGTTTTCGGTTGGTGGGTCTTACAGTAAATATGCCACTTAATCGAGGCTTACTGTAAGCGTTCTGTAGGTGCAAATTTTCTTAATTTGGAAATTTGCTAGTGACAATTGGTCGCTATTGATGTTAGCTGTGATGTAACTGTACTTAACGTTGTTTTTGTAATATTTTGTCTGTTTTTCAGTTTTGATTTTCGATTTGTTTTGTTTGTATTCTGTAGGTCTCTCCTTTCTTTTTTATTTCTCTACACATTTTTGGTTAAAACAGTGTTGCCATTTGTATTGTTTTGTATCTTTGTCTTTGTATTTTTTTTTGTACTACATTACTGTCATGCACAGTCTACATACATATACTTGGTCATGTATTGGTATTATTGATAAGGTAGACTCTTCATATAGAGTTTGTTAATAAAATATTATTATATAAGATATTTATACAAGTTCTTTGATAAAAGACTTGTTATCTACAAAGATTGAGACAAGGTGAAATACATATTCAAGTTCTTTATAAAAAAGACTTGTGCCCATAGTGAGTGGGATATAAGGGATTTTTTTTTTCCACAGGTACTCAAGTGATTTTTTGGTTACATTATAAACAAGAGGACCATACAAAGTCTTTGTCTAAGACTAAGAGAGTGAAATAAAGTGAAGTGAGTATACAAGTCTATCATTTCAGACTTGTCTCCCATTAAAGTGGGATAATTTAATATATTTACTTCTGCAAGTTACTGATCTCATTAGACAAGATGTCTACATTAGAGTACTTTATTACACAAGGGAAGGCCCTTGATAAAACTGGTCAACAGTTAGAACAATGGGCTGTTGCTCAGTATGACAAAGCATTAGCTGCTGAAGAGAGAAAAGCTGATATTGCTGCTGAACAAAAGAAATTGCAGATGCAGGTGGAGGAAAGGAGATTTGAATCTGAACAAAAGAGATTAGACAAAGAAGCTGCTGCAGAGGAGAGGAAAGCTCAAGCTGCTGCAGAGGAGAGGAAAGCTCAAGCTGCTGCAGAGGAGAGGAAAGCTCAAGCTGCTGCAGAGGAGAGGAAAGCTGAGGCTGAAATTAGGAAAATGGAACATGAGGAAAGAAAACAGAAGATGGAACTTGATGAAAGACTCGCAATTTTGGAGTTAGAGAAATTGAAATTGGCGAGTACGGGTGCTCAGCAAACAACTTCGAGTACGACAAAGGAGTTTGTTAGTAGGATTAAATTGCCTCATTTCAATCCTTTAAAGGATGACGTAGCAGATTATCTAGATAGATTCCAATTTTTGTGCGATACGCATAACATAAAAAAGGAAAAATATGTTGAACAACTGATGCCATTTTTTACAGGTGACACAGTGACTACTCTTATGACAATAGTCGAACATGAGAGGACTAATTATGATGTTGTCAGGGCAGCATTGCTAAAAAAAATACCAACTAAAAGAAGAAGATTATCGTCTTCGTTTTAGGACAATGTTGCCAGAAAATGGAGTAAATTTCTCTGATTTTGTTACAAAGATACGTCGTACATTTACACGATGGGTTGAGTTGTCTCAGACTGAGAAAACATATGAAGGTCTAATGGACTTATTATTGCGAGATAAGGTTTTGTCATCTGTTAATGATTCTTTTCTTGCATTCCTTCATGAGCGTAAGCCTAAAAACTTAAAAGATATGGCGGAATACTGTTGTCAGTATGCCACAGCGCATCCCCATGCTACAGTTAGTAATTCTAAAGTGAAAGAAGGGTTGCCAGCTGCTTCGGCAACACCATATGGCCCTAATTTCAAAAAAAAAATTTCAGGGTGCTCAACAAAACTGGAATAGGGGAAGTAATCAAAATTACACCCAGAAGCGGAGTAATCCAACACATGATGGTTCTTCGTCTATGTATTGGAGACAAGATGGTAGTTCTCGTAATTTTAGTGGTAATAATTTGAGACACTTTCGCAAAGGCTATCCAAATAATAACTATTCGAACTTTCGAGGTAATCATTCTCGACGTCAAGATTATGACGATGGTGAATTTAGAAACCGGGATTCAAACCGGAATGATGATTACAGTAGACAATATGATAACAATTACAGGGGAAATGATAGTCGAAATAATTACAGGGGAAATGATAATCGAGGCAGACCTAGGTTTAACAAAAAAAGACCTTTCCAACAGGCGAACTCTGCACAACAAGAGTTTGATGGAGCCTGTACTACAGTAAATGATAGTGGTAGCTCTAGGGCTATCACTGGTTGTGCTTTCGATTTTGGGAGAGCAACTGAATGCCCCCAATGCTTAACATTGTTCGACTCATCGACTGTATCTACGCTAAGTTGTGGTCACCCTCTTCCTGCTCTACCTGCTACAGTTGCGCATGATGGGAGAGGATCTCTCATCTTACATAAAGGTCTAATAAATGGTAGGCTAGTCTCAGTACTTTTCGATTCGGGATGTACTACCGTCGGGGTTAGGGAGTCTCTGATAGATCCTTGCTGTGCCACTGGAAAAACAATCAAATGTGTTACATTTGGTGGTACTATGGAAAGCTATCCTACTGCTATTATTAGGATTGACACTCCTTTCTTCACAGGAGAGGTCCATGCATGTCTTCTTCCTAATCCTATTGCGGATCTTATAATCGGTCGTATTCATGGGGTTAAGGAATGCACCCCGCAACAAATTTCTAGTTGGGAAGAAAAAAACATTCAAACGGTCAATGCAGTGGTGACAAGAGCTCAAGCTCTTAATTCCCCAACTTCATCTGATAATAGTAATGAAGTTGATAGCCAAGACGAGCACTTGGTGATTTCCCATGACTCGTTTGTTAAACGTCAAGAAGAGGATCCTTCTTTGAAGAAATTCTTCCTTCTTGCAAAGAAAGGGGATCCCAATCAAAATACGAATCACAAATCGTATATCACTATGAAGAATGGTATATTGGTACGAATGGTACAAGTCTATGCACTCGCAAATTCTTGTGCCCAAGTGTATGAGAGCCTTAATTCTTCGGCATGCACACGATTCTCAGTGTGCTGGACACATGGGTTTTTCCAGAACTAAAACTAGAGTCCTTGCGTCCTTCTTTTGGCCATTCGTGAATAAAGACATCCGAATTTATTGCCGATCTTGCAAAATTTGTCAAGAGGTCAAGTCTAGGGGTCCGAGACATGCTGCTCCTATTCAGGCTGCAGATATTCCGATTCGGCCGTTTCAGAAAATGGCTATAGACATCATTGGTCCGTTCAAGATTAAGTCAGCCAGAGGACACCAATTTATCCTCACTTGCGTGGACATGTGCACGCGTTGGCCAGAGGCTATTCCTCTGAAGAGCATATCAACTGTCGATATCGCTGATGCTCTTTGGCTCGTATTTTCTCGTCTGGGATTCCCCGGAGAAATACTGTCGGATCACGGCACTCAGTTAATTTCGGACGTTATGTCTCAGGTAATGGCTACGCTAGACATTAAAAGGTCTCTCAGTAGTATTTATCATCCAATGTCCAATGGATTGGTAGAACGTCTTAACAGGACACTAAAGAACTTACTTGGCAAGATAACGGAGGATCATCCTGAAGATTGGGACAGGGTTTTACCTGCAGTCCTCTTTGCCTATAGAGAGGTTCCCAACGAGCATACAGGGTTTTCTCCTTTCGAACTTGTCTTTGGCGCGCAACCGCGCGGTCCGATGTCCTTGTTACACGATTTGATAACTTCCGATAATATTGACGATGATACACAATCGTCATATGAATATGTCATAGCTCTTAGAGAAAAGATTATCGAATCGTGCAGGTTAGCAACTTCATCTTCCGAATTTGCGAAAGAAAAAGCTAGGCGATTTGCTAATAGGAAAAGACGCCTACGTCAACTTTGTCCTGGAGACAAAGCATATGTCTTACTGCCCTCAAGAGAGAATAGACTTCTCATTTCATGGAAAGGTCCATACACTATAGTCTCAAAAATTTCCGATGTCGACTATATTGTCGATGTGGATGGAAGGCATAAAACCTTCCATATAAATATGCTAACAGAGTTTATTGAACGTCCAGACTATTTGCAGCCTATTTTCCAGGCGACGGACGACTCTCCAGTCCAACATGGTCACATCTCATCCCTGTCCGTTATACAGGATGAGGAAACTATTTTTTCTGACGTGAACTTACCTCTTCCTGCGATTCCACTTACTTCAACGGAATCGTGGAGAGACGTTACAGTCTCTTCCAACTTGTCTTTTGAGGAACAGCGTCAAGTATCCTCTACGTTACAATCATATCAGGGTGTCCTTACTGACATTCCTGGACACACAGATGTCATAGAACATGACATCATACTTACTGATCGTAATCCGATCAGAGTAAGACCATACCCAATACCTATTCATTTTCAATCACAAGTCGAGAAAGAATTGGATGAAATGATTCAACTACAAATAATTGAACCATCCACTTCAGCTTATTCTTCGTCGATAGTTATTGTTCGAAAGAAAGACAATAACATACGTCTTTGCGTTGATTATCGCAAATTAAATCAAACCTCTCACTGCTTTTTCGAAACCTAGGGGTCTGTTTCAATGGAATTTTATGCCTTTCGGGCTTATGAACGCCCCAGCGACTTTCGTGCGCATGATGCGACGAATTCTATCAGATCGTGCAGATGTCATTGCATATTTAGACGACATCTGTCTTTTCAGCGATACTTGGGAAGAACACTATTTGGGTCTAAAGGAATTGCTATCTACTCTACGTGAGCATAGTTTGACTGCTAAACCCTCTAAAGCTTTTGTTGGGTTTAGTGAAATTTCCTTCCTAGGTCATCGAGTTGGTCATGGTCTGTTGAAGACAGAGGACCAAAACATTTCAAAGATATTAAATATCTCGGTTCCGAAGACGAAAAAGCAAGTGCGTAGTCTCTTGGGATTGATACAATTCTATGGAAGATTCATTGAGAATCTGTCCTCCATTATGGCACCACTTTCAACGTTATTGAAAAAAGGTTCTCCTAATATGGTGCGTTGGTCCCAAGAATGCCAATCTTCATTGGATCAGGTTAAGAATTTGTTCTCATCTCATCCTATCTTAAGACTACCAACGATTGATAGGACTTTTGTCCTTCGTAGTGATGCCTCTTCCACTGGGATTGGAGCGGCACTAATGCAGGAATATTCAGGAACTCTGCATCCTGTAATGTATATTTCTAGGAAGCTAAATGCGGCAGAAAGGAATTACTCGGTTTTGGACCGTGAATTGTTGGCTATGGTTTGGTCCATTCTTAAGCTACAAAGGTTCCTTCTGGGCGCGCATTTCTTTATGGAAACCGACCAAAAAGCTCTTACGGCTATGCAAAGTAAGGATTTGAAGAGCTCGAGATCTACTCGTTATGCTATTGCTCTTCAGCCTTTCCATTTCACGGTTCGAGCTATCCGTGGTTCGGATAATGTGATGGCGGACATATTGTCTAGATGCCCACATGATTCCAGTTAAATCTTGTGTCCTAGTTTTTCCTGATACACTTTCAGACTTAGGTCTGTCCTTAATATCATAATATGTTGTAATACAAATGTATTTGGATGATGTTTAGATAATTTAACAAATTTCATTTTGTCCATCCATCAGTGATATGTTGCTAAAATAGCATTGACTTTTGTATATTGCTATGATTATATTATTTAGTAATGTTTGATATATGATTGGTATTGCCAGCAACTTAGGTTTCTTGAATGGTATCCCTTAGTTTGTTTGGCTTAAAGGAAATATTTTCTCCTATGTTGAGAGATGATTTGTATTCTCTTCAGACGCTTTATTTATGCGTCTATTGTACCTGATATTAGGTTCAGTTTTTGCATGAGCACAGAAGTGATACTGGTGCTATCTTGCTCATGGACATATTAAAAAAAAAAAAAATTTCATTTTTTTTTACAGGGGGTGGTAGTAATGTTGCTGTCATTTTCGACGGAGTCATCTGTCAAGTTATTTGCCTATGTTTTATCATAAGTATAATTGTGTCTTTACCTGCGATGTCAGGTTGATTAGGGGTTGTCTTCCCTTGTTTATTCATTCATTGTGTTTTGACCTTTAGGGTCAAAGGTTGACAGTTCGGGCGTAGGCCTATGGGAAGGTTTTTTTAAGCGGGGGAGAGATATACTTCCGGCAAGCCGGGAAGGTCCTGTTTTTCTGAAGGGACCAAGAGTCCATTGTTTTTCGGGGAGAATCTTCGAAGTAACTGCTATGGCAGTTTTCCCAGTGAATCTCTGTGCGTCGGGATGACGACAGAATTCCTTGTTATGTTCTGAGGATTCATTTTCCAGGTAATACCGACCTTTATGCATTATTACGCTTTTCGGTGGCAGAACATGTAAAAGGATTACTTAGTGTGAACTGCAGCTCACCGATCCTATATATATTTCAGAACTTATATATTTGTGCTCGAGGTAGCCATCCAAGACTGGTAGTCTTTATATTGTCCAGAAATCCAGTGACGAAGATATATTGTGGGAACCGCAGATTGGCGGGATTTATGTCTGCAATAAGCATTACTGCAGGGTTGATGATAACCTATTTAACAGAAGTACACAGCCGACGTCAGAACGAGGCCTGTGCTTTCGGCTATTATACTACAGCCTGATAATGTGCAATTGGCGGGGAATGCCAAGTTGCACCTATGTGTCAAAGTGACTAAGGCATCTGGCGCGTTTAGTCAGAGATGCCAAGGGCGACGCTACGAACTGTCATTATTGAAGAACTTTGCTATTGACCATGCACGTCTATTCCGATGTTTACCTTTTTGAATGCCAACTGTATACCTATCGATTTCCGGTCAGCATGACCTTGTTACACTGACTGTTCCTGTTGATACCATGTGTGTTCTCGTCAATAAATGTTTTGAAACATGCCTGCAGTGTCCAAGCATCCTTGATTACTGCATGTGAGAGTATGGGTTGCAGGATCTACATCTATACGAGCCTAAACACATTCGCGCCTTCATTCGCACCCACACTCAGTTCATCATACGCTCGCACTACACACCTAACAATATGTATACTGTCTTGGGCCAGTGATCACCTCAACAAGAGAAACAGACAGTTACAATAGCCTACTATATCCGACAGCCTTTCGTGACCTCGGCGTAGTTCTATAATTCGCTAACAAGTCAAACATTTAACAGACTGCATTACTCACTTTTAATCCACGCCTCTTTTTCTTGAGATGTAAACAAACAGACATATTATCAACTTCCGCAACCTGCCAGCATAACAGGCAGCGAGCTTTGATTTGTTTACCAGAGTTTCTCACGCGAGCGGATCTGTCAATCATCAAGATAGCTGTAGCAAAAGGTTTTCCTAGTGTGATGATAGTGGTAGAGAAGAAGTAGAATCTCTCTCCAGAAATTATGAAGTTCCAGTTTCCTATAAGTACACTGGTATCACAATTGAGCTATGGCTGTGAATACTCTGAGCTGGACAATAGATTTAGGCTTCAGAAGTGTACGGTGCCACTTTCGCTATAGTAACCTTATGTGATAATATAATTAAATTAGAAAAAAGTGACTCAAAATTTAACAGTTAAAAATTTACCAAGTCAAATGAGTACAATTTCATAATTTATTATGTACATCTATATATTCTTATAATGAGAAATGGGTGTTGGAAGATGGTAAAATGTATGATTATTTATAGTTACAAATTAAAATAAATAATAGAAAAAAATCTTGGATGAATCTTCCAATGCAATTAGAACAGTCTGTCACAGTATATTTTTGATATATATATCTTGCTATCTAGTCTCTAGCTGTTATCATCATCGACAGTCGTTTTAGAAACTGCTCACAGGATTTGTTGTATTGAATACACACAAACTCATCTGGTATTTGTTCGAGGTTCCCGAGACACACTTGAGTCAATAGACTGTCCTTCAGCCCACCCTATAACTACGGGGGACTAAGGTGTTGAAGATTGGTTAACCTCTAGGCTTCAGTTAGCAGGATCAACGGTCCTCAAATCTCTAGTTTGAACTCTATCACGAACTCGATCATGAGCTCGATCAGGAACGATCATAAAACTCGATCATAAAACCTGGAACAAAAGGTAATAGGTGGCCATCGTGTTCCAACAATCTCACCACCCACTGCTGTTTATGAGGCGACCCTGTCTTCAGTGTTTGTATATTACTTACTTACTTAGTCGTTCCCCTTCTACCGTGAGGTGTAGAGGTTTGGAAGAGAGAGCGCCAGACCATTCTATCAGCTATCTTCTTCCTGGCCTGGTTCCATTCTAGTCCTCGGTCCTTCAAAGATTGTCTAATGTTGTCCTCCCAGCGGACTCTGGGTCGTCCTGGAGGTCTGGATCCCTGGCTCTTTGTTTCCCATGCTTGTCGTGGTAGCCGATCTTCTCCCATTCTGCAGACATGGCCAAACCATCTTAGTTGGGACTGTTCTATTTGGGTCTGCAGCGGATGGGATTTTAGGCCTTGACGGATCGTCTGGTTGCGGACCATGTCTCTTCTTGTTACTTCAACCACTTTCCTCAGATATCTCATTTCTGAGGTTTGGATCTGGCTTTTGTGGGTTGTAGTCATTGCCCACGACTCGCATCCATATGTCAAGACTGGGACATAAGTGGAGCGGTATACAGCCATCTTCGTTTTCTTACCAACCTCTTTCTTGCTGATGTATCCACGATTTATGGCCTGAAAAAGTCTCCCAGCCGCTGCTTTTCGAGTGGCCAACTCTTCTTTGATGCCTCCCTTTCGGTCTATGATAGCTCCGAGATATTTAAAGTGGTCGACCTGCTCCAGGACCTGTTCTCCCAGCTTAATCTGATGTTTTCTTTCTTCTCGTGATATCACCATGGATTTTGTTTTAGAACTGCTTATGACCATCCCTCTCTTCTCCAGCTCTTCCTTCCAGACGTGCAGGCTGGATTGGAGATGTGCCTCTGATTTAGCAATCAGGGCAACATCATCAGCAAATCCCAGCTCCGAAATATAGACCTGTCTCATCTTCCAGTACCCCACTGAATACTTTCTTGTTCTCTCCTTACATGCCTTGATGACATCGTCCATAAGGAGTATGAAGAGGTAAGGTGATAGGATATCACCTTGTCTTACACCAGTGGTGGTCCTGAACTCTCCTGACTTATGGTTTGCTGTCCTCACATAATTTCTGCAAGACTTGTAGAAGCTCTGTATAGCATGAATCAGAGGTGCTGGAATATTCTTCCTTGCCAAACAGTCCCAAAGTTTGCTCCAGGGGACCCTGTCAAACGCCTTTTCCAGATCTATGAAACAAAGATGCATCTCACTCTTATACTCAAGGGCCTTTTCACTCAGCTGTCTGAGTGTGAAGATTAGGTCTTGAGTACTTCGGTTTGCTCGGAATCCGCACTGGACCTCATCCAATTGTGGCTCAGCTAGGCGTCGGAGTCTCTGCTCTAGGATTCTAGAGTAGATTTTACCAGGGACACTGAGAAGGGATATGCCTCTATGGTTTCCACATTGTCGATTGTCACCCTTTTTGAAAACTGGTGTTATGATGGCAATCTCCCAATCCTTTGGTATGGTCTTGTTGCACCATGCTGCCTGTAGGACCTTTAAGAGTAATAGGTCGCCTGATGCTCCCATGTACTTGACCATTTCTGGTGTTATACCATCATGCCCTGCTGCTTTGCCCATCTTGATTTTCTCTAGTGCTGCCCTCAGTTCTTCCATCTTTATGTCATCTTCACCATCATTGGTTTTCTCTTCTGTGCTAGTGGTTATCATTTCTGATGCTTCACCATGCTCACCATCCAGGAGTTCTGAGAAATATTCTTTCCATCTTTCCATTACTTCCTTCGGGGCAGTAAGCAATTTGCCTTGCTTGTCCTTTATAAATTTGAGAGGGCATTGTTTTTCCTTCCTCATGTTCTTTAGGGTCTTATAGAACAATTTCTGGTTTTCTTGTGCATCTTTTTCTAGCTTTTCTCCAAATTCTTCACAGGACTTCTGTTTTGCTGCTAGCACTTTGTTCTTTGCTTCTGTTCTGAGTGTCACATATTCTCTATATTTTTCCATTTGTCCTGTTGTGTTTTTCGCTCCTAAGTATTGTTTCCATGCCATTTTCTTCTCTCTTATTTTCTCTTTGACTTCCTCTGTCCACCAAGGTGTCCTCTTTCTCTGGTTCCCAAGTCGGACTTCACCGCATGCTTCTGCAGCAGCTGTCTTTATGATATCCTTGAATTTATTCCAGAGGGTTTCCAAGTCATCAGGTCGTTCTTCTGTGTTGCTCACTGCTGTAGCAATAAGCCCCTGATATCTGGTCTTAATTTCTGGCTCTCTCAGCTTGTAGGTCCTAATGCTCATTTCTCCTGCTCGTTTACTTGGTTTCTTGCGTGATGTTGGGCAGTTCCTAGGCTGAGCAACTCTTTCAGTTGTTCGTTTGATTGTTAGCAGGTAGTTATCACTTCCAATCTCTGGCCCCCTCCAGACTCTTGCATCTCGGACATATCTGAATGAGCTTCTCCGAACAATGGCATAGTCGATCACTGACTTCTCATTCTTGGTTGGTTCACATCTAGTGTATGGTGTTTGTATATAAATGAATGAATCATGGTAGTATGTTACAGAGATAGCATGATAAGAGAATGTCTACTGTGCAGAAAATAACAAAATACATGAATAAATCACATGTTATGTTACATGGGTACGATATAACCTTTGCCTTCCACTTATGGATGCCAAGTCACTTATGTACTTGCTGGTATGTCGTAAGCTTCCAGGCAAGAACTAGCCATGATATATTTGGCTAACCAATTAATGGTTATGCTTCCTGACAATGCCGGTGGAGGTTATCTCTGGTTAGCGTCATTCCCTTTTTATTATGTCTGATACAATCAAATCGTAAATAAAATCTGAAATAAAATGATATTAGTCATACATATATTTTTAATAAACTTACATACCCTCTTATGATTAATAAGCTCACGGCGAAACTGTATTGGTTGAAGTCTATCTGCGCTGCATGCAGCGTGAAAAAAGAACTTTTCTTGCAGATACTGTCTTCCAGTTTCTCACTCTGGCTTCTGGATTTGGTGTGTGTGATTTTTAACGCGCCGCTGTGTCCTTATATTTGGGCGTCTCTCCCGTACGAAGTCCGATAAGATTTTCGTTTTATCTCCTGGTTTTGAGGCGATCTGTGCTTTTTCTGTACTTGTTTTCTCTTCTTTTCACTACACACATATCCTTCCTTCTGTCCTCGGTATCCTTTTATTTTCCCCATATGAAGCTTTCATTCTATAAATATTTTATTGAAATCCGTTTAGGCATGTAGTTATAATATTTTTTAAAGATTATTAGCTATCTTTTAGTAGATGTGATGACGATGAAAAATTTTAATTATTTTTTAAAACTATTTATATTTGAATAATATCCTTCTGGATATCATTCATAGTCTATCTCCTTTGGTGAATTAATATAGTTTTAATAACTTTCAACCAGGCTTGCTCTTGTAGCTTTAAATTTTCTTTCCTGTTAATGCAAACTTTTAAAGTCGGCCATTCCTGTATTCGCTATTTCCTCATTTTTCAATACCGTCCGGCTAAACGTAATTCCCATTTTTCCGCCTCCTTCAAATTTCAAAGCAAGATCCGCCGCGTTCCTTGAGCTCTCTCTGTGTGTGTGTGGGTGTGTGTGTGTGTTTGTGTGTGTATGTGTGTGTGTGTGTGTGTGTGTGTGTGTGTGTACACAGATTTTTCCACAAACAAAGCAAGTGGTACCAAATCTCGCTACAATAGCAGGCAGACGCACGTGGAATAAACACTTAAGCCTTTGATCTTTAGATACGGGGGAATCTCTGACGCCGATTAGCATTTCATCTCGAGACGCGAGCGATTTTGAATGAAACCCAGTTATCGTGACGAGGGCCTTTTGATGTTGGTCACTCAGCGCTCGAGGAGAGAAACGGTGGCCGGCCCAGAGGACGTTTCATCTGGTCCACAGTTTCTCAATTCTTATAGTTTGCACGTTAATGCGAAATTAACACAATTAGGGATCAGAGAGCCAAGGAATATATACTACTCGTCAAAAGTCAAGGGCCACTTAGAAAAACCTTGGTTGAAACCATAAAACAAATCTGATATAAACGTAATTGGTATCAGTCAAAACGGCATTTATTGAATACCAAATTGACATGTCACGTAAAGAAATGGAAACACACATTCAAACGCAATGAAGCTGTGAAGTGTGTCACCCACGTTTTCAAAAGTCACACAATAGATATTGGACAAATAGACATTTCAAAATTGGATATGACCACTGTTTGCAGCAAGGCATTCAAAACAGCGTAGACGCATCGAGTCTACAAGGGTCCGAAGAGTATCCCGAGGAACAGCTTGCCATTCCTGAAGCAGAAATGCAGTCAGCTGTGCAACATCCATTGGCAGGGGGTGATTTGTGGACAATCTTAGACCAAGGACATCCCAGAGGTGCTCAATCGGAGAAAGGTCAGGTGAATGAGCTGGCCACGCCATCCTGATGATCCCATGTTGCTGAATAAACTCATTCACCACACGAGCTCGATGGGGTCGAGCGTTATCATCTTGGAGGATGACATTACCACCTATGGCCTCCAGGGCATGCTGAACAATTGGTCTCAAGATTTCGTTCTGGTATCTTGGGCCGGTCAAGTTGCCTTGGATGATGTAGAGTGGGGTCCTGCCGTGTCTGTAGAAGCCTCCCCAGACAATGACAGAACCCCTACCATAACGATCCACCTCTCGAATTGTGTCATCAGTAAATCGCTCTCCTGGTCGTCTCCAAACTCGAATCCTGCCATCATTGAATGACACAGCTAAGCGAGATTCATTAGTGAAAAAAACTTGACTCAATTGTTGCCTTGTCCATCGGATGTGCTCGCGACACCAAGCAACACGGGCTCTGCGATGAGTAGGAGTAAGAGGGATTCTGACTGCAGGACGTCGAGCAGTCAGTCCAAATTCATGTAAACGTCTGCGAATGGTACTTTGACTGACATTAACGTTTACAGTTTGTCTCAGCTGACATCTTAGAGTGGAACAAGTCACTGTTCGATGACGCAGGGCTGACAACAAGAGGTACCGGTCATCATGTCTATTGGTGCATGTAGGGCGACCTGGCCGGTGGCGATCCTCCACACTTCCTGTGGCCTGAAATCTCTCCAAAATTCTTTGGATAGTAGAGTGTGACACTGCAAGCCGTCTAGCAACCTCACGGACAGATAAACCACTTTCAACCCACGCTATAGCCTTCATTCTTTGTATGGTGTCAAGACTTCTTCTTGGTGGCATGGTTTTTGCAAGTGATGAAACTACCCTAAGTCTGCTGATTGGAAAACAAATTAAGAGTGAACTCTGTTCACGAAAAGTCGCCATTGCACGTGGAATGTCAATCAGCACGATTACTTCACCTGTTTGGTTCTACGGAAGTTTGAAAAAACTGATTTAAAATGTGAATTTATGGTCAGCAAACCAAATTGCACGTGATTACTATGGTTGTCGGTGAGTTGTTTTTATGCTTAACGTGCATAGAGGACTGTCAGAGGAAGATATTGCACCCATTTTTACTAAAAACTTTCTTCATCTAATCATTCTATGTGCTTATATAAAAGTGTATTGAAAATAATAGGGTGGCCCTTGACTTTTGACGAGTACTATATATACAGTGGTTCCTTAAACTCAATGATCAGTTGTCGCTCAGAATTTTGGATAATCTAAGCACGTTATTCTAGAACCATTGTGGGAGTGTGTTATTAGCATCTCTTGGGGATTGTTCCATTTCTGATTTGTGGTAATAGAAATTAGTATTTACGTGATTAATGTGTTAAGTTTACCATTATAATTCATTGTGATTTTCTAGCGTTAAAACTAGTGAAATAAATAACTACTTTTCTTTGCCAGAGGTGCAGTTAGAATGATAATTTTATCACCCGCTTCTCACACAAGAAGATACGGTTTAGTTGACTGATTAAGTGTTAAGCGCGACTATAGTGACCGAATAGGATTCACGTTTATTTCATTTTGTGTTTTATAGTAAGTGACTATTGTTTATACCTTATGACTAAACTAACAGGCGCCAACAATAAAACAACTATTAACGACAGACGATATTTGTAAGTGCGCGTAGGGGTAATTAAACAATAGTTGACAGTGTGAGGTGATCGTTAACGCGCGCTCAGTGGGGCGGGAAGGTGCATACCTTGGTCCGAACATGAAAGTGCAGAGCGGGCAAAAAGCTGACCTTATAGTTGTAAATAAAGTTACCGTGTGCCTTTTAACTTTAAGCAGGACTGCAGGAGAGGGAAAGAGATCGTCTTGTCCCCGTCCGTGTACATATAGAATAGCTGCATTTCTTTTTCATAATGTCTTGTTTATTTCTCGCAGACCTGACAGGGCGGCCAGCGGTTCTTCTTTATTATTGTCTCCAGTTACTAATTGGATTTATGTTGTTTTCTTCATGGCTTACGAGTCCCCAAGTTCACGTTGTGAACAGGACTGGCTAAAAGACAAATAAACATTTAATTATTAAGTTTAACTGGACTATCAATTCCCAGATATTTTTTCCAATTTATCAGCCCACGGGAGTGGTATATGAAATAATATCAATATCTGACTTTTGACAGACGCAGCACCGGATTTATTCAGAAAGTTGCTATTTTTCAAAATCGCACTCACCACAGAGCCAGCCGATAGGATTTACCAATCAATTATCATCATCAGTAACAATTTTTAGCAACTAGCTGTGTCCAAATACCAGAAGTATTTATTTTTCGATTCTTTGCTGTAAGATCTCGATTTTTTTCTACCATTAACTCTTCGAGGTGACATTATTGATTCATGATTACATCACCAAACTTGGCGTCCACCTTATAAAGTTATCATCAAGGCTGGACTGGAGCCAAATTTGGCACTGAACACTGACATTATCAATAAATATATTCAGAATAACTGTATATCCCAGGAAATATCGCCAAGATTAGGTAAGGAGCGAGAGCGTAGCCACGTATGACAGAGAGAGATATTGAATATTTTCTTGTTACGGTAGCTTGTACCAAAAATGGTTGTTTTTTGCTTTCAAAATTGTTTACTTTACGGAGTAGCATGTATTAGGATCTTTTTTTTTCTTTACTGTCCATATTGTAACCTAATGCTAACTTTTAAATCGTTGGGGTTATTAACTTGTTGGGTTCTTATCTTCCCAATGAGGGGAGGGCACAGGTATTCTGTTAATTCTCTATATATACTGCTCAAAAAAAGTTAAAGGCCACTTTCAATTTTTAGGTCATTTCAACTAAGCTGTTTTTTTTAAAACCTGAACACTCAGTCAAAAAAGTTTTGCTGCATTTTGTTGCATGCTTAAACAATGTTTGTTAATATGACAATAAATAAAATCTGTGTTACGTGTGTGTACCTCCAAGGTCAATCAAATGCACGTGGTGGAAAGGGAAATAATGCATGTTTGAAAATGCTTCCTATGGCAAAGCCTGTTGATAATATTGCTTAAATTTGCTTTTCACGTGCAAGTCGTGACTATAGTGAAAACATTTCACCCACTTTTCGGAAGGAACGGGCAATGGGTATGTTTGTAACATTTACCATTTTAGCCATGGGTCAGCGTGTTGCCGTCTTGTGGTAGACCTTGGACGTCCTGACCTGCGTTGTTCTGTGACACTGCCGGTTGCATTATAACGATCACGCAGAGTTTGTATGACAGAGTGGGCAACTCCTAATCTCCTAGCAACTTCTCGCAGCCCTACATCATCCTGTAGCCATGCCATCGCTCTCCATCTGTCAACATTGGTCAAGCGTCTTAGCTGAGCCATGGCTAAAATGGTAAATGTTACAAACATACCCATTGCCCGTTCCTTCCGAAAAGTGGGTGAAATGTGTTCACTATAGTCCCGACTTGCACGTGAAAAGCAAATTTCAGCAATGTTATCAACAGGCTTTGCCATAGGAAGCATTTTCAAACATGCATTATTTCCCTTTCCACCACGTACATTTGATTGACCTTGGAGGTACACACACGTAACACAGATTTGATTTATTGTCAGATTAACAAACATTGTTTAAGCATGCAACAAAATGCAGCAAAACTTTTTTGACTGAGTGTTCAGGTTTTTAAAAAAACAGCATAGTTGAAATGACCTAAAAATTGAAAGTGGCCTTTAACTTTTTTTGAGCAGTATATGTAATTCTGATTTTTATTTGATCTTTTGTTTAGATATTCGATGTTGTAAAGTTTAATGATAATAAACAATAAAAGAACTAAACTTTGTGTGTTGGTCAGACCCATACCTATTTAACCATAGTTTTTTTCACGTTTGTGTGTCTTGTTGTCACATAGCTGCGTGTATGTGTTTAGTGTAACTTATATTTCTACATATATGGAGGTGCATGATTGTCTTATACTAAAATATAGTCGTATAGATAGGCTGGACTAAAGAAACTATTCAGTCCAGAGACAGATCTTCATCTTAAACTATCCACTCGAGACCATAAATAACTCCAAAACCTATCTAAACACGACAGTGTACAAGGAAGTGATCACACATCACAACATAATCATCATCTCTCGCCCGCCCCATCACACACTCACACACATACATACAAACACACACACACATATATATATAAATATATAAATAAATAAATAAATAAATATATATATATATATATATATATATATATATATATATATATATATATATATATATATATATATATATATATATATATATATATATATACACACACACACATTGGTCTTGTTGATCTATTTATGCTTTTGAAGCGGTTGTTTCTATAGCAAGTTGTATTACAAGCTAAGGTTGCCAATCTTATGTACAACCTGATATTATCAGTCTATACTGCTAGTTAATTTCATCTGAATGTAATTGAAATATCTGAGGAAGGTGGTTGAAGTAACAAGAAGAGACATGGTCCGCAACCAGACGATACGTCAAGGCCTAAAATCCCACCCCCTGCAGACCCAAGTAGAACAGTCCCAACTAAGAAGGTTTGCCATGTCTGCAGAATGGGAGAAGATCGGCTACCACGACAAGCATGGGAAACAAAGAGCCAGGGATCCAGACCCCCAGGACGACCCAGAGTCCGCTAGGAGGACAACATTAGACAATCTTTGAAGGACCGAGGCCTAGAATGGAACCAGGCCAGAAGGAAGACAGCCGATAGGATAGTCTGGCGCTCTCTCTTCCAAACCTCTACACCTCACGGTAGAAGGGGAACGACTAAGTAAGTAAGTAATTGAAATATAAGAGAAGTGGGTTAGAGAAAGAGAGAGAGAGGGGAGAGCGCGATTCAGAAATGCGATAAGATGAAGTTACTTAATCCTGTATTTAGAGGCATGCCTCGCATTACTGCGCTCCGCTTCATTGCGCTTCGTAGATATTGCGCTGTTTTCAGATTATTCATGTTTATTTATTAGAACATGCCTTCATCTTCCGATAAATTTTGACTTTCCACCAGGAAAAAATTACGATTTGCTGAAGGCTCAGATGATGAAGATTAGCATGTTTTTTAGCAATAAAGTATTTAATTTTACAGTACCGTACATTGTTCTTTTTAGACCTAACGCTATTGCACACTTAATAGACATTGTGTAAACATGATTTTAGGCTTTTGTATGCACTGGGAAGCCAAACAAAAATGGGTGTGACCCGCTTTATTGCGATATTCGCTTTATTGCGGTGGTCTGGAACCGAACTTGCAATATCTCCGAGGTATGCATGTATTTAATCATTAGTCGCTTGCACACACACAACTATTCAGGAATTGATCTGACCGACGTTTTCGATGTTTCTTCATATCCTCCGGTGAGAACAGTCTTGAAGCGTCCTGTTTTTAAATTTCCTTAAGAATGCTCTTTGCGGCTAGTTTAGCAAGATATTTGAATCTCCTTCAGTCTATTGATTTTCTTGTGTACTACAGGGTGTTTATAAAGTCGTTGTGCAGTGAATTTGAAAAATATTTGAGAAATTACGTCACGAATGATGCAAATTTACGTCATGATATTCTGTGTTCCAATGCTGTGTTCCACAATCCCGTGTGCAGCATTACACAACAAGCCCCAATTGAAAACCACATTTCTGGTGACGTAGTCTCGCCCGGGCGTAAATTTCACTGCGCAGCGACTTTATAAACACCCTGTATATTTGAAAATGAGCCCTAACATAATCGACGGTCTATGTTGAACCGGGTGCGCCGGGCTAAAACGAGGTAAACTTGAATAAGATGACAAGAAGCAGACAAGAGCTAGTGCAACAAAAAGTGATAATATGACAATGATCTTTGATAGAAAGCACAGTGATGACACTTGCCTATAGCAGTACAATGCAGTCTAAGTTATGGAATTCGCAGGTTACGAAATGTAGAGGGAGACTAATAAAGAGCACATGGAGATGGAAAGCGAATACAGACATGAAAGAGACAAAGATGACATGTAAAGACATTTCCCCAGGGAAAGAGATGCAGGAGTAGACCAAGCAACACACGGAGAAGAGAAATGGAGACGGAAAAGAGAATGTTGAGGATGACGTTAAAAGAACGTGAGCTGGTAGCTCCTGACAGAAGGACTTGGCATACGTTTATTGGAGAACAATGCTCCTTCGAGAGCTAAAGGGTATTGATTGATTGTTCAATTGATTTATTAGAAAGACATTGAACGGATCGCAATGAATAAGGAGACTTGACATTGATGAACGTCTATGCTAATTAGGAAGCTTAAATGTTGTAATGATGTCACAGGACTACTAATTTCTGATTAGTGTCGTAGATGCTCAAAATTTGGTTTACTTATTATTATTTTTATTTGGTTGCAAACGTGCTTTTGAAACGTGTTGTGAATTTTTAGTAAACAGTTATTGTCTCAATATACCAGGACCAGCACCGAGAGGTGGGAGTGAGGTGTTGGAGCCTTGACTATACCAGGGACACCATCTAGAGGTGGGAGTGAAGTGTTAGAGACTTGTCTATAATAGGTCTAGCATAAAGAGGTGGGAGTGAAGTGTTAGAGACGTTACCAGGGCCAGCATCGAGAGGCGGGAGTGTTAGAGACTTGACTATACCAGGTCCAGCATCTAGAGGTGGGGAGTGAAGTGTTAGAGTTCGAGAGGTGGGAGTGAAAGAGACGTGTCACTATACTAGAGCCAGCGCTTAGAGGTGGGAGTGCAGTGTTAGAGACTTACCTTTACCAGTTTTTTTGTGTAGGTATTTTAATTGTTATGTGTTGTTGTATTGTGTGTTGGTGTGTTTGTTTAAACATATATACATACAATATATGTAAAAAAATATATAAAATCGATAATGGCGGGTTAGTAGGTTACTAAGAGCTTTGTTTAAGTGAGAGTGTGAGGGTTATTGATTTTGACGGGCTGGGGTGATGACTCATAGATGTGTTGAGGTGTAGCGCTGGAGTAAGACAATGTAAAAAGCGGTGGGGTGTAGGTGGTATTTGCTTTGGTCTTGTCTGATAATTTTGTGTGTAGATATTTTAATTGTTGTGTGGTGTGGTGTAACTGTTGGGTGTGCGTTTTTGTGTGCTGTTGTATTGTTTATGAGTTGCCATTGTGTTGCGTTGTCTTTTTATACAATATTTATACAATATATATTTTTCAACATATATTAATAAATATACACACGATATTTATACATACCATATTTAGACATCATAGATAACAAAGACCAAGATTTTGTTAATAAAGGTGTTTAAGTTTTTTAAAAGAAGACAAAATGTCAAGCAAAAGCACAAGTCTCAGCATCTTTGTAGGTTTCTTCTTCTTCGGTGGTAGATTAGAGACATCGCCCAAGTGTTGTCTGTGGTGGGAGCTGACGTACAAGGGTTGGTGTTAGGAAACTAACTCGGTTCTGGGGATATTGGTTGATAACAACTGGAGTTGATGTAGTGGTCAAACTTGTTACTGGGGCAGGTAGTAGTAGGTCTTTGCTTCTTCGGTGGTAGATTAGAGACATCGGCCAGGTGGTTGTCTGTGGTGGGAGCTGACGTACAAGGGTTGGTGTTAGGAAACCAACTCGGTTCTGGGGATATTGTTTGATAACAACTGGAGTTGATGTAGTGGTCAAACGTGTTACTGGTACAAGTAGTAGGACAGGTATCCGTGTTTGGTGACTGTAGTCGGTCAAATTCGGCGAGGATTTCACCCTGTAAAGTCAACAAATGTTCAAACTCAGGGCGAGTTAACGTAATGCCGGTTTTGGTAGGAAACTTTAGATATGATTCCCCAAAGTATTTTCGCACGTGTAGTAAAGGTTGGCCTCGGTAAACACTTACAGACGCGACCTTCAGCCCGCTCTCCAACGGTACAAGCATTTCATCACTTCTTTTGATGTAGACCCAGTTGGTGGGAACAGTGGAAGTCATCTTCAATGCGTTGTGCTTGGGAGTGTCTGTCTTTATCACACCACCGCTTCAGTAAAGTATGAACGTGAGTGTCTGGGCCTTGGTCTTCCAAGTGTCTATTTATATGAAAGAATACCAGTTTAATCTGGTTTTTGAAACGTGGACAGACTTGATGCGCACTAGCCAAGGTCTGATTAGTCGAAAAACTAATCGATAGTTGACGCGTTGTCGCTGTGAAAATTTTTTTTTGCGCTTTTTTGTTTATGTATAATGAAATAATAATAAAAACTCAAAAGAACATAAACTTGTTTCCGATAGTCTATATTTAGCGCTGACGTCACCCACCATAACCGAAGCCATTCGACCCTCTATGCTAACGGAGTTTCACGCGGTCTACGCTCAATGGTTTCCTCGCGAAGTCTGCCCCGACCCTCGATCTGGTTTCATAACTAGCGGTAGCACAGTTAGCGTCACTTCGGCGGACTTAACACCACGTGGCTCACACATACCTTGTGTATATCATCAATGATAAACTCTCTCTGGGCACCGAGATTGATAGCCTCATTAACAAAGCTGCAGCTACCTTTACCCGCTTCACGTCGCGTGTTTGGGGAAACGCCAAACTCACAACGAAGACCAAAGCTGCGGTATATAACACCTGCATCACCGGTACACTTCTATATGTTAGTGAGATCTGGACAATCTATGCTAAGCAAGAAAGAAGGCTCAATACCTGCCATCTACCGTGTCTGCGCCACCTCCTCGGCCTTTCGTGGAAAGATAAAGTGCCAAATGTTGAGGTGTTGTCACGTGCTGGCCTTCAAAACCTGTATAGCCGGCTGAGACAGGGAAGCCTACGCTGTCTTGGCCATATCCACCGCATGAAAGATGGTCGCGTGTGAAGACATTTTTGGCGTTCAGCAGAAATATTTTAAGAAATATTTGACAACTGTTAGTAGTATTTGACAACTGTTAGAAATATTTGAAAACTGGAAGACCCGTTTTGAAGAAATATTTGACAGCTAACAAAAACATTTGCATAAGTATTTGGCAACTGTAAGAAATATTTGAAGAAATATTTGACAACTTGAAGAAATATTTGTCAAGTGGAAGAAATATTTTGACACCGGTAAGAAATATTTGACAAGGCAAAGAAATATTTTGACAAGTGGAAGAAATTTTTGCCAAGTGGAAGAAATATTTTGCCAACGGTAAGAAATATTTACCAAGTGGAAGAAATATTTTGACAAGTGGAAGAAATTTTATTTGCCAAGTGGAAGAAATATTTTGAAACCGGTAAGACAAGTGGAAGAAATATTTTGACTAATGGAAGGAATTTTTGCCAAGTAGAAGAAATATTTTGCCAACGGTAAGAAATATTTACCAAGCAGAAGAAATATTTTGACACGTGGAAGACTTTTTTTTGCCAAGTGGAAGAAATATTTTGCCAACGGTAAGAAATATTTACCGAGTGGAAGAAATATTTTGACACATGGAAGAAATTTTTTTTGCCAAGTGGAAGAAATATTTTGACAACGGTAAGAAATATTTGACAAGTGGAAGAAAATATTTGACAAGTGGAGGAATTTTTTTTGCCAAGTGGAAGAAATATTTTGACAACGGTAAGAAATATTTTGACAACGGTAAGAAAATATTTAGGTCACGGCAGAAATGAGAAACTATAGGTTACACATTCTAGGGATAAGCGAGAGCAGATGGACAGGGGCAGGAAAAGTTAAAACAGCAACAGGAGAAATAGTACTTTACTCTGGAAGAGAGGATGGACAGCACAATGAAGGCGTAGGCATTATTCTATAGAAAGGAACAGAAAGGACATTACTGGAATGGAAACCCATCAACAACAGACTGATAAGATTAAGATTGAGAGTGAGATTCACCAACACTACAATAATGCAATGCTACGCACCAACGAATGATAGCAATGAGGAGGTCAAGGATGAATTCTATCAACAACTGCAGAAAGAAATGGAAGACACACCTAGATATGATCTTGTTATAGTAATGGGAGACCTCAATGCGAAAGTTGGTACACACAATACATATAATGAAAGAACAATGTGGAAATGCTGCATCGGAACAGCAAACGAAAATGGGGATAAACTAATAAGTTTCTGTAGCATTAACAACTTGGTCATTGGAGGAAAACTCTTCCCACATAAAGAAATTCACAAATTAACATGGGAATCACCAAATGGTCGGGACAGAAACCAGATAGACCACATCATGGTTAACGGTAGATGGAGACATGCATTACAAGATGTGAAGGTAAGAAGAGGTGCAGATGTGGGAAGTGATCACCATTTAGTAGTAGCAAAACTGAAAGTGAAACGAAGAAGAGCTGCACCAACTGTAACTACACAGAAAAGGTTTGACATCAGCAAACTGAAGGACTCCCTTACCAGAAAAGCTTTTGCGGCCGACATAAAGAAACGATATCAATTTGCCAAAAGTCAGGAAAAGACATTGACTGATGATATAGACCAGAATTTCAACACCATTTCAACAATATACAAAGAAAGCAGCAAATCATGCTTGGGATTCCAGGAAAGGAAGAAGCAAGACTGGATAACGCCAGAAACATTAAACACCATAACGATGAGAAAGGAAATGAAGAGAAAGAAAACAGAAGCGAAGTCCCCCAGGTTAAAGCAACTATATAGCGAACAGTATAGTCAGCTGGACAAGGAAGTTAAACGCCAAACCCGAGCCAACAAAAGGAATTTCCTAGATGATCTTGCAAGAAAGGCAGAGGATTAAGCACTGAGAAATGAACAAAGCACAGTATACAAAATAACTAAATTCATCAGCGGAAAACGAGGTGCAAACAATATTACATCAGTAAGAGATAAGCAAGGTAATCTCATCACAACAGCAGAGGGACAGGAAACAAGATGGGCAGAGCACTTCAGAGAAACTCTGAACAAGGAACCGCCAGAGACACAATTGAATGTTCCTGAAGCTGAAAACTATCTAGATGTGAATACAGACATTCCACGAAAAGAAGAAATCATCACAGCAATCAAAGGGTTAAAGAACGGCAAAGCTCCGGGCCATGATAACTTAAATGCAGAGCTATTTAAGACAGACCCTGAGCTAGCAGCAGAACTATTAGAACCATTATTTGCACAAGTCTGGAAAACGGGGACAACACCATCAGAGTGGAACAAAGGAATAATTGTCAAATTGCCCAAAAAGGGAGATCTTGCAGACTGCAATAATTGGAGAGGAATCACTCTTCTCTCAGTTCCCAGCAAAATACTAAGCAGGATAATTATACAGAGAATTTGAAAGGCAGTAGACCACAAACTGACGAAAGAACAAGCAGGATTTAGAAAGAAAGGAGATGTGTAGATCATATATTCACTCTCAGGAACATTATAGAGCAGTGCTCAGAATGGCAAAGACAGCTTTACATTAATTTTGTTGATTTTGAAAAGGCTTTTGACAGCATACATAGGGACAGTTTATGGAAAATACTGAGGGCTTATGGAATTCCAAGCTGCATAGTGTCAATCATAAAAAGCCTCTATGCCAACTTTACGTGTAGTGTTGGGCAGAGCAACCTAACCTTTGAGGTGAAGACAGGATTACGACATGGATGCCCCTTATCAAACACTCTATTTTTAACAGTCATAGACTCGGTGCTGCGCCAGACAACAGAGGGCAGTCCAAGAGGAATAAGATGGACAACATTTTCTACATTGGAAGATCTGGAATATGCAGATGACATTGCACTACTAGCACATTCACATCAACACATCCAGGAAAAAACGGATAGACTCAATAAGTTTAGCCAGCAGGTGGGCTTGAACATCAATTTAAAGAAGTCTGAGGTCATGACGCTCAATGTGAGCAACCCTGAGCCCATATCAGTAAGGAATCAGGAATTGGTACAGATACCTTCACATACCTAGGAAGCATAGTAACACCAGATGGCGGGGCAGGCAAAGACATCAACATCAGAATGAATAAGGCAAGAACAGCCTTCTTTAGCCTAAACAACATCTGGAAGTCCTCCCAATACAGCACAAGCACAAAATTAAGATTATATCAGAGCTGTGTGCTTTCTGTGCTTCTCTATGGTGCGGAATGCTGGAGAGTTACAGAGAAGGAAATGTCAAAATTGTCCTCTTTTCACACAACATGGCTAAGAAAAATTCACCGAATCTTTTGGCCGAATACCATCACTAACCAAGATCTGCTTACCCGTAGCAAGCAAGAGGACATGCACACCATCATAGCTGGCAGACGCTGGAGCTGGGTTGGTCATGTCCTCAGAAGAGACCCCGATGCCATCACAAGAACAGCTATGCTTTGGACCCCTGAAGGAAAACGAAAGAGAGGCCGACCAAAAACAACCTGGCGGAGGACTGTGGAGGCTGAGATGCAAAGAATGAACCAGAGTTTGGGCACTGTACGAAGGATGGCAACCGACCGAGCAAAGTGGAATCAATTTGTTGTTGCCCTACAAGACGCCACAAGGAGTGATGGCCACTGACTGCTTTGACGGTCGGCGGTTAAGGATCAAAGAAGCAGAAGAAGAAGAAAATATTTAACAAGTGGAAGAAATATTTTGATAAGTGGAAAATTTTTTTTTGCCAAGTGGCAGAAATATTTTGACAACGGTAGGAAAATATTTGACAAGTGGAAGAAATATTTTGATAAGTAGAAGACATTTTTTTGCCAAGTTTCAGAAATATTTTGACAACGGTAAGAAATATTTGCCAAGAGGAAGAAATTTTTGACAACAGGAAAAAATATTTAATGAAAAAAAAATTTAATGAAAAGTTTAGAAAACTGCAAGAGATATTAAAAGAAGTATTTGACAGCTGATCTATTTACCTACAGGTTGGAACCTTTGAGCAGGCCTGGGAGAAAATTTTGGAGCCATCTTTGCTGATTGGAAGAAAAGCTTTACTAAAGTTTGAAACTTGTAGGACAAACAAAAAAAAAGGAGATAACCGTTTGATAACTGGAACAAATACTTAGTTATAATTATTTAATGTGTTCTAAATTTCCGTGGACGCCGCCTGTTTGACCCGCTTGGGAGACAATATAAAACCTATCACCAGATATCGCCCGTGTAAAAAAAGTGAAACCTTAAGCCATGGGGGTTCGAACACACGAACGAAGGAATGTTTCTTTTATAAATTTCTACTATTGATCGATTGTGTTTTGAACTTGTGACGTGAACAGAAATAAGCAGCAATGTTAGTCTTACAAAGGTAAAATGTTAGTCTTACAAAGGCAAATCCCGTTGTAGATAGGCTTTTTTCGTCTACCAATACCCATGACTCTGCCTGTTAGATTTGTATTACGCTTTTCTAGATAGCTATATTTAGCCCTGACGTCACCCTCTATGGTGCAGGAATTTTAAAAACGAGTCGTGGTTTATGCACGATGTTTTGCGAGGGTCATCGATCCGGTTCCAAAACTAGCGGTACCACAATTAGTCGTTGTAATAAGAACCAAATAAAAATACGTCAGCTCTTGTGGTATTTCCTGGAGAATACGGCTGTGTGTGTTTGTTTGTGTGTGTGTGTGTGTGTGTGTGTGGGGTCACTTACATGGCACTAGACAGACATTGGCCTGTGTAGACTTATTACTCGTGATATAATATAAATAATAAAGAAAACTACCCCATGGCCCAGCACCTGTATCAATATGTAATTACATTCACCCAACAACGGAAATTCCCTGTTCTATTTTTACATAAACAGACAGGTACATAACGATAACATAACCGCTACACTCTTCCCATCTAAAAATAGCTAACTTCTATTATGTGTTCTGTTTGTATAATGTTTTTCTTAGATAAAGTATACGAGCAATGGTTTTCCGCACGAAGTTTCGCGACGCCCTTCGATCCGAGTTTTCTTACTAGTGAGGGTAAAACACGAATCGTTTGTCAGAACTCCCAGGGTAGGAAGTTACACGAGAAGAGAACCCCTGGGTTGTTTCGCGGAACACATTACTCCTAGTACTAAGGGGCTGAATAAAACATCACAACACAATAATGACCTGCTCATAAAATGTTTTTAACTGCTGTTTGAAAATAATAATATCACATATATACTCCTATTGATATAAAACCTTGATCTTTTGTTATCTATATTGTAATAACTGTTTGATCTACATGTCTTTGTATACCGCACTGTATAAATACAAACACACCAACACACTGCTGACTTTCATGCCATTATAAACTCGTTGGTTTTTTCTATCACCCCTACATCACACCGCCTGCCAAGTCTGTCCCAGTTTTCAAAAACCCCCGCCCGGGCAAAAAAAAAAATTTTCACAGCGACAACGCGTCAACTATCGATTAGTTTTTTGACTAATCAGACC
Source organism: Oreohelix idahoensis (assembly GCA_024509875.1). NCBI lineage: Eukaryota > Metazoa > Mollusca > Gastropoda > Stylommatophora > Oreohelicidae > Oreohelix > Oreohelix idahoensis. Next base: position 512,496 of record JAMPIV010015511.1, read on the forward strand.
TTGGCTAGTGCGCATCAAGTCTGTCCACGTTTCAAAAACCAGAATAAACGGGTATTCCATCATATAAATAGACACTTGGAAGACCAAGGCCCAGACACTCACGTTCAAACTTTACTACACGTCGCGAAAAGGGGGTGTGATAACGACCAGACCACTCCCAAGAACAACGCATTGAAGATGACCGATCCCACTGTTCCCACCGAACTGGGTCTACATCAAAAGAAGTGATGAAATGCTTGTACCGTTGAGAGCGAGCTGAAGGTCGCGTCTGTAATGTTTACCGAGGCCAACCTTTACCAGAAACACGGCGAAAATACTTTGGGGAATCATATCTAAAGTTATCTACCAAAACCGGCATTACGTTTAACTCGCCTGAGTTTGAACCTTTGTTGACTTTTACGTCAGCTGGTGCCACATGAAATCCTCGCCGAATTTGACCGACTACAATCACCAAAATATCTACCACGGATACCTGTCCTACTACTTGTACCAGTAACACGTTTGACCACTACATCACTCCAGTTGTTATCAAACAATATCCCCTAACACCAACCCGAACCGATTGGTTTTTTCCTAACACACCAACCCTTGTACGTCAGCTCCACCACAGACAACCACCTGGCCGATGTCTATAATCTAATCTTACCACCGAAGAAGCAGAGACCGTACTACTACGTGCCCCCTGTGAACACGTTTTGACCACTACATCAACTTCAGTTGTGTTATCAACCAATATCCCCAAAACCGAGTTAGTTTCCTAACACCAACCCTTGTACGTCAGCTCCCACCACAGACAACCACTTGGGCGATGTCTCTAATCTACCACCGAAGAAGAAGAAACATACAAAGATGCTGAGACTTGTGCTTTAGCTTGACATTTTGTCTTCTTTTAAAAGACTTAAACACCTTTATTAACAAAATCTTGGTCTTTGTTATCTATGATGGCTAAATATGGTACCATGGTACCTCTAAATATAACCGCTGTGTAACTATCGTTACGAAACCGGGCGTTCAAAAAGTAGTGCACACCATCAGTTATGTCTCAACTCTAATGACGAAAATTTCTCAGTTGCAGATGAAAATTCTGCATACTGGTTTGAAGACATACACAATATGCACACTCAAATTGGCAAGTGCCTATTGTGTGCACCAAATTGCAGGAATTGCACCGTGGCACTAAAAGTACGTACGGCTGCCCCTAATAATCCGTTTGATAATGGAGCGTGATCTAAGCAACTTGCGTTCGATAAGCAGCGAATTGTGATACACTGAATTTCTCGTTGCAGAGAAGGACAACTGTGCCTTGAATATTCACAAGCGTTTGTGTGATGTGTATGGAAGTTTTGCAGTCGACCAGGAGTACATCCAGTCGCTGGGTTCAGAGAATCAAAGAAATCAGGAGTGGAATTGATATGAGCTTCCATGCTTGATCGGCACGCGCTGTGGACGTTCCTGACCCACCCAACGCAGAAATGTTAAAAATCGCTTGAGGGCATTTATTCTTATTGATAGGCGAATCACTACTCAACAGATTGGGCCTTAACAAGCAGTCTATGTCAGTTCGCATACCACGATAGTGCAAAATTCAGTTATATAAAACTCACTCTGGATTTTCTAAGGTTTTTGGCAGGCAAGATGGGTTCCTCGAAGTCTCACAAACGACCACCGATTGCAAAGGAAAGCAATTTCTTCTGAATTGTTGGAGCGTTTCAATGCTGATGGAGAGAACTTTTTGGCTAAGATCGTTACAGGTGACGAAACCTGGGCCCCATCATTTTGAACCTGAGACAAAAGACAGTCAATTGGGAGTAGGCATCATCTGCAATCACCATCCACGAAGAAAAGGAATTCAAGACAATCCCTTTAGCTGGAACGGTCATTGATCGCTGTCTTTTGGGGACATTGAAAGGTGGGTATTCCTGTGTGGACAAGGTTATGAAGATAAAAGGAGTGATTCCAGAGGAGAGACAATCAATTCGCAAGCTTACATTAAGACATTGAACAACCTCAATCAACGTTTTCGCAGAGTTCGGCCGCACAAGAATCCAAAAGACCCTGCAGATTCTCTTCACGACAATGCTGGCGTAGCCCCTCCACAAGTGTGGCCTATAACAAGAATACAGCGCCAAGATTGTGACTAGCAATCAGGGCAAGCATTGGGTTGGCGACTGGTTACTACCCCATCGCACCTGTAGTCCGATTTGGCACCCCTCTATTTTCATCTATTTGGTCCACTTAAAGAATTGCACTCCGGTGGAGACAACGGTTTGAAGACGATGGATAAAGAGTGATTCATGCAGGGGAAGAAATGACTACATGATCAAGACAAACATCTGGTTACCGGCAAGGCTTAGGAATACATGCACTTGTTTCGTGCTGGCATAAAGCCGTACAAGTTGATGGGGATTATGTTGAATAATACAGATGTTTACATGACATGTCGGCATCTGTGGCCTAATAAATATGAACGCAGTTTCATAATCCAGATATACCAGGTTCGAAACCTGCTGCTGGCGGTTTGGTAGCAGATCGCTTTGTGTGGATTTTTAACAATGGTATAAGCGCCGTTGTGTTAGAACAAATAAAGGGAATACAGAATGGTTTACAGTAGAAACAGGGGTGAAATAAGGCTGTATTATGTCACCACTACTTTTTGGAATAGCTATTGATTGGGTTATGAGAAACTATACCCACAATGAACAATTAGGTGTAAAATGGACAAATGGAAAATTCCTGGGGGACCTGGATTTCGCAGATGATTTAGCATTCTTAAGTCTCAACGCCCCCAGCCCAACATACCCAAGAAGCAGTAACCAAAATGTGTGTACCATCTTTCGCTCTCTTAAAAATTGGTCTCCAAATAAATGCCTCTAAAACTAAAGCTATGAACTTTTCTAACGAGACCTTTGATATCATCTTGAACGGGAAAAACTACAGAAAGTTGAAAGTTTCAATTATTTAGGCAGTAAAATGACTCAGGATGGTGACACAACAAGAGAAATCCATACTAGAATTGCTTTGGCAGCTAGCGCCTTCAATAGATTATCTAACATTTGGAAATTACGATCATTGAATATACATACCAAGATTCGTCTGTTTAATTCAAATGTTATCTCAGTGTTAACATACGGCTGTGAGAGTTGGAAAATAACAAAATCATTGGAGAACAAGCTGAATACATTCGAGAACAAATGTCTTAGAAACTCATGAACATCAGTTGGAAAGAATTCAAGACTAATCGACAAATAAGAGAAGACTCTAGGCAGAAATATGTCTCCGACTATATAAGGAAAAGACGATGGTCATATATCGGTCATGTCCTACGAATGCAAAACAACAGAATACCACTACAGGCGCTCACCTGGGTTCCTGAGGGTAAGAGGAAAAAAGGAAGACCAAAAGAAACACACAGACGAACAATAATAAGAGAAGGAAGAACGTTGGGCCTAAATAATGTGCAAGAGCTAAGAGGAGTGGCGTCACAACGAACAACCTGGAGTTTGAGCACCTGGTTATTCTGCCTTATGCCCCGTGTTTGGTGCTTTAAAAAGAATTTATTATCTCCTAGTTCTAGTTATGAAACTAATATAACGAAATTCAATTATTATCAAGAGCGCCGAAACCGTTCAGAAAGCAATGGCAAACTACTGAATGAAAAAATTGCCTAGAAAAATCACAAACAGCCAATAAAAGCTGGGGTTGATTGCCACGTCCTGTAAAGCAGCGGTGGCCAAACTACGGCCCGCGGGCCAGATCCGGCCCGCCAACCAGTTTTTACCGGCCCGCCAACTTGTTTTTTCGCCCTGCCCCCGCCTGCCTCATTGTTTGTATTGAAGCCACACTCTTCACAATGAAATAACACACAAATGTATGTTTGAAATAAATAATTACATGTCATATTACAAATTACAAAACAAATTAAAACAACAGATTCATAATATTTTTTTTACAGTAATTTAAGTCCGAAGACTGGTATGCATGTCTTGGCAGATGTGCAGTACAGTAGTTTGCTGATGCGTTCTGTACGTGGGTCATTATACAAGTATATGTAAAACTAACTCTCAGAACGTTATTTTTTAAGGATTTTATAGGTCTGGCCCTCTGGTGTTACCCTTTACCATAATCTGGCACTCGGCAAACCTTAGCTTGGCCACCACTGCTGTAAAGGATAAGCAACTAACTTTTACATGATATATCCATATATACTGTGTATAAATTTCATGCTTTTTGAATAAATAGCCCATGAGAAAAACGATGTGGTGCATTACTTTCTGAACGCTCCTGGTATTAATATCTATTGAAAAATATGTATTGTATAAATATTGTATAAAAAGACAACACAACACAATGCCGACTCATACACAATACAACAGCACACAAAAACGCATACCCACCAGTTACACCACACCACACAACAATTAAAATATCTACACACAAAATTACCAGACAAGACCAAAACCAATACCACCTACACCCCACCGCTTTTTACATTGTCTTACTCCAGCGCTACACCTCAACACATCTATGAGTCATCACCCCAGCCAGTCAAAATCAATAACCCCCCCCCCCCCACCCTAAACCACCCCCTCCCCTAAACCACGCCAATCGATTTTTACACCACGCCTTTAGTAACCTATTAACCCGCCATTATCGATTTTTAAAAATATTTTCCGCCATTATCAATTTTTTATATTTTTTACATATAGTGTATGTATATATGTATAAACAAACACACCAACACACAATACAACAACACATAACAATTAAAGTATCTACACAAAAACTGGTATAGTCAAGTCTCTAACACTGCACTCCCACCTCTAGGCGCTGGCCCTAGTATAGTGACACGTCTCTTTTACTTCCACCTCTCGAACTCTAACACTTCACTCCCCACCTCTAGATGCTGGACCTGGTATAGTCAAGACTCTAACACTCCCGCCTCTCGATGCTGGCCCTGGTAACGTCTCTAACACTTCACTCCCACCTCTTCATGCTAGACCTATTATAGACAAGTCTCTAACACTTCACTCCCACCTCTAGATGGTGTCCCTGGTATAGTAAAGGCTCTAAACCTCACTCCCACCTCTCGGTGCTGGTCCTGGTATAGTCAAGTTTCTAACACTTCACTCTCACCTCTTGATGCTTGCCTACCCGCCTAAACAAACACACCAACGGCACAATACAACATCACACAAAAATACCCCCCCCCCCCCCGCAACCTAACACTACCCGCTACATCGCAACCATTGAGTCGTCACTAACCATCGCCTCACCTCTAGATGTGTGTCACAAAAAAGCTCTAAACCACACTCCCAACTAGCTGTAGATTCAACAACACCCCCTCTAGTAACCCCCTACTAAACACCACCCAACCAATATCGATTTTAAACCCGACCAGCTAACATCGCAATATGTGTCCGTCACCCTCGCCAGCACAAATAGACTCCACTAGGCTTCAAAAAAACCCCCCTTTAGTTACTAACCCCACCATTTTCGATTTTAAAAATATTTTTTTATTTCCATTTTTTTGTCCCATGTGTCTACCTATATATATTTTTTACCTTTTTATTTTTATAAAAGAATGATTTTGAAAATCATTATAGGTAATTTTATTTACCATATATATATATATATATATATCTTGTATAAAGAAACACACCAACACACTACCAGTCCAATATAGCAACACACAAAATCAAGCAAACCAAAAGCAATACCACCTACACCACACTGCTCTAACACTTCACTCCCACCTCTTCACGATAGTTCTAGTCATGTCTCTAACACTTCACTCCCACCTCTCAATGCTAGACCTAGTAAAGTCTCTAACACCTCACTCCCACCTCTAGATGCTGGTACCCCCGCCTGCTACACCACAATACATATACGTCGTCACCCACGCTAGCCAAAACCAATACCCACCCCACGCACTAAAAAAGCAGCACAACACCCCGGTCATTAGGCATCTTTCTCTATAAAAAGCATACATAAGCGAATTTATCGATTTTTAATATTTTCCTCTTTAACTCAATATTGCAGGTCTTTATCGATTTTTTTATGTCCATTGTCTCCCTATATATATATATATATATATATATATATATATATATATATATGATATATAAATATATATATATATATATATATATATATATATATATAATATATATATATATATAGATATATATATATATATATATATATATATATAACCAACGGGCTGATCACCCGTTTGCCAGTCACTTCGATTACGGAAACAACAGCAGATGGATTGATTTGCCGTTGCCCTAAAGACGCCAATAGGCGTGATGGGAAACAATGGCAAAGAAAACCTATCTGCTGTTGCCCTAAGACGCCACTAGGCGTAATGGCCACTGACTGCGCTGACAGTCTGTGGCTAAGGACGGAAGAAGAAGAAGAAGAAGATATATATATATATATTATATAATATATATTTATATATTATATATATATAGTATATATATATATATTTATATTATATATATATATATATATATATATATATATATATCTGGTTTACCAGATTATTCAAAAACTGAAAACCAGAATCATTATCATCTTCTAGCCACATGTGTGCATCATCTTTGTCACAGTCCGAAAATCCGGGCATTGCTTGAAACAGTTCCACAACTTCATTTATACAATCATCATTTGTGTCCACTGCAGTAGTTTCATTTCCTCCTTTTTTCCCAAGCAATCTATTCCAAGCCTTGTTGAGATTATCTTGTGACAGGGTGGTCCAAGCATCAGCTAACATATAGCAGCAGTCTTTGAGATTAAGCATTTTGGAAAACGCCACCACACTTTCTTCATCTTCAGCCAACAATAAATGACGCAGGACTTCCTTCTTGTACATCTTTTTAAGCTTTGCTATAACACCCTGATCCATTGGTTGAATCAGTGCTGTTACATTGGGAGGCAGAAAAATTACTTTAAAATTTGCATCAACTGCATTCAATGTATCCGTCTCTGGATGAGATGGTGCATTGTCCAGTAGAAGAATTACTTTTCCAGTTTTCTTTTCTTGTTCTTTCAACTTCTTCACATTTGGGATGAACTGATTTGTATACCAATCAAGAAATATTTCACTATTCTATGCTTTGTAGCACAATGGGAGACATGTCACATTCTTTAAACAACGTGGTTTTTTGGCTTTGCCGATCATTAGCACCGGTAAACGATGACTTCCACTGGCATTCGCGGCTACCAAAACTGTTACTCTCTCTTTGCACTTTTTAAACCCAGGGGCTGCTGCTTCGCGCTGAGATGCAAGTGATTTTTGAGGCAATGATTTCCAGTATAAGCCAGTCTCATCGGCATTATACACATCATCGAGTGAATAACCTTCTTCTTCCAAAAAAGCCAAGAATGTTTCTTTAAAATTTTCAGCGGCAGTTGCATCGCTAGATAAAGATTCCCCTTGAATCTCCAATTCTCGTATGCCATGACGAGATTTAAAGTTTCTTAACCATCCCTGGCTAGCCTTAAAGTCAGGAGGACCGTCAAGTTGATTGTTGAACTGAAGTGCCTTTTCACACAATATAGAGCCAGAGATAATTTCCCCTTTGCTTCTTCTTTGCACAAACCATATATACAAAGCCTCTTCCAATTTCAAATCTTTCGCATTTCTCATGGTTTTACATTTCTTCGACCCATTTTCACTATCCAATTTCGATGCAAAACTCATAATTTTATCCTTGTTACTTTTGATGTCAGAGACGGTAGCTTTCCCAACATTGAAAATCCTGGCAAGTGAAGACACAGTTTCACCTTTTCCTAGTCTCTTGATAATTTTTTGTTTTCGTTTCAATTGACAAAACATTACGGTTGCTTTTATATGCTTTAGGTCTACTGGAAGATGCCATATCGCACAGAGAAATACTTGTACACCAAAATTATTCTGCTGTAGTAGCAAACACAATTATTTTAAGTTGAACTGTCTGTTTAGCCAGTGTTCTGCCTAGAACGCACACGTACACTGGATTGGTAAACCAGATATTAACTGACTTTATGATCTAACTGACTTCCTGTACGTAAGCGACCGACCATTAGCTTATCCCATCCTCTACAAATTGTTCGCACACATTTGAAGCTTGCCGCACCAAAAGATTCAGAAATGTAGTCCAACGTGACTGTGGCGCCTGATTTTTTTTTTCTGGAAAAAGTGTTCGGATAATTGGATGTTCGGATAATTGGGGTTCGGATAAATGGAGTTCTAATATATATATATATATATATATATATATATATATATATATATATATATAATATATATAATATATATATGATAATAATATATATATATTATATATATATATATATATATATATATATATATATATACGAGGGGCGTTCAGAAAGTAATGCACCACATCGTTTTTCTCAACTAATAATGAAGACAGAAGCATGAAATTTTGCACACTTCAAATATGGCATGTGCCAATTGTGTGCACTAAATTGCACCGCAACCGGCAAAATTATACGGTTGCCCTAAACCGTTGAAATGGAGCGCGTTAGCAACTTGCGTTATAAGCAGCGAATTACTACTAAAACATCCCATTTCCTTCCATCATTAATGGACAATGTTTGTGGAAATATATGGAGATCAAGAGAAATCGGATCCAACACGAAAATAAGAATCTTCAACTCAAATGTAAAGTCAGTCTTATTGTATGGCTCTGAGACATGGAGAACAACAAAGACAACAACCAAAAAGCTACAGACTTTCATAAATGGGTGCTTGCGTAGAATAGAGGGATTAAAATGGTATGACAAGGTTACCAACGTGGAAATGATGACAAGAACTAGACAAGTGCCAGTGGAACAAGAGATGAGAAGAAGACGATGGCGATGGATAGGACACACACTGAGGAAACCTGTTGATATCATTACAAGGCAGTCCTTGTTCTGGAACCCCCAGGGCAAGAGAGGCAGAGGTAGACCAAAAAGCACATGGAGAAGAGAGCTGGAAACAGAGATGAAAATGATAAGGAGAACGTTGAAAGAACTTGAGATGATGGCACGTGACAGAAGGACTTGACATGTGTTTGTTGAAGGCCTATGCTCCTTTGGGAGTGGAGGGTTATGACATTATGACAGATGTTTTATACAATTTACTTCAAACAAGAAATTTCGATATTTTGTACTGCTGCAAGAAAATAGAAGAGATCAAAAATGAACTTCAACGAGCCAGGGATACTGCCTTTAATGAGATTTGGTATGCTGCATTGGGAAGGAGGGGAGAAGAATTTGAATCACCTACAAATAAACGACGCCGTGGTTGTATAGGAAAATATGCATGTTGCCAACTGTATTTTGAAATCAGTGATAACATTAGTGTTCACACAGAAACACGGTTTGTAGCTTTAAAGAAACTTGAGTATTTCCACCTTCTTTATGAGCAAAAGTATACCAGTTTAAAGAAAAAATCTTCCAGAGGACCTCATCAAAAAAATTAAAAGACTTTATGGAGAAATGTTCGACTATGTAAGATTGAAGAATGAACTTGTTTTACTTTATTGTTCGGATGAGTTCTGCAACAAGTCAGTTCATGAGTTACTGCAGTTCTTAGTTGAAAATGATCCCAGTTCAGGCTTTAAAGAAGTGTTCAAACTGTCAGAATTGATAATGACAATTCCAGCAACTACTGCTACTGTAGAAAGATCGTTTTCAGCTTTAAAGCGAATCCACAGTTACCACAGATCTACACAAGATCAAGATTGACTCTCCAGTCTCAGCCTATTGTCCATTGAAAAGGAACTTTTGAGCAAGGTTAGAATGAAGAATACATTTTACGATGCTGTAACAGAGAAATTTCTGCAAAAGGAAAAAAGAATAGATCTGATCTTCAAGTGAAACCTGTAAGTGAAAATATGTATTATTTAGTTAATGTTTTTCTTCCAGCCGAATAACTATCGTTGCGTAATTGTCAAATATAGTTGGTTTTTTATAAATTAAGAGGGTTTATAAATTAAGAGGGGAAGGGGTTAAATAGTAGGCGTACATATTCATTTTAAGTAGCAGCACGCCTAGCTCGCATTACCAGGATACGCCACTGAGTAACAGATGTAAGTTTGAAACAGGCAATTAAAAGTAACAACGACCGTGGCAATCGGTTCTCCCCCTTCTCCACACAAAAAAAAAAAAAAAAAAAAAAAAAACTGCAACCAAAAATAACGAAGAATCCCTTTCTAACTCCACTTCGGCAGTAAATGTTAATCTTGGGAGATAGTTCCGGTTAGTAGCGCAATTCACAGTAATTCATATACTTGAATAGTCGCAATTTATATTCGACACACAACAGTGATTCTTAATGTACCAAATACAACCAATGGTCTGTTCTGTGTGCTTCCTTATCAGATTGAGATGTACGGAATTTCATTCATAGTGTCTGGATGAAGTTCACATTGCTGTACGTCCCGCATATATTATTTTATTTAACAATTTTTCCCGAGGAGGAGCAGGCGTGTAAACATCTGAATGGCTATCCTCATTTGAGGAGAATTCTTTTTTCTTCTTCTCGTACATTGCCAGCTAGTTTAGGTAATGTTTCTATGCCAGTGGTTCTCAAACTTTTTTCTCTGGGCTGCACTTTCGTTTGGGAACCACTGTTCTATACCGTCATGTTCTTCAATTAGGTTGTTGTCTTCTTTCCATGCCACGATAGCAAACTGTCCAGTATCTTCTCTCTTTAACGTTCTCTTTCTTTCCTTTAGTCTTTCCCTAATATATTCTAGCTTTCCTCCTCTCATAACATGTCCAAAGACATTTGATTACTTCCTTCTAATTTGAGTTATAATCTCCCTTTGCACATTGGCTTCTTTCGGCGCATCTTTATTTCCCTTATTAGCTGTATTTTGTTTATTTAACATTCTTCCGTAAAACCACATCTTTTTGTCCTCTAAGGATTTTTCTTCTTATTTACTAATTGCCCATGACTCACTTGGTTAAATTCTTTTCATTCTATTGAATACTGCCTTTGGCAAGACTATTCTACTCATTACTTCTGAGATGAATATTCCATTTAACGTTATTTAACGTGCTTATGTATTTTAAATATGTTGACTTGTTGCAAAATTGTCTAATGTATTTTGATGTTGTATCCTGGCATGGCGAAGTAATTTTCTTTGTATTGGCATTACTTTTGTCTTTTTTCTGCAGTTTAGGCAGAGGCCTTTATTTTTTTACTTTCTGCCACTATTATATCAATAATTTTCTGACAGACAGACAGGTAGGCAGACAGATAGGCAGGCAGTCACACTGACAAACAGGCAGTCACACTGACAGACATATAGACAGGCAGATAGACCGACCGACCGACGATCGACCGGCCGGCCATCGCGGACGGACGGACACACAGGCAGACAGACAAGCAAGCAAGCGACAGACGGACCGACTGACCGGCTGACAGACAGGCAGGCAGGCTGGCAGACAGACAGATAGACAGACAGCCAGACAGATAGATAGATAGATAGATAGATAGATAGATAGATAGATAGATAGATAGATAGATAGATAGATAGATAGATAGATAGATAGATTACCCAGATAGAGGATAGACCAGACCACTTTACAGACAGGGGACAGATAGAGGTAAGTAATAGGATAGATACCATATGATGACATAGATGTCGATAGATAGATTAGGATAGCTCCATAGGTAGATAGATTGTTTCGATAGATAGTTTCAGATAGATAGACCGCATTACGGATGGGACCACATGATTGACCTATAGAGCAGAGATATTGTGTCTGAACAGACTACCCCATGTTTTATAACGCATGTGTGTGAAAATTCTTTTTCAGACATTACTCTGTACGGTAACTTGGTCTAGCCCACATCAAAACTCGTAGAGTAATCTCTGCCTCATTCCCGATCTTCTCAAGAATATCTCATTGAGACAAACACCATATACCTTTATGCAAGTACGCATATTCCCTGGACTATCTCAGTCACGTACTTATTAGATATATATAGATATGATAAATATATGATAGACCATAGATATAGATACAGTATTATACGATAGTGCGAAGGTATAGTATAGGAATCGTATAGATATTATATATATATACTATATAATATATATCGAGATAAGTTACATTACAGAAATATATCAGCCCACCTTCCAACATGATACGTAATGCCAGGTTAAGAGTTGTCCCGCTCCCCTCCCATTACTGGTTTTAACCTCATCCCAGATCATCTACCAACATTTTTTCAACTAGACAATGGCCATACAGATTTACTGATCTGGCAGAGTTGTGCGTTTGGAGCATTGTGGGTCCTTCTCCAAAACTTGTTTTATACCAAATATGTTGGACGTAGTGAACCCCCATAGAGGCTTGGGCTGATGTGTGCCAGCCACGTCACAACGTATATAGACGACACGGAGCAACCTTCGCTTCGATAGTGGATTTCCGTAGGCAACTGTGACTATGATCATTGAAATGGACTTCCAACAACATTTAGGGGGACTAACTCCTGCCCATGACGGTGACCGTGGACAGCTAGCAGATAGCTTCAGCCGATTTTAGTATACACTGGGCTGACTGCTGTTGTGTGAGGGTAAAGGTAGGTACGACGGTTCGCCAATTAAAGATGGAAAGAGTATTATCCCTGGTTTTCCATTGAAGGGCAATTGCAATAGTAATAGATAGACTGGACTGGAGCACCACTGGAGTTCATGAGCAAAAATCAGATAAGAAAGCCCTACCGAAGTTAATCGGGCTTTTTACTGTCATGTAGAAAGTAACACTGTCCAGTCCACGGTGATGAGGTGGGGGACGATACATAGTTTCACAAAAACATGCATCTGTGGTTGCTTCAGCTGGTCAACCATCCTGTTCACGTCAAGATCTTCAAATATTTTTTGAGAATCGAGTTTCAAAGCTTAAGACCGACCCCCCCCCACCCCTCACCAAAACACCCCTACAAAAACACCCCCCCACCCCACAGGAACCCCCACATACCCCAAGGTTATCAATATTGCCACACCCCCCCCCCCCCCCCCCCAATCCCCCCCCCCCCCCCCCCCCAACCCAATAACCCCACACCCCCCTCCCACCTAAAAACCAACCCCCCCACCCCCCAAACCCCCCCCCCCCCGATTAACCCCCATAAACCAACCAACACCCAACAATCCCCCCACCCCCCCCCACCCACCCCACCCACCCAACCCCACCCCCCCAAACATGGAACACCCCCCCCCCCACCCCCCCCCCCCCCCCCCACCCCCCACCCCACCCCCACCCCCCCCACCCCCCCCCCCCCCACCCCCCCACCCCACCCCCACCCCCCCCCCACCCCCACACCCACACCCCCCCCCCCCCCCACCCTCCCCCCCCCCCAATCCCCCCCAAAACCCCCCCACCCCCCCCCCCCCCCCCCCCCCCCCCCCCCCCCCCCCCCCCCGCCCCCCCCACCCCCCCCACCACCCAACACCCCCCCCAACTCCCCCCACCCCCAACCCATCCCCCCAAACCCCCCCCAAAACCCCCCCCCCCCCAATACCACCCAAATAAAATCACCACAACCCCCTAACCCAAAAATCCCCCCCCAAACCCACCCCCCCCATATAACCCCCCCCAAACCCAACCCCCCTAACCAAACCACCCCACACCCCCCCCCCCCCACCCCAAAACCCCACCCCCCACACTACCCCCCCCCCCCCCCCCCCAAACATCCAACAACCCCCCCACCCCCACCCCCACCACACCACTCCCAACACAACTGACATTCCCATAAACCAACACCCCATCATTCTACCCCCTTCCCACCCAACACCTCCCCCAAACTACCCCGTTATTCATCTGTTTATCACAGTTTCGAATGGCTATTTCATGAGTTAGCGCTCCTCAAGGTTGTATCGCTCATCTACTTCTTCTACAATCTATGCTTGTATTATTCATTTACCTCACGCGTCGCAAATCTCCGATTCTGGATTACCCTCATGATCGTGCGTATGAAGTCCAAGGTCTCTATGAGTATCTAACTTTTCCTTAACGTGCTCCCCATTGCCATGCTGATCTGGACCTCTCACCATAGTGGCATGATACTATCCTGTCACATCGTATATCATTCCACCCATAGTCCCATCAAGACTCATCGTATGTGTACCATAACTCGGTGATCTTACTGGTGGGGGATTCTGGGTCTACTGAGTGGTCCTAACGAGGGGACAGAAAGGGGGTGCCTTTACGGTGCATGTCTCATGTTTGTACACACAACATTTTCCCTACCACAGACAGGGATTGGGTGATTTTGTAATCCTATTGGTGGGTTTGGGTCTCCATGATCCTTTTGTGACCGCTGCAAGGGGGGGGGGACTTCTTCACGTATAAGTATACTCATATGATTAAGGGACAGATGGACATGACATAGATTACGGATTAGTCATTGCGTTTTGTTGACTGATATGGGACCGCTACTAACAATCCGGTATAGGCAAACTTGTAGAAACGAAGACTCTGAATCAGTGGTTTAGCCTTAAGATTTGAACAACAAAATTCGATTGAGATGTGCCCGATGTAACGAGTCCCGAATTGAATCAATTTAACCCAAAAACAGGTATGGGGAACGCGTGTTTGGGGTGGAGGACATAATTACTTCTCATTCCCTTACTTTCTTTTAAGATCTTTCAACTTGGCTCTAATAACTTTGTCTCACATAAATATACGCCTTGTATGACTGGGGGGGTGTAACATCAGAAATCAGATCACAATACAAATGGTCTCCTTGGGGGCGGGTATAATATATAACTAAAACAATTGGTCGAATACTTATATTGGGGGGTGTTAAAAGTCCCATAATCGACATCCTCCATATACCATTTTGGCGAAGCAGACATTGACTACTTTTATGGGGGGGGCAACAAATAGTGGGGAACTAACGCATTATCCCTATCTCTTTGCTATAATGTTCCGAACTACTCTCTCTTTTTCACTGTTGTTTTGGTCTATGCATAATAATATGACCACTTATTCCTTTTTTCATATGGCGTAGGGTAGTTTTCTTATCTTTCTTTGCTCATGTTTTGACTTACTATGTCAAAATGTTGGTTCTATGATTTTCTTCCTATTCGTGGTTGGCTGCTATTTTTTTTTTTTTTTGTCTTTTATTATTATTGTTTTATACATTGGGGGCATTTTTCTCTATGCTTATTTATTTTCATTCCATTCAAGAGGGAGTTCTTTTTATGCCATCACTCGCGCATTTTTTCTTTGTCAATCCCCACGGCCCACATGGCGAGGTGATTTTTTTTTTTTCTGTAGGGAGTCACCTGGGGGTCGTTCTCTTTTTTGAGCTACTAAAGGGCGAGTGTTTGTCCATCGCTCCTGGGTTCTTGATTTTCAAATCTCTATTGCCTTTAGTGCTTGTGGTATACGAGATTGCTCTGGGGTTCCCAATGGGGTTGTAGTTTAACTCTCTACATGTTTGCTCTGGTCACTTCTGTAGCGTTTCTATTTTTTGCTTTTTAGCTTAAGGGGCTTGCCTCTAAACTTGGCGAGTGGGCGACTATTCACTGGGTTGGAACATTTTGTTTCATTTTCTATTTCATTCCTAATCATATTTCGTATCTGTCGGGTGATTTACGGGTTTCTGGCATCTATTATTCACTATTTACTCTGTTTTGCGTGACCTCCATTAGCGTTATTTTAAATCCAATTACTTATTATGATTCTTCCTTATGTCATCAAAGTCTGTTCCTACGGACAGCGTGATTGTAATAACCAGTGGGATACCACAACCCAACAATGTACATGTCATAATTGTTGGTCATAAAATACTCACAAATAAAAACAACTCACATGTGTAACAAATATACAGACACCCAGGACCTGGGTCATCAAAAGCTCATCTGGGATAACAAAAATCCAATACACATAAACAAATAAATTAATCCGACCAGAAATTAACATCTATGAAATCCCCGGATATATCCCCAATTAGGGAAATAAATAAGTGACGCGGAACACTGCAGTATATCATCAGACTTGGCATGTGGTTTGTTGGAAATGGCCTATGAAACATCCCAGGGTATAAAACATCATAGTGAGTGTGCGGGTCTAGTCCTGCTTTACACTATAACACAACCTTATTAAAACAAATAAAAAGTTACCTCATCAACCCCAAACCCCCTGACACCAATTCTCACCAGTTCAAAATAAATAATAGATCAAGGTCTAACCTTATTAAGTACTTACCTTTAATTACAATATAATTTATAATTGAAGGATTATTTACTATTGAAAATATGAAAAAAATTCCCACCCCCAACACCACTTAATGTGATAATTCCAGGGTAAAGCTCAATTAGGGGCATAATACCCATCCCACCCCTTCTCCCCCTTCAGCATCAACATCAGCTACATGCTGACACTTTAAAATCACAAATAATGTTTCAGCTTAAAACTATGCTGACAGCATAACATATGCTCCAGCCTACATACTGACTGCATAAACAAATTGCTCCAAAAACAGAACTTAAATAGGAATGGTTTAAAGAGACTTTATAAACTCTCCCAGCTGCTGCCTTTTCGGTGGCCAACTCTTCTTTGAAGCCTCACTCCTTTCGATCTATAATTAGCTCGTAGTATTTTAAAGTGGCTCGATCCTAAACGCTCCTGTTCATCCAGCTTAACCCCATGATTGTAGATCCAACCACCAATTTTGATGATATTTCTCACATCTTAACTTTGTTTTAAAGCATACCATTTTGACCACACTATACATTGCTAATACTTGTGTGTCTTCCTGTACTGCACTCGGCAGGTTGGATTGGTGATGTGCCTGCTGAGTTCGCCAAAGTCAGGATTGGCATCATCAGCAATGCCAGCTCCGAGAATGTAGACCTTTAGTCAAACATCAGTTCCAAAGTTTGCTCCCAGGGAATAACTTTTTGTTGCAAACTCTCCTTACATGCCTCTGATGACATCATCTCTGAGGAGTTTGATCATCACTCTTGTGTAACTTCAGGTGCCTAGGGACTACATGTCTGTGCCTTGGTTAGTGGTCATGGAGACTAGTTCCTAGAAGTACTTATGAGTTTGCGTCCTCAGATGATTACATTCTTGCAAGACATGTAGAAGCTCTGTTTAGCATGAAGTCACTAGGTGCTGGAGGTAGCTCTTCCTTGCCAAAAACAGGTTTGCGATAGGAGTTTGTCTCTGTAGGGGACTCCAGTCAAACTACCCGTAAAGATGATGTAACAGAGTCTATGAAACAGAAGATGGATCTCATAAATTTCGTGATCATACTACGGAAGGGCCTTTTACTCAGGCTGTCTGGTGTGAAGATTAGGTCTTGAGTACTGTCGGTTAGACTCGGAATCCGCATTTGTGAACCTCATCCACATCGTTGCGTAAGCTTGGTGTATGTAGTCGGGTAGTGATGATGGCTTTAGGCTACTTTCTAGAGTAGATTGTTACAGGGCGAGTGAGAAGGGGTATGGGACCTAGGATTGTTTGTCGACACTGTCGATGATTTTTGTTCACATTGACTAGGAGATATAAATATGCAGTGAGGTGCATAGATACGGCAATCTCCTAATTCCTCCCATGGTCTTGTTGTACCACGCTTGCCTGGAAAACCCTTAAAATAGTAGCATCACCTGATGCTCCCATGCGGCTGTTTAACCATGTGTGTGTCTGATTGATCTTTTGTCACGTCCAGTGCATGCCTTCAGTTTTGCCATTTTGCTCGTACTTTTTTTTGATTCTTCGCCGTTGGGTGCGCCTTCAGTTAGCTCCCATCTTTATGTCATCTTCACCAATCATTGGTTTTCTCTTCGTATTGCTAGTGGTTATTCAGTTCTGATGCTTCTACCCTTGCTCACCATCAAGGGTTTGAGCCTAGTAGATACGTGAATGATTTTCCTTCCTCATGTTCTTTAGGGTCTTATAGAACAATTTCTGGTTTTCTTGCGCATCCTTTTCTAGCTTTTCTCCAAATTCTTCCCAGGACTTCTGTTTTGCTGCTAGCACCTTGTTCTTTGCTTCTGTTCTGAGTATCACACATTCTCTATATTTCTCTATTTGTCCTGCTGTGTTTTTAGCTCCTAAGTATTGTTTCCATGCCATTTTCTTCTCTCTTATTTTCTCTTTGACTTCTTCTGTCCACCAAGGTGTCCTCTTTCTCTTGTTCCCAAGTCGGACTTCACCACATGCTTCTGCAGCAGCTGTCTTTATGATGTCCTTGAATTTAAGCCACAGGGTTTCCAAGTCATCAGGTTGTTCTTCTGTGTTTCTCACCGCTGTTGCAATAAGCCCCTGATATCTGGTCTTAATTTCTGGCTCCTTCAGCTTGTAGGTCTTAATGCTCATTTCTTCCGTTCGTTTACTTGGTTTCTTGCGTGGTCTTTATGTACAAGTTTAAATAAATATGGTGGACATCCTGTCCATAAAATGATATATCTAAAATATCAATATGTTTGTACTCCCTACTGGAATATGTTAACACTGGATAAGAAGTCTGTCAATGATTGGAGGGTTAGTGTGTGTCATCATGCCCCCCTTTAATTTCTTGTAATTTAGTGGAATGATAAGGATGAGTCCTCAAGTGCCATTTCTAATGGACTTAGCTCAAAAGCCTGTCTGTGGTTGTGGCTTGAGAATCTTCAAGAACAACAAATATTTCAGAGTTCCCCTGGATGCTGATGTGGCAGGAAGCTTGCAGTTATATAAAAATCTCTCTCTGTGCCCACAAGTTCTGAAGTTTCAGGGGTTATGTCACGTTTCAATTTGGCAATTCAACCCTGAAATAAAAAGGTTATATTCCCCTCTTTATATCATATCTATAATATCATTCCACAGTTTTATCAGTAATACATTCAAAAGGAGGGTCAGCTACGTGTGTCAACCAATTGCACCAAACCCTAATTTTGTTTGACCATTTTCCTCCAGTGTTTTCATACTGTTCCCATATGGCTGCAACGCCACTGACCCCTTGTTAAAGTCATATTTGGTATATTAATCTTTTATGATAAAAAAAGAAGGGAATTAATCATTAAGACTTGTTGTCAGGTCGGGTTATTGTTATCTCGCCTGAACAGCGCGGTAGTCAGCTGTTGATTTGTTTAAAAGTGCAATCTAGTATTTACTTGTATGTTCTAAGAAGAAAACGTGTAATCACTACTAACATCTCTGCGGCGAGTTACCGCGTGAGATGTATTTTGATTAGGAATGTTTTGAACTGAGCAGTCGCTCGCTAACCCGAGAGATGTGTTGTGAACTGTACTGAGCGATAGGGCTCGTAACAGTGTGTTCCTAGCGAGTGAAGGGGAAAGAGATTTTTTTTTTAGCGATGTTCTCGATGTGTACCAGAGGATATTCTTGGTACCGGCATTTTTTATGCTTATGGGATATATGTGATTATCCGGCAGATGTATGTGTGTTGTTTATGACTGCAGTGGACGCAGTCCCTTTTGAGTATAATGGATAGTAATGGCCATATTAACAGTGTTGTTTATGACTGCAGTGGACGCAGTCCCTTTTGAGTATAATGGATAGTAATGGCCGTATTAACAGTGTTGTTTATGACTGCAGTGGACGCAGTCCCTTTTGAGTATAATGGATAGTAATGGCCATATTAACAGTGTTGTTTATGACTGCAGTGGACGCAGTCCCTTTTGAGTATAATGGATAGTAATGGCCATATTAACAGTGTTGTTTATGACTGCAGTGGACGCAGTCCCTTTTGAGTATAATGGATAGTAATGGCCGTATTAACAGTGTTGTTTATGACTGCAGTGGACGCAGTCCCTTTTGAGTATAATGGATAGTAATGGCCGTATTAACAGTGTTGTTTATGACTGCAGTGGACGCAGTCCCTTTTGAGTATAATGGATAGTGATGGTCGTATTAACAGTGATGTTTATGACTGCAGTGGACGCAGTCCCTGTTGGAGTATTGATGCTATTCGATGCAATGTAAACTGTCTCTCGTCTGTGTTGTGTCGTGAATAAAGTGTTCGAAACGTCACCAGTTGTTTAACATTCGATGACTTCTACGTGTGTTACGATGTGGTGAGTAACTGTACACACATATCTGAAAACAGTCTACACAGTGACAGAACACCAACAGTACTCATTGACATAAATAATAAAACAGCATATATATCATTGATGGCCGATATAACATTGTGAATATAAAGGAACACTATATAACATTTGGTGGTTTTCAGTCTCAACGGGAATTTACACCTATGAAATTCGCGTTAATAGCCCTGTATGAGCGTGGCCAATTAAAATTAGACATTTAACATTGATTGCTGATGTTGATCGCATTTATCTACGTACTAGAACTTGGATTATTAATAACCATCTACAACTGCAGAAGGATTTCAAGTTCGCATTTACGGTTGTTCAACACGGGTGCTTCATGTACACGATTTGGCAGTTTCCAGTTCCAGTTGTCCTGTGCGGTGTACGAGCATAGACCATTCTGTATCCAGTACGTGAAGTGAGAGGGATCAAGCTCCAGTGACTTTCTGCGGTGTATTGTTTTCATCAGCGGACTGTGTGATACCTACCGTTTTGTCGGGCAGAAAGTTCTGGATTATTTACAGTTGACAAGATAAGTGGGTTTTTGTTGTGAAAACTGTACCACTTTATGTCTGTCAAAAAGCCTTCCGAAATTGTGCATTATTGTCCTATTAAGTGTTTTATGTTGAACATTTTGTGTTTCATGTAGAATTATGAAGATAACATCCCAGTTTACCCAGGGCTTCATAAGGTTCTGTAGGAGTTAGTTTGTTTCAATTAAGCGATTATTCCGGTAAAAGGATACAAACATTGCCGCAGGTTAGGTCACTAGTTGTCTCTTGGGACAATTATTGTTTAGGTGTGACGTAACGTTTCATTGTTGTTATTGTTGTATTTTTCTTTGTTCCTTAGTTTATTGATTAATTTGTTTGTCGGTGTCTTTCTCTTTTCCCTATCTTTCATTTTTTATACACATTTTCGTTTATACACTGTGCTGTTTCTTGTCTTGTTAATATTTGCAGTTATCATTACATGCTATGTAACATTATTTCCTTTAGTTCCGCTGTACTGTTCAGTTGATTTCTGCAAACGTTTTTTCGTTTGTTTTCTTGTATCTTGTCTTTGTAACTGTTATTCTTTTTGTTTATATCATATGTTGGTTGTTTGTGATTTATTGGAGGACTTTATGCATATGTGATTAAGGCTATGTGATAATATTGACACACTTCATAGTGATATAAATTTATCTCTCATACTGATGTAACAAAAGTTCTATACGTAAGAACTTGTGGTATTATGGTATACAGAGATGGTTAGATATTTTCAATCTTATGAAGAAATATTTAGTTCGTAAGCTGGAAAAGGAATTATCTAAACTTTAAGGGACATAAACTGATAATAATTATAAGTGGTGAATATATATAGTGGAATTGGTGATTGAACCACTATGGATTCTGAGATAGATCCTGAGGATATGGATCCTATATTGCAATATATATTTGATGGAGGTAAATATTGTGAAAGATTGCGAGGCCCACAGCTGGAAGGATTTGTGATGGACCGTTTTTTGGTTGATGTGGCATGGGCCCTAAGGTTTTTTGCTGAGGATACATTTCATTCCGTTCCTCACTTAATGATGGCTAGGCATTTGGCGGATTTGGTGCATTACCTTCGGGTATTTTTGCACAAGAATACTGAGTCTAAACACGATTTTATGACGGAGGTGATACACGATATAATTCACAACGACATTCCTAACAATCACAAACAGGAGTTACAAGATGAGGGGTTAAAAGACATAATTTATAATGATATTCTTCATGACCAGAAAAAAACATTTAGAAGAGGAGGAGCGTATGAAAGTCATCAAGCGAAGTGCACTACAGGAAAGGGAAAATTTCTTAGAAAATATTGCTAAAGAGAGCGAATTACAGGAAACAGTATCGAGACTTACAGATGATTTAAAGGAATCAAACACAGAACTTACTAAAGTGAAAGCAGCGTTAGATTCTGCATTGAGCAAAATCAAAGATTTGGAAATTCAAGTGGATTATAAATATGGAGAAGTTAGTAATCTCAAGCAGCAACTTCAGGAAAAGAAAGAGAGGTGTGGAAAATTAGAAGCTGAGACAATTGACCGTGATAGGTCTTATACAGAGACGCTTCTTGATTTATTGAGTAAAGTGAATTCTTGTATGGAAGAAGAGATGTATACTGTATTTCCGAATGAAGTTGAGGAGCTAATGAATAATGAGAATAATGAAGTTGAAACACAGCAACTAAAGGTAGATAAGGGAAATGATGAAGAAGAGACATTAGAAATGTTAATGGCTGAGAAGGAGAAAATGATTAAGGTCGAGAATTTACTGGTGGAGGAAAGTGACAAAAGGTTGACACTTGAGAATTTAAACAACAAATTGGATGAAGAGATTTCACTTCAAAAGGTGGAGATCAGTGAATTAAGAAACAGGGTGAATAGATTGGTAGATATTATTTTAGACTGCAAAGTGTTGTCTCCTTTCAATGTTGACAGTGGTAGACAGAAAGTTGATTATCAACATGTCTTAAAGGCACCGAGTCAGCAACAGACACTCGGCGCAAACACTAACAGTAAACATAGTAGTCGAAAATCCCTGCGCGGAAAATACAATTTTTCACGCACCAGTGATGCTAATATTACTGATTCTTGGCGACATGCCAACAAAAGAAATTTGTGCAACAAAAACCTAAGGTTATTATTAATAAAGGTAATAATAAGATTGGTAGTCTTTCTAATACTACTACTTGTTTTCGCTACCTTGGGTGTAAAACTTTATTTCAGCCTACAGCGACAACGCCCTTGACTGACTGTCAGCTTCTCCCTGAGCATTCCTTGTTGTTCACAAGCGGGGAAGGAAGGTTTATTGACAGCCATGAGGGGGCCGGAGATTCTCACAACCACGGGTGATGGTAAAAGTGGCATTAACTTTCGTCTTGCCACATTAAATTTTACAAGTAACTACAGTGAAAATTTTCATTTGTATTTTTTCACAGCGACGGCTTTGCGTTAAAGGTCAGCGCTCATGTGTCGCATGAGATGAGAAAAATGGATACTACCTTACGCCTTTGTGATTAATGAGGTGAAGTCAGACAGCTTGTAGAATCCATATTATACGGAGTTGCCCTTTCAAATTAATGGATGATTTCTACACCGAGTTTCTACACCGCGGAAATTGTTTATATTTAATTTTTTGGATAAAATATTACTGTATGAATAACGTATTATGGTATTGTATAGTATGGGGCATTAGATGGCGTTACATCAAATAATGAGTATGCTCATAATTATGCACTATTGCATACCCATATCTTTTCCGTGTGACTGTGTTTTTTGATATACGCGCAGTGCAGTGCATGCTATTTTTTTACTCTATGGTGATTTCGATAGACATGATGCACGTATTATGATTGGAATTGGTGTAGCGTATCGGTCTGTAGTAACTTGTCTTTATTGTTTGATGAATTAGTGGACTGTTGGTATTTACACTCCAGTCAATGTCCTTTGACCGATCTATGCCATTTGTGTTTGACCTTAGCGTTACGTTCAGAGGTTTGGAGTCATAGTGAAGATTCATTTAATATTAACGTGCTTTTGCAACAGTGATTGCTAGTACAATTTACTATGCATAATGAGTTTGCCAGCCCTATGCACAAACTCATTAGCTACGAGGGTTCCTAAGTATTTTTGTTCACTGAATTTAGACTTCTTTCTTGTATTTTGGATGTCATGTCTAAATAGAATATTAGCACATACAGGGATTTTGTTAATTAGCTGTTATGTACTGTAATGTAAATTTGGAACATAATTTGTATGTACCAGAATTTATTAGGCAATTTTAAAAACAGATTGTGAAACAATGATTTTTTTTTTAGAGCATGATACTTATTGAATTTATATAATTTGATCTTCTTTACCAGTTAAAAATTCAGCATTTTCATTCAACAGTATGGATATTTTTTGAAACATAACATAATTTTTTATAGAAAACATTTTCGTATTTCATTGTATCAGGAGATTGTAGATTTTCTTTATAGTGTATTGCTATTAAGTTGAGAAACGCACAAGTTTTACAGCTAAAGAACATTAATAGCTCAGATGAACTTAATTATCAGCCTAAAGTAACTTAAAATAATTAAGTCAAAATACATTATATTATGCTTATATATTTGTAAGTTGTTATGCAAGATAACAGGGTATATTTTTTTCCATGTTTTTTCGGTGTCGAATTTGATTTAAACTAGTATTCGCGTATTGTGCGTTTACTTAAGGATCGGTTTTTTTTTGTTTTTTGTGTTAGTGTTTTCATGTATTTTTTTCTTTTTTAAACCTGATTGTATTTTTGCTTTATTAATGATAGCGGTAAACTACTTCTATAAAAAAACAATACTCTATTTTTATGAAAATTAATTGTTTACGAAATATTTTTGTATTGTAACTTTTTTTTCCCCTGACATTGAATTTTTTTTTTCTGTGCCCAACGCTCGATTGTGCGCTAGGGGAGTAATATTGTTTAGTGGTGACGGTACATGTAAAAGATGATTTTCTCTGATATTAGGAGATTTTTTCTTTTTTTTTCTTTACCTAGCACTTCATTGTGCGTTTAGTTGTAATTTATTTATAATGGCGTTATTATAGATCTTATGTTATTGATATCTATGATAATTCGTTTTAGTTATAAATAAATTTTATAGCTTGGCTAGTTTTACTGTTATACTTTGTTTAGCTAGCTGTCCTGTTATGATTGTATTTATTTAGTCAAAACATTGTTGATTAGATTGTAATTAGGATGCATTACTGCCATCTTTCTCTAAATGCATATCTTTGCTGATCGTTTCTTTATTTCATGCCGTTTCTTTCTATCGACTTTTCGGTATTGGATTCAGATCTTGTGTACGCTCCTTATTTCATCTGCGTTTCACTTGATGCTAATTGTATACTTTTCCTTCTTTCGACAATTATACTTGTATTTTGTATTGTTAAGTTGTTAATTATATATGACTTCATATAATGCAGCTAATGGTAATAGCTGTATTTATTTGATAGGTAAGGAATGGTTGATCTTAATCGCTACCATGCGATGTCGTTGATTTTTTTTTTTTCCTATTTCCGATGTCATTGCTGGTTTTTCAGTGTTGGTCATTCTTCTTTTTGATTGATCTTTTCTTTTCATTTTCTATTGAATGTTTTCCTACTTCGTCCTGTACAGTTAGGGGGTTTAATGTGGTTCGAAATCTATCATATTTCTTAGCTAGTTTGATTATTTTGATGTATACCTCATATGTTACTTTACATGTTATGATGATATTTCTTTTCTCGTTGGACAATATGACTTTACATACGTTGATTTTTGTAACTAGATATTAGATCTTTATCGACCCCCCTTATTTTGTCGATGTAATTTTCAAAAAATGATAGAATCATTTTTTTTTTTTCCCGGGGGGCGGTGTAGATGTTAAAGTCATATTTGGTATATTAATCTTTTATGATAAAAAAAGAAGGGAATTAATCATTAAGACTTGTTGTCAGGTCGGGTTATTGTTATCTCGCCTGAACAGCGCGGTAGTCAGCTGTTGATTTGTTTAAAAGTGCAATCTAGTATTTACTTGTATGTTCTAAGAAGAAAACGTGTAATCACTACTAACATCTACTGCGGCGAGTTACCGCGTGAGATGTATTTTTGATTAGGAACTGTTTTGAACTGAGCAGTCGCTCGCTAACCCGAGAGATGTGATTGGTGAACTGTACTGAGCGATAGGGCTTCGTAACAGTGTGTTTCCTAGCGAGTGAAGGGTAAAGAGATTTTTTTTAGCGATGTTCTCGATGTGTACCAGAGGATATTCTTGGTACCATGCCCCCGGCATTTTTTTATGCTTATGGGATATATGTGATTATCCGGCAGATGTATGTGTGTTGTTTATGACTGCAGTGAGACGCAGTACCTTTTGAGTATAATGGATAGTAATGGCCATATTAACAGTGTTGTTTATGACTGCAGTGGACGCAGTCCCTTTTGAGTATAATGGATAGTAATGGCCGTATTAACAGTGTTGTTTATGACTGCAGTGGACGCAGTCCCTTTTGAGTATAATGGATAGTAATGGCCATATTAACAGTGTTTTTTATTACTGCAGTTGAAGGAGTGCCTTTTGAGTAGAATGTATAGTAATGGCCATATTTAGAGTGTTTTTTGTGACTGCAGTGGACGCAGCCCCTTTTGAGTATAATGGATAGTAATGGCCGTATTAACAGTGTTGTTTATGACTGCAGTGGACGCAGTCCCTTTTGAGTATAATGGATAGTAATGGCCGTATTAACAGTGTTGTTTATGACTGCAGTGGACGCAGTCCCTTTTGAGTATAATGGATAGTGATGGTCGTATTAACAGTGATGTTTATGACTGCAGTGGACGCAGTCCCTGTTGGAGTATTGATGCTATTCGATGCAATGTAAACTGTCTCTCGTCTGTGTTGTGTCGTGAATAAAGTGTTCGAAACGTCACCAGTTGTTTAACATTCGATGACTTCTACGTGTGTTACGATGTGGTGAGTAACTGTACACACATATCTGAAAACAGTCTACACAGTGACAGAACACCAACAGTACTCATTGACATAAATAATAAAACAGCATATATATCATTGATGGCCGATATAACATTGTGAATATAAAGGAACACTATATAACACCCCTTAAGCATTGCTTTTCTTCCATAGAATCAGATGGGGTATACAATGTTCTTCTTGTGACCTATTAAATATTTTGTACAAATATCCCATGTAGGTTTTCATGTGTTATTTGAACACTCATGCTCTGCAGAAAACTGCTAGTAGCGTTTGGACACAGTCGTAATATTTTATGGCAATATTCAAACATTTTTACACATTTTATTTCACTTTCCCACAAATACTAAATGATGGAACTACAACTAGATTTAATCCCCAAGCTAACAGGGCAGACTTAGCAATAGACATAAGTATAGCAACTAACAACCTAGCGAATGTAAATTGGGAAGCGTTACAAGACACAAACTCAGATCATTTGCCCATTATAATAACCATGCATGAAAATGTCAGTCCGAATCCAGAACCAGAGAAACCGACTTTCAACTATAAAAAAACAAACTGGGAAGCTTTCCAATCAGAGCTGGAGGGGATGGGCTATAAGGACATGGAATCAGATGATACTGACTTGTGGGCAGAAACACTGACCAATGAAATTCTGAAAATAGCAATAAAATATATACCAAATAAAAATATGCCACAGCACTTTAAACCAATAAATAACATTAATAAGAAACGAAAAACTCAGTGGAATAAAGAACCAGTTGCCTGGTGGAATAAAAGCTGTGCAGAAATTCATGAGAGAAGAAAAAAGGCCCTACAAAATATAGAAATAACAGAACAGAAGAAAACTATGATGAGTATAAACTTATTAGGAATGAATCTAACAGAATAATTTTTAAAGCCAAAGAAACTAACTGGAAGGAGTCTTTGTTAGTCACTTAAACCTAGCACTCAAACTAAAGAAGTATGGAGAAAGCTTAAGGTAATCAAAGGGAACAATAAGAAAACAATAATGCCAACAATCAAACTACCAAAGAGAGCAGAAACAGATAACGAAAATGCTAATGCCCTTGCCGAGTATTTCTATAAAGTCAGTGCAAAAAGTAGTCTTGGACAGGAAGAACATGAGAGAAGAGAAAGACTTAGGATACAGTTTTCCAAAGAACTACCAGACCAGATAGATGAAACAGACTATTTAGATGCTGATATAACAGAGGAAGAAGTAACTAATGCAATAAAAGATAAATCTAATACTGCCTCAGGGCAAGATATACTTAGTTATGAAATTCTTAAGAAAGTACCCAAAAGAACTATAAAGATAATAACTTCCTTTTATAACAAAATCTGGAGCTTAGGAAAGATACCAAAAGCATGGAAAGTAGCTATGATAGTACCCATCCTAAAACCCAATAAGGAAGCCCATGATGTAAGTTCATATAGGCCTATCTCCTTAACATCACAACTAGGTAAAATACTGGAAACTGTTGTTAACAAAAGAGTTAAATTCTACCTGGAAAAAAACCCAGTTATATAGCCCAAACCAGTCAGGGTTTAGAGCAGACAGAAGTACAGTAGACCAGCTTGTAAGATTAGAACACGATGTAAAGCTAGGGTTCAAGAGAAAAGAGAAAACAGTAGCAGTCTTTCTAGATGTCGCAAGAGCATATGATATATGCTGGCGAGATGGAGCTCTTTACAAAATAAAAACGATTGGCATTACTGGTAAAACCTATAGGTATATAGAAAACTTTTTACAGGACAGGTATTTTGCTGTACAGGTAAACAATGATAAGTCAGATATATAGAAATCACAATATAGACTTGACAGGTGATAAGGTTTTAAGTATAGATGCCCCAAGAAAGGCCCAATCAATACTCAAAAGATATATACATAAAACAAAGGAAAACATATAAGGTTAGTTACAAAAAAAACACAAAATAAAAAAGAAAAAAAAACTTACTAACTACTCATAGGACAAGAAAGGACAACAAGGTATTAAATTAAAAAAAAAACAACAACAACTCAAAAAGAACAAATACTAATACAAAGTAAAACCAAGGGTAAAGGACAATAGATATCAAGAAACAATCGAAAGAGAAAATAAAATGGACAAATACTAATATAAATGAAAATCAGCAACTGCTAAAGACAATAGCTATTTAACAAAATTAAAAAATAAAATGACACTAAATACCCCAATTATAACCAAATTTCAGGTTGAACAGGGTAGACCAAGATGGAACGAGAAGAGGCAATAATGGTCAGCTGTTAAGTGCCCGCTCTCCACCCATCACCTCATCAAAACAACAACAACTAGTTACAAAACTAGATACGTTGACCAAGCATCATTTTTTCTTGAAGTCAAATAAAATAACCAGGAAAATAAAACACAACGTTCCTACTTATGGAAGTGTGTTTTTTTTTTTTTTAATAGAAACAAAACAAAAAACTAACATTACGTTTTGGGAAAACATTGAACACCGAGTGAGAATCTGACCGTCGTTATCTGTCTTTCTGTCTGTCTATACATCATCAGCTGCTATCTCCTCAATGAAGGTCGGCTGCAATGGATCTCAAACGTCTTCTGTCTCTTGTCATGATGGTGCACTCAGACAGACTCTGTCCTGTCTCTTGTCTTTATGGTGCACTCAGACAGACTATGTCCTGTCTCTTGTCTTGGTGGTGCACTCTGACAGACTCTGTCCTGTCTCTTGTCTTGATGGTGCACTCTGACAGACTCTGTCCGGTATCTTGTCTTGGTGGTGCACTCAGACAGTCTCTGTCCTGTCTCTTGTCTTGGTGGTGCACTCTGACAGACTCTGTCCTGTCTCTTGTCTTGGTGGTGCACTCTGACAGACTCTGTCCTGTCTCTTGTCTTGGTGGTGCACTCTGACAGACTCTGTCCTGTCTCTTGTCTTGGTGGTGCACTCTGACAGACTATATCCTGTCTTTTTAATTTGGTGGTACACTCTGACAGACTCTGTCCTGTCTCTTGTCTTGGTGGTGCACTCTGACAGACTCTGTCCTGTCTCTTGTCTTGGTGGTACACTCTGACAGACTCTGTCCTGTATCTTGTCTTGGTGGTGCACTCTGACAGACTCTGTCCTGTCTCTTGTCTTGGTGGTACACTCTGACAGACTCTGTCCTGTCTCTTGTCTTGGTGGTGCACTCTGACAGACTCTGTCATGTCCATCTCTTGATGTTATCTTCCCACTTACAGCGTTGTCTTTCCGGTGCACGTTTGCCTGTAAGTCTTCCTTCTATTATGGTCTTCTGCACATATCCGACTATTTAACTACTATAGTTCGTTCGGAAATCCGTGCCCACAGAAAGTGTCAATTTTCTCCAAAACTGTTTGTTGTATGGACATGCATTTTTGCATGCAGTCTTAGATTTTCCATGCAGTTATTAATATATTTTTTGCCCCTACAAAACTCATGTCATGTTCGAATTTTCTTCTTTACGTTATATAATCCTGGTTGTGATGAAATAACAGCTGAAATGATACAGGCAGGAGGAGAAGGCAGCGCTCGTATATACCATGTTTTTTTGTTAGAATTGAATGTAAGTGCTAATCATTATAGTTACGGTATTCAAGATATATGTTGAAGTGTATGGTTAAGATTTATTTGGTTATTGATGTAACCAATTACACCAGTTCGTCGTCGAGGACTGTAGTGACATCCTCAATACAATCGATACAAATTAATAACATAGATTATAAAGTCAAAATAAGGTAGAGATAAAATAGTGGCGAACGTACCGAAAAACACATAGTATTTTTGCAGTGGGGTTTTTTAACTTTGAATTCAAAATTTGATAGACGCCGATTTTTATTGGCCAGCGTAGGGGATATTGAGAAAAAAATTGGAAGGCTGGACGCCATTTGAAGAAAAGCGTTCCCTTAAACATGTCGATTGATAGACCAGAAGTTTGACTTGCTTCACCATATTATGAAGATATAACTAAAGAAAAGCAGTCATAGTCTAACAGCGGCACAGCTAAATTTGTGCCAAATCGTCGTACCTGTGTGTATTTCATTGAATTTGTGGGTTTCTTACTGGCACTAGTCAAGTGCCAGTTTTCCTGAGGGAAGAATCTGTATGATTGTGGAAGTTTCTCTAGTGGTACAAGCTCTCTACCACTGGAGTAGTAATATCGGTACAAGCTCTCTACCATATTACCTCAGGACAAGTGAGACAGTGGCCGTTGGCCGAAAAGACAACTGTATTCCAACTACACGTGCCAGATAAGTGAATATGATCTGGAACGAGACAATTCATCGACAGAATATATTATAAACTAATTGTATTACTAAAACACCATTTCCACCCAATAAAGTGAAAAGAAGATTTGTGAATAAGGACATGGGAATGATGTAAACACCCCAACCCGCCATCTAGTATCAGTTGAACAGTAGTAGAGATATATTAACACTATTCTTAGATTTTAAATTATGTGTCTGGACAGATTGTCCCTTTTTGTTTAATTGAATTGCATATATACATATAATTTGAATTCATTTGATTTTGATAGTCCTGACCAAAATAATATTAGGTTCAGGACTAAATAAATTGTAAAAAGATTTGTTAAATACCAAATTTAAAACACTGTGTTAGTTGAGTTGATCATAGAATTTAAATATCTGTGTGTGTGTGTGTTTGTGTATTGGATTACCATCACAGCACACTTACATTACCCTAGACATTTAGACGTAGTCACCATTTATTCTAAGTGAAAAATATAACTCCGAGTGAGATCTTAGGGTAGTAGCAGAAAGGTTCCATGAGAACACACCCCATCAATTGTTAGACTCAGGGGCCTTCACAGCTTGACCTCACTCAGTTACAAATTAAATACAACACCAACATTCATAACATCTAAACCCACTACATATATTGGGTAGCTCGCTCCGGGTTTTAAAATAATCACTTATTATAAAATTCTACATTGTATCACTATTGTCCCTAAGGTTAAAGATATCCTATAATAAAGGTAAAAGTACTTTAAGGTGGAAATTAACAGTTGATGAATTGTCACGGCCAGTAGTTAATTAATTAATCATAGTTGGTACTTTGTTTATTAGAGTTTAAATTTGTCTTAGAACATTATTAAAGTTGCTTAAGACAGAGTGGCAGACTTGGTGTCGTAGATTTTTGATAGGAGAATTAAGACTTGGGTTGGTCCCTTCTGAATAGGTTGGAATGAGTGATAGTCACAGTGTGAGATAGAAAATACACAATAGATTTCCACGAGTGAGGTGGTGGAATTGTGATAGAGGCTGTCTCTACGACAGATCTAGAGTAGTCAGACAGTCTAACACATATACATTAAATATATATATATATATATATATATATATATATATATATATATATATATATATATATATATATATATATATATATATATATATATATATATATATATCCACTCACGTGCACGCACATACAAGTGACGACAGGTAGACACACAGACGTGGGAAACTATAACAAATGATTATATAGATATTTAGAACGAGCTGACCAACATGCTGATTAATTTATTGTTAAGTTTATTTATCATTTGTAAACTTACGTCACAACATGTAAAATTACATCAAAAAGGCATATACACAAAGTCATAAACAAATCAAGGAATGCTACAAGAACTGGTAGACCCACAGTTATGATCTTCCCTCGATGGATAGCCCACAGTCCCGTTAGGAGAAAGATGATAGCACAAAGAGTCCCAGATACATATGATTGAGTCTAAGAGTTTTCCCCGTTTAAGGTATGAACAGACCTGATACTATAATCTAGTTTAAGGGAAAATATTGTTAGCAAAACAAACTTGCGTGAAGAAAGTTATGACAGCAAATAGGTGCCAAAATACAACGGTAACAATAACACTCAGACCTGCGTTCACTCTATTCATTCAGCAGTGGCCACGTGTGCACATTTATACTTACAGCTTTGATCGCTGCCTCTGGGAACATAATTTTTTTTCTAGGACCTTCACACAGACCCGTAAATGCAGTCTAGACCGAGAAATCCCCAGTTCCAACAAGACGTACTGAATTCTCTGTCTCAGGGAACGATTCCTTGAGTGTTCTTATTTTTCGGATGTCTGTTAAGTCACATAAAAATTGCCCAGGCACGAAAGTTAGCAGAGCACAGTGTCACTAGCTTAGGTTTCTAGAATTGAGGAATGTCAGATCGGTGTCTACTTTCAGGAAAGTACTATATTTGGTCACCACAATACTAGTCAAAACTCTGTCGGGATGTTGCTGATATTTTGCTTGCCACAGCGGCTGATCTGTACTTAAGTGTTATTCTGGAAGAATTAATTCTGGCGCGATAGGCCTTTTACTTCATTTAACTGTTACAGTTCATGTAATGAAAGTGCTTAAGTTCTTCACAGATAATGTTCACGTACTAGAACGCTGGCAAAGTTTGGGTACCTAGTATTCACTGAATAAAGAAAAACACATATGAAATATTTTACATATTATGTACTCGATATAACTTACATTTTTAAACATGCAGCTTGTCTTATAGTTTAACCCTTCCCGTGGAATAAGTTATATTTTTAAAAACATCATCAATCATCATGAATTAGGAATACGTGCGTATTCCGTCAACACTCATGAGGCTTCTAGCATTTATAAGTTAGTTTAGAAAAATATGTTCTCGTCTGATTATTTAGCAGTAAAATTAAATTCATTATAGCTACATTGTTGTTTAAGCTAGAAATTATAATTTATTCTGCTTTCCACTGCAATTAAGCGCTCTACACCAAATCTAACTAATGAAATAAAATAAGCGATTTAACACTTTAAACACTTCACGAAATACTAGATAATATGTATAATATTTTACCTGCACACAGAATTTACAGGCGATAGCACAACTTTGGAATTATATGCTTATATTTATTGGTAGTCTAGAAGTTCGGCAAAATTTTTGCCAAGAACAAACTAAGACTTCGCTATACAGCTTATTCTCTTTGCACGAAACGTCCTGTCTACTGCGAATTTAGGAGCGAGAATGAAAATCTAGTTTAACATTCTGGTTATATCTTTTACCAGACCAAGAGGTAAACAATTATTTCGCAAAACGAAATAATCCCAGTTTCCGTCTATATCACTTACGTAACTAGAAGAGGCTGTCGTAAACTGCCACTTTACGTCTCTGACACCTCCGTCTAAGAAACAGCCGTAGCGCTAAGTGTCAGATGCAAATGTAGACCCCTTGTCTGCAGTGCAGGGGCAGTTTTCGCACCTCACGCTGACGATGGCCTACAATGAGTGTCGTGTCACGTGAAATTTCCAGACAAATGTCTCGAACTGCACCGTAGAGGTGTCAGTTATCGCGCTTTTCCTGAGCGCTCAGCCGAAGAAGCTGCGCCTATCAGCTGGATAAGCGAAAGTCACAGTTTTGTGTCCTGACATCTAATGCAATTAGAAATGCATTTTAACGCTCTCCCGTCTCTGCAGAGACTGACGAGATGGGTATGGATGGGCCAGAACTGGTCCAGTATGTAACCTCAGAGTGTGATAAATTTATTGAACGTGATAGAGAAGACAGGAAATTAGAAGCAGAAAGAACATTAGAGGCTGAGAAAGAAATTAAAAGGTTACAGATTGAGACTGACAAAGAGGCTATTGCATTGGAGGCGGATTGGGAGGCTGAGATTAAGCGGCTTCAATTTGAAGAGAAGAAGATGGAGGCTGAAAAGGAGGAGAGGAGATTACAGAGGGAGCACGAGTTGGAATTTCAAGGCCATGCTCCCGAAATTAGCAATAGCCCCTCTACCTCCGATGCCACTGCCAGTCAGGGGGCCTCCACCTCAGCCATGGGGTTTCATTTAGATCATTTTGTTGAGAAAGATTATGACATAGAGTCCTTCTTAAGCAGATTTGGGGTATTAGCCACCACTTATGGGTTGGAAAAAGAAAGGTGGAGTCTAAAGTTATCCCAGGGTCTTAGGGGAACATCTTAGGAAGTGTTTGCAAAGATGAGCTGGGATGACCAAGACAATTATGACATGTTACAGCAGGCTCTTTTGTTAAGATATGAGAAGAATGGAGAATTTTATAGGAAGAAATTTAGAAATGCCAAACTTTTGTCTGGGGAGACATACCACCAATTCTATGCCAGATTGGAAACCTATTTGGAGAAATGGACTGCTCTGGGGAAGACCCAAGATCTTAAATAGATGATCATGATAGAGCAATTAAGAGAGTCCATGGCTCCAGACCTGAGAAAGTTTCTCATGGAACAAGGTGCAGAGAAGTTGGGCGAGGTATTAAATGTCGCAGAGAGGTATCAGGCGGCCCAGGCAGAAGTGGCTGGTTGTAAGAAGAAACATTTAGAAATTTATAAGGCCCCACAAAACTCTAATAAATTTGAAAATAAAGATCAGGGAAACCGACGTAAACCCATCTTTGATAGGCCAAGAGTTGACTATCGAGATAGAAACCCACAGTTCAATGACCGAAAATATGATGAAAGAAAACCTTTCCACCAACCAAGGCTGGACAGCAGGAACCTTATCACCCCCCAGTTTGTGAAGATGTTGTATGCAATGGGGTCACCAAAGGTGTTTTAATACTGGATAAGATTTTAACACCTGTTGTGAGTCAAAAGTAAACCCAGATCGTGCTACCACAGAAACAGTGGAGAACAAGGGGCAATTAAAGGACAAAGCAGCCATGAGGAACTTTCCATCGCCAGGATTTGTGAAAACTCGCTATGCAATGGAAGGAGTAATCAAAGCAGCAGTGATAACTGGATACCAATTACCCTTGATTTGGGGGTGTAGATATGTCTTCTTGGGAACCCAAGAGATCTGTATACCATGGAAACAGTGCAGACCAGATCCCAGTCAAAGAAAGGAGGAGGATAAATCCTATAAATGACACTTTCATCGCCAGAGAAGATGAGGAAGGCGCAGTGGAGGACAGATCACTCAAGCCGTGTTAAAGAAATTGCCAAATGCCATACACCTCCATATTGGGTGTAGACTGTCTTCTTATGAAGAATAAGTCAGAAAAAGACCAACGGGCTGATCACCCGTTGCCAGTCACTTCGATTACGGAAACAACAGCAAATGGATTGATTTGCCGTTGCCCTAAAGACGCCAATAGGCGTGATGGGAAACAATGGCTATAAACCTATCTCCAGAGAAGATGAGAAGGCACAGGCGGAGGACAGATCACTCAAACTGTTTTAAGAAATTGGTGCCATAACCTCCAAGCAAAGGAGACTAATATATGAAGAAGAAATTGATATATAGGAAGGCTGGAACTGGTTCAAATGGTCACGGACAGCTGGTACTTCCCACTTCGTATAGGGCAGAGGTAATAAGGAGTTTACATGTTGGAATAGATGGGGACCATGAGAAAATAGATACCATCTGCCAAAACGTTTCTCAAAAATATTATTGGCCAGGCAAAGTGGTGGATATTGAGAATTTTGTGGAGGCCTGCGGCAAATTGCACGAGGGAACACCCACACGTGGGGAAAATGATCTGGACCTAGAAACGCCACGGGGCAAACCTAGGCCTGAAACTAAAAATAACTATGGTAAAGTAGACATAGTGGAATGGAAACCCCCTTTTCACACACAGTCTTCAATTGAATTTGTTAGAATGGCCACTATGCGTCGAGTACAAAAAATGGTCTCAATCCAGTCTCACCCGACAATCCTTCGGTCGGAATTCCGTGAACTGGGTGAAAATAAAAGAGAGCGAAGTTCTCTCACTTTGAATTTGAACCTGAGGGAAGACAACCCCGGGAAAAGAATTGGTAGTGGAAGGTTCTTATGTGATGACAAAAGGAAGAAAAGTCACCACCACCACACTTCCAATTACATGAAATTGCCGGTGCCATGAAAAATATGTAGGCCACTCTGCTGTTTGGCAGACCAATCAAAGGTCCATTGGAAGCCCTATTGAGGACGTAGATCGATGAGAAGGCAGAAGAGACTGTTACCTCATCATATCATTA
The DNA here is from genome assembly GCA_024509875.1 of Oreohelix idahoensis. NCBI lineage: Eukaryota > Metazoa > Mollusca > Gastropoda > Stylommatophora > Oreohelicidae > Oreohelix > Oreohelix idahoensis. Next base: position 549,095 of record JAMPIV010015511.1, read on the forward strand.
TGTGAACGAGCTGACCACTCGTCTTAAAACTGGCTGAAAACTTGCTAATGATAATTTGAGACAAGCCAGGAAGAAACATGCTGCATATTATAATAAGAAAGCGAAGGATAGGGAACTAGCTGTAGGAGAGAAGGTGCTTCTTCTACTACCCGGCAGCAGTAACAAATTGCAAATTGGATGGCAAGGTCCATATACGGTTCTAGAGAAGGTGTCTAGAACTAACTATAAGATAGATAAGAAGGGGAAAGAGAAGATTTATCATGTGAACCTTCTAAAGAAATATCTGGACAGACAAATCCAGGAAGGAACACACTTAATGACCTTGTCGATAGCAACGGAGATGAAAAATGAACCACTCGCCTCTCACGAATACCCCCTAAACCCCTGTGAGACAGCTGCACAGGTAAAAGTCAATAAACACTTGACGAAAAATCAGAGGGAGCGGGTTCAAAAGGTTCTGGATGAACATACAGACGTGTTAACGGACAAACCGGGGCACACCAATTTGTTGGAATATGATATGAAGTTAATAGACCCAACACCCATCTGTATGAGAGCCTATCCTATTCCTTTCGCTAAGGAAAAAGCGTTGAAAGAGGAGATAGAGTATTTGTTGAAAGAAGGGATTATTTCTCACAGTGAATCTCCTTAAAGCTCTAGTGTGGTTTTGTTGAGGAAACCATCTGGGGAACATAGACTGTGCATAGATTACAGGAAACTAAATGCTGTCACAGAAAGTCAGGTGGATCCATTACCTGATACAAATCAATTATTTGCCAGGCTGAACAAGGCAAAATATTTTTCTAAGGTGGATCTGAGCAAAGGCTATTATCAAATTCCAGTAAAGCCTGAGGTTTGACCTTATTTAGCTTTTAGCACCTCGGAAGGACATTATGAATTCAACATGTTGCCGTTTGGGTTGAAAAATGCTCCGAGTGTGTTTTCTAGGATGATGCGAAAATTGTTGGATCCCCTGAATAATCCATGTATCACGAATTTCATGGATGATATCCTCATCGCTACTGAAACATTTGAGGAACACGTTAACTCTTTGAGTATGTTATTTGATAGACTCAGAGAGGCTAACTTGACTGCTAGACCAACCAAATGTTGTATTTGATGTAAAGAGTTGGAGTTCTTGGGACATACAGTACATCAGGGTAGCATGACCCCTGACCCCAAGAACCTAGAGAAATTACAAAGAGCACCGAGGCCACCGACCAAGAAAGATGTGCGATCTTTTGTGTCATTGTGTGGTTTTTACCAAAAGTACATTAAAAATTTTAACTCCATATGTACTCCTCTGACGGATTTAACTCGTAAGGCAAATCCTGATAAAATTACTTGGTCAGCGCAGTGTGAATTGGCATACCAGGAGTTAAAAGAAAAACTCACAAGCAAGCCTATATTGAAATTGCCTGACTTGAGTCAAGAATTTGTTGTGAGAACGGACGCAAGTAACGTGGGATTAGGGGCCACATTGTTACAGAGGTCCACCTCACAAGATGGGGAACTGAACCCAGTCGCTTATGCTAGCCGCAAGTTGAACAAAGCGGAACAAAACTATTCAACAATTGAGAAAGAGTGTTTAGCTTTAATCTGGGCTATAAAAAAGTTTCAGATATATCTCTATGGTAGAACATTCGTGGTCCAAACGGATCATCAGCCGCTCGTATTTCTGTCACAGGCCAAGCATGAAAATGCTCGGTTATTACGATGGTCGTTGCTCATACAGCCTTATTCATTCACTATCGAATACATTCCCGGTTCACAAAACGTGGGTGCAGATTTTTTGAGTAGACACTCTTATGAAGAAAATCAGAGTATTCACAAGGCATAAGGAGAAAAATTTGAGCTATGTGTATTTCAGATTAGGATCTTGGATCAGAAAGCATGTTCTTAAGTGGGGAGGTGTGTAGTGATATCCTCAATACAATCGATAAAAATTAATAACATAGATTATAAAGTCAAAATAAGGTAGAGATAAAATAGTGGAGTTGCGATCAGCTTCTTCACCCGCGCCCGCAATTGTGTCGGTTTTGATAAGCCTTAGCGAAGAATGAATGGTACTAGCTTTTCTAAGTCGTCCTTGAGAATTAAATATAACATTTTTACAAGGTCAACGCGTATTTGTTCCAAGACCGAGTGAGAGACACGAAAGGAAAGGAAAGGAGCGACAGAAGAATGCCATCGACACGCGTTGTTTGGAATCACAAATTGTAACGAACGCGCGATATTGACTTTGGCAGTTTGAAAATACGACACAAGGCCAATACTTGTATCGTCCTATAGTCACGCAGTGGAAATATATAACCACACACACAGCCCTCATTTCCTGTAATGTAGCGTAAATTCTGACGAAAAACAGACATTGTCGTTTTAGTTTGAAAAAAGCGTTAGAGAGAGGGAAAAAAAGATGGTGGTTTTCTAGATTTAAATAATATTGACGACTAACCTGGAAAAAATATGGAAATACGAACTTAATACTTAGGGCCATAAAACCTAGATATTTTTGGGGAATAGGTTCTCCTGATCAATAATATATTTTAATTTACCAAATCGTCCAACAAACAACCAAGATATTGCAATAATACTATATTCTAGGACAGACTGACGAACACTCATGCCTGCTTATTTAAGCCATAACATTTTTTGAACGCATTTTTGAAATGAGGAAGAAGAGGGTACATGTAATTTGATTGGGTGTAGTTAGAAAGAGGGATAGAGGTCATTGGTTGGCCCGAAACTAAAAATAATTTTGCAAAGTAAAGCCTAAGGCAGACTTACCACACAGTATTTTTGCAGTGGGGTTTTTTAACTTTGAATTCAAATTTTGATAGACGCCGATTTCTATTGGCCAGCGTAGGGGATATTGAGAAAAAAATTGGAAGGCTGGACGCCATTTGAAGAAAAGCGTTCCCTTAAACAGGTCGATTGATAGACCAGAAGTTTGACTTGCTTCACCATATTATGAAGATATAACTAAAGAAAAGCAGTCATAGTCTAACAGCGGCACAGCTAAATTTGTGCCAAATCGTCGTACCTGTGTGTATTTCATTGAATTTGTGGGTTTCTTACTGGCACTAGTCAAGTGCCAGTTTTCCTGAGGGAAGAATCTGTATGATTGTGGAAGTTTCTCTAGTGGTACAAGCTCTCTACCACTGGAGTAGTAATATCGGTACAAGCTCTCTACCATATTACCTCAGGACAAGTGAGACAGTGGCCGTTGGCCGAAAAGACAACTATATTCCAACTACATGTGCCAGATAAGTGAATATGATCTGGAACGAGACAATTCATCGACAGAATATATTATAAACTAATTGTATTACTAAAACACCATTTCCACCCAATAAAGTGAAAAGAAGATTTGTGAATAAGGACATGGGAATGATGTAAACACCCCAACCCGCCATCTAGTATCAGTTGAACAGTAGTAGAGATATATTAACACTATTCTTAGATTTTAAATTATGTGTCTGGACAGATTGTCCCTTTTTGTTTAATTGAATTGCATATATACATATAATTTGAATTCATTTGATTTTGATAGTCCTGACCAAAATAATATTAGGTTCAGGACTAAATAAATTGTAAAAAGATTTGTTAAATACCAAATTTAAAACACTGTGTTAGTTGAGTTGATCATAGAATTTAATATATGTGTGTGTGTGTTTGTGTATTGGATTACAATCACACCACACTTACATTACCCTAGACATTTAGACGTAGTCACCATTTATTCTAAGTGAAAAATATAACTCTGAGTGAGATCTTAGGGTGGTAGCAGAAAGGTGCCCTGAGAACACACCCCATCAATTGTTAGACTCAGGGGCCTTCACAGCTTGACCTCACTCAGTTACAAATTAAATACAACACCAACATTCATAACATCTAAACCCACCACAAGGACGATGAAAGCATGTTTTTGTTAGGTAATAGAGCATACATTGATGGTAGTGTAAAGAAATGTCTACTTCCGGAATACATTTCCCGGACACGGGGGCGTATTTGTGGTAGAAAATGCAGTCAAGGGAAGAGTTAAGGGGATAGTACAGTAAATTAGGAACATTCAAGAAAATATGTAAGTTAAGAGGTAGAGCACAAATATATTCTTTAAACTAGAAGTGAGCAGAATCTTAACGTTGAGGATATTTGCTGGAGTAAGGAACAAGAGTGTCCGTGTACACGCTACCAACCATCAATTGTGTAGCCTGGTGAGATTGCCAGGTCTAGCAAGCGTTTGTATATAATCATGACTGTATTGGATCAACCTTAAGGTTGGAAATAAACGTTGTAACATCTTTATGAAACCTGAGTCCTGAACTAGTGTGTGACGGTCTGGGTGCACCTGTCGAGTTACTTACAAAAAAGCGTGACTGCCTGTCCAGCTGGTACGAAGTACAGTTAACACAACCACTATTACCATCAGCCTTACCCTAGAACCTGGAGTCCCAAGAGTACACCACTAGATCACGGGCCTGTAAATTGTCATTCGAACGAGTCATCTGGATCGGCAGCTCGTCACACGAAAAGGCCTAACTTCTATCATCATCATCATCAGTTGCCATCTCCACAACGAAGTTTGGCTGTAATGGATCTCCAACGTCTTCTGTCTCTTGTCTTGGTGGTGCACTCTGATAGACTCTTTCCTGTCCATCTTTTGATGTTATCTTCCCACTTATAGCGCTGTCTTCCCCTTGCACGTTTGCCTTCAACTCTCCCTTCTGTTATGGTCTTCTGAAAGGTGTTATGCCTTTTTATGTGGCCAAAGTATTTTAGCTGCCGAACTTTGACCTCCCTCATTAGTTCTCTTTTCATACCTAGATTTTCTAGGACCTCCTTATTTGTTTTCATCTCTTTCCATGAGATACGCCCCATTCTTCTATATATCCACATTTCAAGAGCCTCAATTCTTTCTTCCAAATGCTTATTCATCGTCCATGTTTCTGCACCATACAGAAATGCAGAATATATATAACACTTTATGATTCTCAGTTTTAATTTGTGAGATAACTGTTTGGATGTCAGTATATGTTTCATGTTGTTGAAAGTAGCTTTGGCCATTCCTATTCTCTTCTTGATTTCTGTTTCACATCTGCCATCTTCTGTTATTATATGACCAAGATATACGTAGCTCTTGACTTGTTCCAGGATTTTCCCATTTACGCTTATCTTTAATGTGGGTTTATCGTCTGTTTTGCTAATTATCATAGTTTTTGTTTTCTCAATATTAATGTCGAGTCCATATTCATGACTTATACTGTTCACTTGCTTCACTAGTTCTTGTAACTCCTGTTCGCTTTCAGCTAACAACACGGTATCATCTGCATATCTTAGGTTGTTTATTGACCTTCCATTGATGTTCAGTCCTGGTATTTCCTGTATCTGTTTGAAAATTTTTTCGGTGTATAAATTAAATAGGCAGGGGGACAGCACACAACCTTGTCTGACACCTCTTTTTATGTCTATGTATGGTGAATAATTCCTTCCCGATCTTACTGTGGCAGTTTGCTCCCAATAAAGGTTACTGAGTATTCTTATATCCTTTCCATCAATACCTATGTCTTCGAGGCATTCAATTATTTTCTCATGATGGACTCTGTCAAAAGCCTTCTTATAGTCAATGAAGCACATATACATACTTTTTTGGACCTCTGTATATTTTTCTGCTAATATTCTTAGGCAAAATATTGCCTCTCTTGTTCCACTGTTCCGTCTAAAACCAAACTGTTCTTCTTGGATTTCGCTGTCTACTTTACTTTTTATTCTTTCCTGTATGATTTTGAGCAGTATCTTAATTGCATGACTCATCAGGCTGATTGTTCTGAAGTCTGAACATTCTGTTGCATTTGGTTTTTTGGGCAATGTTATGAAAACTGATGTCTTCATGTCGTGTGGTATATATCCTGTATTGTATATATCGTTGCATATTTCTGTGATTGTATCTATACCAAAGCTCTCCAGAGCTTCTATCATTTCAATTTTTATGTTATCTATGCCTGCTGATTTTCCTTTCTTTCTGTCAATAACTGTTGATATTTATTTTTGACATCAATTAAATATTTCTGTTTTATATCTGGTTGTTTCAGCGCTGATATTTCTATCTGGGGTTCCTCCTGTCTTCTGTTTCCTGCTCTTTTCAGCTTTATATTTACTTTGATGACGACTGGATTGTGATCTGAATTTATGTCAGCGCCAGGATGTGTCTTTGCACTTGTGACACTGTTCTTAAATCTATGTTTATAAGCAGCGGTAACTAGAAGAGACAGATTGGTACAGTGCCATCCTTCTACCACTAACCCATTGGCACTTACCAGCATGTACAGGCTGCCACACATGGGCTCTCACCAAATACATGCCAAGCTTTCCTATCCGTCGCTGTCTATGTCTTTATTTGGACTGGATTAACTCGAGACCTGGCGAGTACATTTGAAGAAGTATCGCCGACCATGGACTGGCGGCTCCTGAGCCGACCCAGCTCTAATGGGTACCTCCGAAATCGGCGAGTATCTGTCTGAAAGGCGAGGGACACCTGTCTCTGTGCAAGAAAAAAGTGATACTCATGTAAAATCACACTCAGGCTAGACGCAGCAATAGAGAACGCAGTCAGCGACTCATAGCTTGACTGCCTGCGTCGGGACCAGCGAATCAGAGCTGGTCAAGACCGCACTCCACCTCCACGTGGTGGTCCTGGAAACAGTCTGCATGCAGCAGTGCAGTCTGGCTGAGCGAGTGTGGATCGCAATTGGAAGGCAAACCCGGTCATAAAAAATGCCGTGCAGAAGTCGGATGTGTCGACCGAAAGGTGCAGATATCACAGCTTAGGCGTAAACAGACACAACGCAACCACCGTCCTTTTCAGGGAGAACGAAGAAGAAGAAGAAGACCTGAGATTTCGCCTTGAGTAACAGCGGGCATTCAATGCAAATGTCTTTGTCAATTTCAACGGAATGTGAATAAAGATGTGGAAAAAAAATAATTTTTTTTTGATCGGCTTGCAAAAACCTAAACAATTATTGGCTAAACTATTAGGCAGTAAAAGTGTGATATTTCTTTCAGCAAAATCAAAGTATATGTTTTTTCTGTAACTGTTACACTCAGTGTTGCCACAGCTTGGTATTTTTTTTTACTAGATCTGGGTTTTTTGGCTTCCGTCTGGGTATCTGGGTATTTCTTTTCCACATCTGCATTAATCTGGGTACATTTGACTATACTGTATAATAGGGGAACAACAGGAGTGATTTACTGTCTACTTGTCATTTTGGCTTCCCTATCTTCTATGCTCTATTTAATCTTTTCAGTAAGTGTGTAGTCTATGATTGGTGTTTTTAGTTCTCATGGTGGTATTGTGCTTCTATATTTATTAATATTTTTAATTGTGTTTGACAGTTCTTTGAACTGTGTTAGATTTTCTATAGTTCTCCACCCTGTCGGATATCTTTCTTTATTTAAGGGGACGTCCTATACACTTGGTTGGTTTTTGACAAATGCTTTATGTGCTGGGTGGGTCACTTCTTGTGCTACTTTAATCCAATAATTTTATTTTATTTCTTTCCGTCTTATACCAAGGGCTACTTCTAGTGCTTCTACTGTTGTTGATATAAATGCACCTGCACTGGTTCTCATGGCTGCATTTTGAATTATGTCTAGTTTTGCTTTGTTAGAAGCTGCAGCTGAGTCATAGGCATAACCTAGTTTCACCCTGATTGATGAAAGACTTGTAGAACACAAGCATTATTTTACTGCTGGCCCCCCATCCATTACCTTTAACTATCCTTAGTATATTTAGGGGTCCCCTACAGCTTTCTACTAAACTATCTATATGTTTATTCCAATTTAGTTGTTTACCTTAAGTTATGCCCAGAAATCTTGTTGTTGAGGAGGTACACATTTTATGTCCTTTAATGGTTATATTGATTTTGTTATTTTTGTTTAAATTTCCTTTGCTGAATATCATATCTACTGTTTTGTTTACATTAATTTGGAAGCCCCAACTTTTCATCCACTCTGAAACTTTGTCTTTTTGTTTTTGAAATTTTTGGTAAACATGGTCAAAGTTTTTTCAAGATCGCCAAATGGCACAGTCATCTGCAAATAGTGATAATGCATTCTTAATGTCGTTAAATTCATCTGCTAAATCATTTACAGATATAGTGAAAATTGAAGGTGAAATCACTGATCCCTGAGGAATCCCAATCTGTTGTTCATATATTTCTGACTTATCATTGTTCACCTGTACAGCAAAATACCTGTCCTGTAAAATGTTTTCTAGATACGTATAGGTTTTTCAATTGGTACAGACAGATACCTTCACATACCTAGGAAGCATAGTAACACCAGACGGCGGGGCAGGCAAAGACATCAACATCAGAATGAATAAGGCAAGAACAGCCTTCTTTAGCCTAAACAACATCTGGAAGTCCTCTCAATACAGCACAAGCACAAAATTAAGATTATATCAGAGCTGTGTGCTTTCTGTGCTTCTCTATGGTGCGGAATGCTGGAGAGTTACAGAGAAAGAAATGTCGAAATTGTCCCCCTTTCACACAACATGCCTAAGAAAAATTCACCGAATCTTTTGGCCGAATACCATCACTAACCAAGATCTGCTTACTCGTAGCAAGCAAGAGGACATGCACACCATCATAGCTGGCAGACGCTGGGGCTGGGTTGGTCATGTCCTCAGAAGAGACCCCGATGCCATCACAAGAACAGCTATGCTTTGGACCCCTGAAGGAAAACGAAAGAGAGGCCGACCAAAAACAACTTGGCGGAGGACTGTGGAGTCTGAGATGCAGGGAATGAACCAGAGTTGGGGCACTGTACGAAGGATGGCCACCGACCGAGCAAAGTGGAATCAATTTGTTGTTGCCCTACAAGACGCCACTAGGCGTGTTGGCCACTGACTGCTTTGACGGTTGGCGGCTAAGGAACAACGAAGAAGAAGAATAGGTTTTACGTGTAATGTTAATCTTTTCCATTTTGTAAAGAGCTCCATCTCTCCAGCATTCCTCATATGCTTGTTACAGCGCTATCGTCATCTCGTATGTTGTCCATCGCCATTTTGTCGGTTGTTCTTTACCTTGTACCACAACATAGCATGTGGCAGCCATTTTAGGTTACATCTAAAAATAGAACATTAGTAAGGCCGCTGATGGAGTAGCAGCCAATCAGAGAAGAGAAGCGTTCAGGCTATCGCGTCAGCTGAAATTCTTTATCACATGCTCTAGCGACATCCAAAAAGACTGCCACTGTTTTCTCTTTCCTCTTGAACCCTAGCTTTACATCGTGCTCTAATCTTACAAACTGGTCTACTGTACTTCTGTCTGCTCTAAACCATGACTTGGTTGGACTATAACACGGATTTTTTTCCAGGTAGAATTTAACTCTTTTGTTAAAAACAGTGTCACATTGTCACAGTTTTTTTTTTTATCCCTTACGTCTGTTATTTTGCTGTTATACTCTGTTCAACCAAAACCCTTTGAACGGTTAAAAACTGTTATATTGGGGTAAATAGGGTGTTATAACACATTGTCACTTTTTTGTGTGGACAATGTTTGTTGTTGTTTTGATGAATTGATGGGTAGAGATCGGGCACTCAACATCTGATCATTGTTGCCTTTTCTCGTTCCATCTTGGTCTACCCTGTTCAACCTGAAAGTTGGTTATAATTGGGGTATTTAGTGTCATTTTATTTACTAATTTTGTATTCAATTTAAATAACTGTTGTCTTTTGCAGTTGCTGATTTTTATTTATATTAGTATTTGTTAATTTTTTTTTCTCTTTTGTATTGTTTCTAGATAATTTTTGTCCTTTACACTTGGTTTTAATTTGTATTAGTATTTGTTCTTTTTGAGTTGTTGTCCCTTTTTTTTTAATACCTTGTCTTTCCTTGTCCTATGAGTAGTTATTTTTGTTTGCTAATGCTTTGTTAGTTCTTGCTGCTTAATTTCTATTTAGTTGGATGATTTTCCTGAAGTTCTAACCTTATATTTTTTCCTTTGTTTTATGTATATATCTTTTAAGTATTGATTGGGCATCTCTTGGGGCATCTATACTTAAAACCTTATCACCTGTTAAGTCTATATTGTGATTTCTATAGTAATTTTTAAATTCAAGCCTTTGTTGTACATACTTTTTACAGTGGATCAGGTAGTGGTCTATGTCATTCTCTTCCTGACATTCTTATCAGTGTGGTTCTTCTACCATGAAGTATGCTGCACCGAGTCGGAGACGCCACAGTTTTTTGTTCGATGGTATCTTTAATTCTTCTCTGACCTGGCATGTCCTCGTTGGTTCTTTCAGCAGTTTGAACGCGTGTCTGCCTTTTCTACTTTCCTTCCATGTTGTCTTCCATTCCTCGTTTATAGTTTCCTTCACTTGGCTCTTGATCTCTGACCTTCCCTGTCCTGCTTTTATATTGTTTTTACTTGTTCTTCCCTTCTTGGCATTCTGGTCTGCCAACTCGTTGCCAGCTATACCTATGTGTGCTGGAACCCACACTAGCCTCACACTACATCCTCTGTTCTCTAGTGATGTATTAATTGCTAGAATTTCTTCCTTTATGTCTGGCCGGCTACATTTACCTGGGTGTTCTAGTGCTTGTAGTGATGATAGTGAGTCTGTAAATATCGTAACAGCTTCTGGTGGGTTATCTCCAATTATTTCTAGGCTTTTTAGAATTGCTACCATCTCTGCGGTAAAAATCGATGCCCCTTCCGTTACACTGTAGCTCTTTTTTATTCCCCATTGTGGTATTACAACTCCGGCACCTAGTTGCCCACTATCACCCTTGGATCCATCAGTGTAGACCAGTGTTTCCCAAACTTTTTTGGGTCACCGCCCCCTTGGCTCCCAGGGCATGTCCCCAGCGCCCCCCCCCCCCCCCCCCCCCCCCGCATTTCCCCACATTACATAAAAAAATGTAAAGAGCGAAAAATAAGATCAACTGTTAATACAGTAATAACTAATTGCTCAATTTATCACATTCTAATATAAAGCTACAGATACGCTTATTTATTAACTTAATTTAAACAGAAAAACTTAATTACTTAATGCTGTAAAACAAACAGCAGTATGCGAAAGTAAATTAGTAACAAACTTACTTCATTCTTAACTTCAGTGAGATGGATGTGCCTGGTGTGGTGATATCAGCTTCTCAACATCGGGCTGAAAGTTACTTAGAAGGAGTCTCAGATCCCCACTTTCAGTACATGTAATCTGCAGTCTGTTTCTCTGCTTCGAAAGAAGTTGGACAACCGCGCTGAAACCACGCTCTACTAAATACGATGTTGGAAAGGCAATACAGAACATCTTAACCTTTCCCCACACTGCAGGGTAGCGTTCAGAGACTTTTTTCTGCAACCAAAAGTCTTGATATGATTTCTTGAACATTGGCTTAAGCTCAACGTCATATTGTAGCGATATCAGTTCATCTTCCACCCTTCCTAGTTCCTCACTGCACGCGTCCAGGAATGGATTTATTATCCAGTCTGGAATCGTGATCAAAAGAAGATCCTGAAACCTCTGAGACATGTCTTTCTGCAGCATATCTAGATGTGCAAAATATAGTTGAAGATTATCCTCTGGTATTTTGTCTTTCTCTTCCAACTCTTAAGAGGCTGGGACATTGGATTAACTCGCGACGGCCAATATTACGTTTGAATAGCGTTAATTTGGCCAGAAACGTGGAGACGACAGATTTGACTTTTATAAGATTAATATCATTTCCTTGCAGTTGTAGATTTATTTCGTTAAACTTTGTGAATAAATCTGACAAAAATGGCATGCCTGATATTCGTTAGTTCTGTACTGAGCGAAGCATGCAAGTCTTTGAAGAATTCTACCACAGTTTCAAAAAGAGCATAAAAGCGTCTCAGACAATTTCCTTTTGAGAGTCACCTGACTTCTGTGTGCGTCAGCAAACGTTCAAACTGTTCATCATTCTCAGTACAAAGCTCTCGAAATAGTCGAGAATTGAGAGCATGGGACTTAATTTTGTTAATCGCTGTGATACCAGTATTTAATGATTTCTGAAGCCGATCACTTAGGTTTTTTGCGACAAGATGTTGTCTGTGAATTACAGTGTATTGTAAATATACCAGGTACAGCTTCTTTTAAGAAAGCGAAAAACCCGCGGTAACAACCTATCATTGATGGTGCCCCATCTGTTGCACAAGCAAGAATGTTAGTAAGCGGAATGTCCTTCTCTTTGAAACATTTCTCTACTACACGAAATATTGACTCTCCTTTTGTATCAGTTACTAGTTGCTTAGCAAATAACAACTCTTGAACCAAGCTTTCATCTTTTACGAAGCGAACATAGGCAAGAAGCAAAGATTCGTTGCTAGGCAAAGTTGACTCATCCAACTGCAATGCAAATTCTGTTGTCCTAAGTATCTTGCACAATGTATTTTCAACATTCTCAGCCATTTCATCTATTCTTCTTTGAACAGAGGTATTGCTGAGCGGAATTGCTTTAATTATTTGTTCAGGTGACTTATGCATAACTGTACTCGCAAACTCCCTTATACGAGTAGCTGGCAAAATCAAACTTTCTGCGATTGTATGAGACTTTCCAGATTTAGCTATCAGCAATGAAATTTTGTATGAAGCTCGCAAACCATCACAGCTTTGTTGTGAAGTGTTGACAAATATGTCACGGACTGTTTTACGTTTCTGAAAGTTTTCACGAAGTGACTGAAAATATGTCAAACTTTTATCTGTTTTATCTGGGTGAATTTTTTTCAAATGTTTAAGTAATCTGGAAGGTTTCATCGCCTCATTTGAAAAGGCCCTCTCACATAATAGACACATTGGCAGTTGTTGGTTATTTAGTGCTGGAATAAATCCATATTTCAGATATTCCACGCTGTATTGTCTGCACTTCTTTTTGGTTTGTTCTGCTTTTGCCATATTTGTTCTGAATTCTGGAACAAAGAATTGATTTTACAATTTTGCAGATAGAAAAATGTTCGTCGAGTAAACAACAAAAGCTGATTTAAAAGTGGCTTTACAAAAATTTTGACACAGATGTTCTTACCAGTTTACTCTTCTATTTTATAAAGTTTCTTAACCACAGCCATAAATAAATTTAAAAAATACAATAATCAGAAAAAAAACACAATTAGCAACAGCCACACCAACACTGAAGTAACCCAATAATCATTTTATAAAGTATAATGTTACGTACATTTATTACCTAAGGGGGTAGTCTTCGGTCCTGCCAAATGTACGCACCAGTCTTAATATAGTTATATTATTTGTGCGTTCGATTGATTCACGCACTGACGTGCACAATGCAGTGTGAGTTGCTTTGGACGCACGGGTAACCTAGTTTAGGGATTGTGACGTCATGTTTTGTATGGGGCAGTACGGACCATGTTGATGTCCGTGGAATATTTCTTGTATTCGTGGCAAGTTAGTGGAAGCCATAATTTCTATTGATATATATATTGGTCTTCATGTCGAAGCCAATAGTGGAAGTATCATGTAAGTGTCGCCCCATTTCACATTGAATGTTTATTGATTTTTAATTGAAGTATCAGGCCGCTCCTAGTTATGGTCTAGCGGGAATCCATCGTAGTATGTCATTCCTAGAATGGACAAACGGAGTCGATTGCCTTGTTTGAATTACCGTAGAGGGAGGATACCTACGAGGAAACGAAGTTAATTGATTTTTGTATGCTTCACATGTTTTAATATGCCGTTTCGCCAATGCCAAAGTCATGGCATGGATTTTGGGAGAGGTTAGTCAACAGAAGACTCTAACCTGATTGTATTGCCGTGTCTGACTTTGTCTGGATTATATATATATGCTACATAAGTATTGTATGAAGAAAGTCTGGGAATTTTACGGGTATGATATCAAAGATTGATCCTCGAACATGAATCCGTTTACCACGATAGACGTCCTTGGAAGAAGGTCAACGGACTTCATTGTAAATGTATATTAGCGGAGAACAGAAGTGATCCTCAGCTCACTTGGATAGAAGAGGACTTGATTGTTGAAGAATCTCCAAGAATTTAAGAGTATGATCAGCAACTTTAAAGTATGACATTTGCATCTGTAATCTGTAACCATGATCGTCTTGTGTGTTCCACTCCGTATGTGTCACGTTAAATAAAATATATGTACAGTCATCACAGACTTGTGTGCTGCCAGTAAGTGACCAGTTAAATACTACTTGTTGGAGTTCGTTTTGAAGAACATTTTCTGACATTTTGTTCCTTTGCAACCATTCGCGTAATGAAGGCCTTTAACATTAGAATGAACGGACCCAACATATAATAATAGTTATTTAATATGAACAACATATAAAATAACGCACTATATTGATAGGTCTTCAGATTTAAAAATTGAGAGACAGTAGCCTAACTACAAAGTGTGGAGATCCCGGTAACAAATTAAAAGGATGTAATATAATGGACTGAACAGAAATATTCAATATACGGCAAATCTGTATCAAAATTTATCTGCTTAATTAATAATTAATGTTAGTAAAACTGATGCTAGCTCTGTGCAAACAAACAAAAAATATAAGTAAGAAAACTTACCTTATCGACAGAATGAAATTGTTTGATACCCGGTACACGCTTATTTGAAACCACTGTTCACAAGAAAAGCTGAGAAAGTTTGTTGGTTTTGCTCATAGCCAGCACAAAGTTGAAATAGACGGGAAACGTATATCGCGCCATTCGATTTACGAAAGTCTGAATGTAAGGTAGGAAAGCCGGTTCAAAGACTGATTTATAATACCAAGTACCGTTAAAAACTTTCTCCCTTGAACCTTTTCTCTTATTTATTACCAATCTGCGAATATCTAGTTACCACTAGCCCCCGCAAATACCACCGAGACAATAAATACCGCAACAAAGCAAAGTTGGTACTTTCTGAATCACCAGCAGGTATCTAATTTCGTCCATGCCATCGGCACGGATCATTTCTCTTTCCTCAGGAGTGAACGAATGGACAATAGGTGTTTGGTTAACCCCTTTTCATAGCAGTTCCCGATTACCGTTTATGGTCAGCGATTGTTACCTGAGATCAGAACGACACGCATAGACGAAACTATGCCCTGCTTAATGATCCTAGTAATACAACCATCCACATCATCTCCGCTTCACTGATGCTGTCTCTCAAATCCACAATTCCTTTCTCCCCCGCACGTATTGAATTTAGCTTGTCAAATCCTGAACCCCCCCCTTACTACTAAACGCCCACTGTTTACTACTGAACGCCCCCCTCTGGCCCATTTTTTCCGTATCGCCCCCTTGGACCCTTCCAAAGCCCCCAGGGGGGCGGTACCGCCCACTTTGGGAACCACTGGTGTAGACGGCCAGACTTTGTTTAGTTAGTTGCTCTATGAACTTTCTACTTATCATTTTGGCTTCCTTATCTTCTATGTTTTGTCTGATCTTTTCAGTAAGTGAGTAGTCTATGATTGGTGTTTTTAGTTCCCAGGGTGGTATTTTGCTTCTGTATTTATTACTATTTTCAATTGTGTTTGATAGTTCTTTGAACTGCCTTAGGTCTTCTATAGTTCTCCACCCTGTTGGATATCTATCTTTATTTAAGGGGACGTCCCATACACTTGGTTGGTTTTTGACAAATGCTTTATGTGCTGGGTGGGTCACTTCTTGTGCTACTTTACTCCAATAATTTAATCTCAGTTCTTTCCGTCTTAGACCAAGGGGAGGTATGCCGAGAGCTACTTCTAGAGCTTCTACTGGTGTCGATATAAATGCACCTGTAATAGTTCTCATGGCTGCATTTTGAATCCTGTCCAGTTTTGCTTTGTTAGAAGCTGCAGCTGAGTCATAGACTATGCTGGCATAATCCAGTTTCCCCCTGATGAAGGACTTGTAGAACATAAGCATTATTTTATTGCTGGCCCCCCATCCATTACTTTTACAATCCTTAGTATATTTAGGGGTCCCCTACAGCTTTCTACCAAATTGTCTATATGTTTATTATAATTTAGTTGTTTATCTAAAGTTATGCCCAGAAATCTAGTTGTTGAGGAGGTACATATTTTCTGTCCTTTAATGGTTATATTGATTTTGTTATTTTTTTTTTTAAATTTCCTTTGCTGAAAATCATACCTACTGTTTTGTTTACATTAATTTGGAAGCCCCAACTTTTCATCCACTCTGAGACTTTGTCTATTTGATTTTGAAGTTTTTTGTAAACATGGTCCAAGTTTTTTCCAGATCGCCAAATGGCACAGTCATCTGCAAATTGTGATACTGCATTCCTTATGTCATTAAATTCATCTGCTAAATCATGTACAGCTATAGTGAAAATTGAAGGAGAGATCACTGATCCTTGAGGAATCCCATTCTGTTGTTCATATATTTCTGACCTATCATTATTCACCTGTACAGCAAAATACCTGTCCTGTAAAAAGTTTTCTAGATACCTATAGGTTTTACCAGTAATGCCAATCTTTTTCATTTTGTAAAGAGCTCCATCTCACCAGCATTCATCATATGCTCTAGCTACATCTAGAAAGACTGCCACTGTTTTCTCTTTCCTCTTGAACCCTAGCTTTACATCATGTTCTAATCTTACAAGCTGGTTTACTGTACTTCTGTCTGCTCTAAACCCTGACTGGTTTGGGCTATATAACTGGTTTTTTTCTAGGTAGAATTTAACTCTTTTATTCACAACAGTTTCCAGTATTTTACCTAGTTGTGATGTTAAGGAGATAGGCCTATATGAACTTACATCATGGGCTTCCTTATTGTGTTTTAGAATGGGTACTATCATAGCTACTTTCCATGCTTTTGGTATCTTTCCTAAGTTCCAGATTTTGTTATAAAGTGAAGTTATTATGTTTATAGTTCTTTTGGGTACTTTCTTAAGGGTTTCATAACTAAGTATATCTTGCCCTGAGGCAGTATTAGATTTATCTTTTATTGCATTAGTTACTTCTTCCTCTGTTATATCAGCATCTAAATAGTTTGTTTCATCTATCTGGTCTGGTAGTTCTTTTAAAAACTGTATCCTAAGTCTTTCTCTTCTCTCATTTTCTTCCTGTCCAAGGCTACTTTTTGCACTGACTTTATAGAAATACTCGGCAAGGGCATTAGCTTTTTCTTTATCTGTTTCTGCTCTCTTTGGTAGTTTGATTGTTGGCATTATTGTTTTCTTATCGTTCCATTTGATTGCCTTAAGCTTTTTCCATACTTCTCTAATTTGAGTGCTAGGTTTAAGTGACTGACAAAACTCCTTCCAGTTAGTTTCTTTGGCTTTGAATATTATTCTGTTAGATTCATTCCTGATAAGTTTATACTTATCATAGTTTTCTTCTGTTCTATTATTTCTATATTTTTGTAAGGCCCTTTTTCTTCTCTCATGAATTTCTGCACAGCTTTTATTCCACCAGGCAACTGGTTCTTTATTCCATTGAGTTTCTCTTTTCTTATTAATGTTACTTATTGGTTTAAGGTGTTGTGGCATATTTTTATTTGGTATATACTTTATTGCTATTTTCAGACTTTCATTGGTCAGTGTTTCTGCCCACAAGTCAGTATCATCTGATTCCATGTCTTTATATTCCATCACCTCCAGCTCTGATTGGAAAGCTTCCCAGTTTGCTTTTTTATAGTTGAAGGTAGGTTTCTCTGGTTCTGGGTTTGGAATGACATTTTCATGCATGTTTATTACAATGGGCAGATGATCTGAGTTTGTGTCTTGTAACACTTCCCAATTTACATTCGCTAGGTTGTTAGTTGCTATACTTATGTCTATTGCTGAGTCTGCCCTATTAGCTTGTGGATTAATTCTTGTTGCAGATCCATCATTTAGTATTAGTAGTTCATTGTTTTCTATGAAGTCAAGTAGGCATTTTCCTGCATTATCTGCATGTTGTCCACCCCAAGCACAATGATGGGAATTAAAATCGCCTACTATGATTGTTTTGGGGCCTAGTCTGGTGCTTATGGCTAGTATTTCTTCATCTTTAATTGTGCCATCTTTAGCATATACATTTAGAATTGTTAGATTGTTTGGTTCAGCTGCTATAGTAACCTGTATACCTTCTATATTGGTTGTATTAAATATTTCCCAGTCTATGATTTTAAATTTTTCGCTAACTAATACTGCGACACCTCCTCCTCTACCTTCTTTCCTATCGTGTCTAAGTATCTTAAAGCCCTTACAACTATATCTATTATTTGGGTTTAAATGGGTCTCTTGAAGAGCATATATATCAGTATTTCCTCCAGTCTCTGATAGTAGGGGTGCAACATTTTTTTTAATACCCCTACAATTCCACTGGATAATTCTAAATCTTTCTAAATTGAATTTTAACATCATCTAGTGTACCTTTTATTTTGGTAGCTATCAAATTTGCTCTTATTCTGCATTTCCTGTATTTGTGGACCCACTATCCTTCAAGTTCTCAAGAAAATCCCTATTTATACTTGTCATTATATCCCTAACTTCTTCCGCTAAGTGTGGTAAATGTGCCTCAAAATGTTTTTTGATAGTTTCTTTGATAGTTTCTTCTAGGTTGCTTTTGTTTTCCTGTTGCCTTTTGTTCTTTTTGACCACTTTCCTATTTTCATCCAATGCTACATTCCCTTCTCTCCCTATGTTAATCTCCTGTTTTTCACTTTCCATTCTTTTTAGTATTATTTCACTTTCTTCTTTTTGTTCAGACAGTTTGACTAGTATCATTTCATTTTCTTCTTTCAGTACAGTCAGTTTAGCTATATCCTGGGAAATTTGGTGCTGTATGGCTTTCACTTCTTGAAGCAATGCCTCTGCACTTTTCAGTGCCCTTGTGTCATCCGAGGATGTAGTTGAATCATCTGACTGGTTTTTTGGTACTCTTTTATTACTTTCTAACTTGTTCTTACTTTCTTTTGCCATCTGTGACTTAAGCATTTTGACATCTTCTTGCACACTCTTAATTTCTGTTATAACTTTATTGCTCGTATAAGTATCATTTTCTTTTAATTCTTTAATGACCGTTTTGAAAGGGGTTTGGGTTGTTATAGCTACCCTCAATGCTTTTTTGGTCTGCTGATAAACTGGGCAGCCCTGGAATCTGGCGCTGTGGTTTCCTTTGCAATTAATGCATTTTCTGTTTGCATTATCCTTTTTATAGTCAGTATCTGACTTTGCCTTTTCGCATTGCGTGAAAGGGTGTGCCCCCGCATGTGAGAAGATTAGGTGTACAAAATTCGCTTTATAAAATTTGAATAAGACAGTAACGGGTTTATGATTTTTAGTGAAGGGTGACAAAGTGTACGGCTTGTGGATGTATAAGAAAAGAGAGAAGTCTGTAGTTATGCCCTTTCGGTATTTTTTTTTTCCTTACGTCAACTATATTGCAGTTATACCCTGTTCAACCCTAGGGTTATATTTGGGGTATATTGTGCGTTAGGTTCTTCGGTGCTAGCTGGTTGTTAGTTCTGAAAAGGACTGGACCTAAAAAGGACCACTAGCTGACTGTCTGGATTCCTCTCGTTGTTAGTCTATTCGTGGTATCGTGGCGTATTCAATAGTGTATTTCACATCCTGTCTCGCTCGTTTGGTGGCAGCCCTTAGAAGGGCTAGTCCTAAAAAGGACTATTAGCTGGCATGTGGGAATTTCTGTGTTTTTGACCTCTTCGTTTCTGTTGTGTGTGTCGCCCTTTTCTCCTGAAACTGATATATCGCTTTTTTTAATTATTGTTGGTAGTAACCTTTCTAGCATTTCAGCGATGACTTTTTCGTTGGGTTGGTCGTTCTTTTTAGTTTCTCTGTTTTTAGACGAAGTTTCCTCAATGGTCATTCTTTCTGTTTGTATTCTTTTGAGGACTTCTTGGTTTTCCTCTTTCAGCTCTGCCAGCTTCTTGACATCTGCTTTTATTTGCTGCTGGATTCTTTTCATATCCTCCATCAAACTTCTAACGTTATGTAGATCTATCACATCTTCACCTCTGCCAGTTTGATCCTCGTGAGTCTGATCCTCGTGAGTCTGACAGCTTATATTCTCGACCTGGAGTTTTAGTTTTATTTCTTTAACATTCGCGGTCAGCTGATGCAGCTGTCTTCTATTTATTATGCGCTGTCTATCCGCGACATCCGCAGCCCTCTGTGTTTTGCCTCTTTGAAGGGGATGCTCTTAGTTTTCTGAAACACAGGGCAGCCTCGGTACCTCGCCCTGCGGTTTCCGAGGCAGTTTGCACATGTACGATTTGCGTTTACGGCTTTGTAACTGTGATCCTCCATCGGTAAAAGGGATGAATTTTGGACATAGCAAATTCGTGGGTCAGTAAATACGCTTTTGGAAATTTGCATTCGGCTTTTAAGTTAACTTAAGGAGACAAGAGTCCATGACTTATAGAAGGATTTAACAAAGGGAGATGAGTTATAATGACGTCCCCTGGGGAATAAAGTGTGAGTTCGGGTTTACGAATAATATGAATGAAGTGAGTGGCGCACGGGATTTGTGAACAATTTTAATCGTAGTGGAAAATCGTCGAATTTAGTTGAGTCAGTCAGGTTTTGAACGCGGTTAGCGTAGGGAACAAGTTTTGCTGTATTAAAGTTTTGGAATTGGTGAGCGCAGTTTGATGGTACGCTGGGGCGAATAGGCCACTGAAGTGGTTGGTTCTGTGTTCACAGAAATAGAGACTAAACTATTTGCCTAGCCATCAAGTCGCTTGGTACACCAACATTTGTAGCTGTTAGACACATTTGTGTATTGTCGTAATTTTTGAGAAGATAGGACTGAGGTAATTTTGGTCCCTTTTCTAGTAGAGGTGATGATGACAGCTATGTGAAAGGAAGGTGTAAGACGTAGTTTATGTTTCACGAGGAGGGTGATAGTGTAGAGAGAAAAGCAGTCTTGGATTGAGTAATTGCTTTAATCCAGCCTATCTTTTACGACCATATTTAACTTTCAGACGCCCTTACTCTCCTTGTACAACTTACAAGTTACACAACACTAAGTACACAAAATTCTGTGACATATAACACTACGTGCAGACGTGAAAACAAACTATGAATAACACACACATATATATATATATATATATATATATATATATATATATATATATATATATATATATATATATATATATATATATATATATATATATATATATATATATATATATACTGAAGAACATTAAAAACGCACCACTATTATATATACTGATGCCGAGAAGCTGAGGAAAAAAAATGTGGGAATGGATTTTCCCCGTGTTTGTCATGAGGTAGAGAGCGAATGGCTGCTGGAAACTGTCGTAAATTTATTTTGAGAGAAAGAGTCTAGAAATAGTGGTCTCGTTTAGAGTGGAGAATGATGGTGAAGGCTCAGTGATAATAAGGGTTAGAAAGTAAATAGTTGCTTCACAGAGTGCTGGGGAGAGTAAGGACAGACTCTTTTACGACAATCTGTTTCTCTCAATCTACTCCTTTAAAAAACACTCTCCTTCCTGGCTAAACAATTATTTGCCAGTTTCCAATCACTCATGCGCTCACACCAATTTGGTGCTTCAAACTCACGGACGCTACGTGGATACAACTATGTTAAACAGATATGGGAAATTTGGGCTTGGGTATTCCAACACAGTACTAAATCAGTTTATGCTGTTTATTATCATTAAAATCAGTCACAACATGTATAATTTGTTACATGAAAAATATCATAGGTACAGAAATTACAAATGACAAAGAGGGGGGGGGGGGGGGGGGGTTTGAAGAGTGGTATTCACTACGCCCTTCCCGCTTTTAATAGACAAGGATAAACCCAGTCCACTGATAGGTAGTTATCAGAAAAATAGATAATGTAACCCAGCAGTAAATTTAATTACTCTGAAAAGAGGTGTTACAATACTAAGTATGGGTGGTAGAAAAAAATCCTGTTATTCTCAATTGTTTTCCCTTTACTAAGCAAATGAAGGGGGGGGGGGGGGTAAACCGAGTTAACAAGAATCCCACTTAAAGGAACAATGCAGGAAATACAGTAAAAGTATTACCCGGTAGGCAAATTAACAAATGGTTTGCAAAAATTAAATCTCCTATCATTCATGCACGCTCATGAGGGCCCACACTCATATGCTCACACACACTTACCGATCGTAGAATCTGGCACTCCATTGAAATACAAAACATCAATAAAACACTTGACATAGGTAGTGTCTTTTTCTTCTGTGTCCAGCCCCAGATTATCAGGTTTATGTGTTAGTACAGTCACGAAATCGCTGGAAGGTGAAGACTAAGTGTTCTTTGTTTTAGTTAGGTTAAAAGGAAGGTTCTACGGGATGGCGCAGTCTTAGAAATAGGTGGTGACTATGGTATGGTCTCATTGATTTCGCCGCTGGTGGGAAAAATTCCTTCAATGCGTGATGATAACAACTGAGGGTTTTAAATCCGGTGAAGAAAAATATGCACTGTCAGTGTTCGGAAGATTTCTATTTTCTTTCGTTAATAGAGCAGTAAAATAATGCAAATAAGCTCTGGCAGTGTTCTCCAGTTAATCTTAAATTAATTGATGATGTGTCAAATTGTTCTTTGGGTTTGCTTTTTTTCTTGCAAAAATTTAGATAGCGGAATCTCAACAGAGGATCGCCACAAAGATTAAAATTTAAAAACAGTCTCATCAAATTCTGGAGGGTTTAAGAACCGAGTCTGTAGGACTCTGTACAATGTTTTTTCCTGGGATGCAAGGTTATGATCACCCTATATGAAAGATAGAAAACATGTAATTCATACCGAAAAGCAAATAACATTCTAAAGCGAGATAAATTACTGTTAAGACTATTATATACACTCGCGTATTTAATTATATACTTTAAGAAAACACTCCGCGAGTCTAATGGTTAAAACACACATATTTATATAGGACTTAACTTAACTAATTAGTTATAAATTCCTTCGCGACTTTAAAAGTTAATTTAAGCATTTTAAGCATCTATTATCTTTGGAAACACTATAATAGATATAACATTAAATTTTCAACTGGAAACTGTTGATATAGGTTTAATTTAACAGATTTAAAGCAACACAAAATCCAGTGAAATAAAAATGAATGAACTAGACCACTGATCACTAGAAACTAATATATTATACCGTTAAGCACAGAATAACTACACTCCAATATAGCCAAAATCCAGAGGGAATTCTAGCAGGATTCAACTATATGCTAGTGAATTTTAAAATGTCTGGCAACGGGTGATAAAATGGCATTTTTCAAGGTCTCTATATATATGAGATGGAATGAAAGATTGGGGGGACATGTTAGAATCTAAAACCTTTTAAGATCTCGGGGAAAAAATCGAGATTCTAGCCGCCCGCTCCTCGTCCGATTATTCAATTCCTGACCGCTCGGGTTTCCCGTTCGCTCCGTCTTTCGAGCGGTTTTCTGGTTGACACAGAGATGTGACATACCTACGAGAGACTAGCTTCGTCTGTTTTGAAATCGTCTTGCCTCAGATCGTGTGCCGCTTTCCTTCGTTTGATGTTGGCAACGCCTTTAAGGCAGGCGTACTGACCAAGGTAAGGAAAATAACTGCTCTTGATTGCTCTAGAGATAGCAGTGGGTGTGGTTTAACCTTCCCTTGAGACAATGCGATTTCCAGAATGTACGGTAGATAAACTGTCTACATAAATATTCACACTAAGAACAATTATAGAAGAATCAGTGGAAAGGCAATCGCCACTTATTATCACCTTCGTCGATTTTCAAAAAGCCTTTGATAGTCTACACCGCCCATCATTGTGGAAGATACTTACAATCTATGGTTTTCCAACAAAATATGTGAATATAATCAAAGCGCTATATGACAATGCAAGATGTTGTGTTAGAACAAATAAAGGGAATACAGAATGGTTTACAGTAGAAACAGGGGTGAAACAAGGCTGTATTATGTCACCACTACTTTTTGGAATAGCTATTGATTGGGTTATGAGAAACTATACCCACAATGAACAATTGGGTATAAAATGGACAAATGGAAAATTCCTGGGGGACCTGGATTTCGCAGATGATGTTAGCATTCTTAAGTTCAACACCAAGACAATCCCAAGAAGCAATAAATAATTTGTGTCATCTCTCGGTTAAAACAGGTCTCCAAATAAATGCCTCTAAAACTAAAGCTATGAACTTTTCTAACGAGACCTTTGATATCATCTTGAACGGGGAAAAACTACAGAAAGTTGAAAGTTTCAATTATTTAGGTAGTAAAATGACTCAGGATGGTGACACAACAAGAGAAATCCATACTAGAATTGCTTTGGCAGCTAGCGCCTTCAATAGATTATCTAACATTTGGAAATTACGATCATTGAATATACATACCAAGCTTCGTCTGTTTAATTCAAATGTTATCTCAGTGTTAACATACGGCTGTGAGAGTTGGAAAATAACAAAATCATTGGAGAACAAGCTGAATACATTCGAGAACAAATGTCTTAGAAAACTCATGAACATCAGTTGGAAAGAATTCAAGACTAATCGACAAATAAGAGAAGACTCTAGGCAGAAATATGTCTCCGACTATATAAGGAAAAGACGATAGTCATATATCGGTCATGTCCTACGAATGCAAAACAACAGAATACCACTACAGGCGCTCACTTGGGTTCCTGAGGGTAAGCGGAAAAAAAGGAAGACCAAAAGAAACACTCAGAAGAACAATAATAAGAGAAGGAAGAACGTTGGGCCTAAATAATGTGCAAGAGCTAAGAGGAGTGGCGTCACAACGAACAACCTGGAGAGCACTGGTTTCTGCCTTATGCGCCGTGTTTGGCGCTTAAAGAATTTATTATTATTATTATATTAATTAGCGAACGTGGTGACGAGTCTACTCTGCTCTGACGCATATTAATGAGCCCAGGTGGAGTTCCACGTTTCTGTTGTGCATAGCTAATGAGCCCAGGTGGAAGCCTTCCCGTTTGACGAAAAGTTACAACAATATTCGGGGCCACTGATGCTACGAGGTGTCTACCATATCATCTAAACAATTCAGGGACAGCTGAGTTTCATCGTCCGTCACAATGGTCCCCTCTTTTGAGACATGAAAACATCTTTTCATGTTTGATTTATGACAATGAAGCTGCCCTGATCGGTAGCTTTTGGATGATTGGTATCTTCAACTTCCTCCTCTTCCTCCGTAGTCCAGTTTCTACTCAGGAAATCAGCCCCGACATTCTGTCTTCCCGGAATATATTCCACTTTGAAGGAGTACACGCTTAAAAGAAGGGCCCAACGCATGATACGTGCGTTAAATTCTTTATTAGCACCAAGAAAAGCTAATGGAGCGTATTCTGTTTGCACCGTGAAAGATGTCCCATAGAGAAACTCATGATGGTGTCTGATGCCGTCAATCAGAGCGAGACATTCTCTTTCGACTACGCTGTTCAGCTTTATTTAATTTCCGACTGCCGTAAGCAGCTGGAAATAGCATATTCGGGTCACTGTCCTCGGCTTGCAGTAACGTTGACCCGATGCCCTGACCTGACGCGTCGACCCGCAGTACGAAAGGTTTCTTGAGGTCAGGTAACCTCAAAATGGGGTATGCAGACAACTGTCCTTTCAAAGTGCTGTACGCGTGATCGCACTTTTGATCCCAAATGACCTTATCAGGACAACCTTTCTTTGTGAGGTCAGTCAGAGGTGTCGTCAGTCCGTTGAAGTTCTGGATGTATTTTTGACAGTATGCACATAGTGATAGGAAGGAACGAGGTCTTTCTTGGTTCGGGGTCTTTTAGCTGCAATTATTTTCTTCACGTTCTTCTTAACGGGCCAACTACAGCCATGAGAAATAGTATGCCCCAGGAAGTCTAGCTTTTCAAACCCGATGAGACATTTGCTAGGTCTGGCTGTGAGACCAGTTTCCTGTAGTCTCCTGAGGAGCATAGCAACCGTAGAAATTTGTTCGTCGTAGGTTTCCGATGTAATTAATATATCATCCATGAAATTATGGATATGGGGACTTTGCAAAGGTTCTAGAAGCTTCCTCATCATCCTGGTAAACACTCCTGGTGCGTTATGCAATCCGAACGGCATCACATTAAATGTGTAATGTCCTTCACTAGTGCGGAAATCTAACAAAGGTTTAATTTCCTCCTTGACTGGTATTTGATAACAACCTTTACTGAGGTCAATCTTGGAGAAATTTTTTGCTGTGCTGAGCTTGGTGAACAACTCAGAAACAGTTTGGAGAGGTTCGCGCTGGAATTCCGTTACAGCGTTTAGCAACCGGTAATCTATACACAGCCGAACTTCCTTATTGGGCTTCTGCAACAGCACTACACTCGAACTGTAAGGAGATGTCGACTCACTGATAATTCCTGCCTGACGCAGCTTGTCTATTTCTCCGCGGAGTGCATCAGCTTTTGCGTACGGAATGGGGTAAACTCTGGTTCGAACCGGGGTCTCGTTTGTTAATTTCATATCAAATTCAATGAGATCTGTTCGACCAGGTACATCCGTTAAGACTGCACTATACTGTTTTAGTAGCGCCCTGGTTTCTGTTTGTTGTCCTGGTGAGAGATTTTCGCCGAACTTGACATCTTTAAAGGATTCTGTGGGTTGCAATGGGTACTCCATGCAACCATCATCATCTTCCTCGTCTTCCGTTGCTATGGCGACAGCCAGGAGATGCTCGGAGGATGGCACCGGTCTTTCCAAATATTTCTTAAAGAGATTTACGTGAAAGACCTTCTCCTTTCCTTTAATGGAGATCTTGTAATTGGTGCGTGAGATCTTTTTAAGGACGGTAAACGGGCCTTGCCATCCGATGCGAAGTTTATTGCTTCCGGTTGGAAGTAGCAACAAGACTTTCTCCCCTGCAGCTTTGTTGTATCTTTTAGCATGTTTAGCGCGGGCTTTCTTAAGGTTGGTTGTAGCTAGATCCCATCCTAGCTTTAGCCTTTCCATTCTTGCTTGCAGAGACGACTGTCTCGTCGGCCTTTTGGTTTGTCAGGGACGGAAGTAAGGCTTCTAGTGGCCCCTTAATAGGTCTGCCAAATAAAAGTGTAGCTGGCGCAAAACGCGTAGACGCTTGGGGAACCTCTCTGTATGCGAATAAGGCAGCAGATATATATAGGTCCCAGTCTTCCGGTTTCTCCTGACCCAGCTTACGTAACATCATGGTGAGGCTGCCGTTAAAACGTTCCACGAGCCCATTTTCAGCCGGATGGTAGGGACTTGTGTGGATATGTTTGGCGCTCAAGATCTTAAAGATCTCCTCCTTAAAAGGCTACGGAATTGGGATCCATTGTCCGTCAAAACTTGTTGAGGCAATCCCAACCGTGTAAAAATTTGCACGAGGGCTTCTACGACATGCTTGGAATCCGTGCATGTTAGCGGTATAGCTTCGGCCCACACTGTGCAAGTGTCGACTAAGGTCAGGATGAACCTGTTCCTTCTTTTGGTCCTTTCCAGGGGTCCAATAATGTCGACAGCAACCCGTTCAAATGGAGTACCTACTATTGGCATTTGCCCCATAGGTACTGGGGGTGTCAAGTGCTTTGGTGCTACACGCTGGCACTGGGCGCAGGATTTCACGTACCTGATAATTTCAGAGTTCATTCCTGGCCACCAATAGTGGTTTTTTATTCGCTGAATAGTGGCGTTTTGTCCCATATGTCCGCTAAAGGGAAGAGAGTGCCCCATTTCTAAGATCTGGCTTCTGTACTGCGTCGGTACTAGGAGCTGGTTATTCCCTGTATCAGGGTCGCAATTCTACGATACAATACGCCATCCTTAGAAAAGATGTCTCCTTGGTGTCTGGGGTCCTTAGCCATGGGCAGTTTTCTAAAGCAGGGCTCCAGAGTAGGGTCCTTTTGTTGCGCCTCCTTCAGTTCGTTCGGCAACAAATTTGGCGCTGGCTCCCTCTCCTTCTTAGTTTGCCCTCTTGTGGTTACCGCTGCCACAATCGGCTCCTTTGGTCTCCCAACAAACACGTATCTACATCCCAGGATAACTGTGTAAATCGGATCATCTATTATGGCTGCTTTAATAACACCTCTGACAAAATCAGAGTGTATTTCTACCAGTGCGATAGGAAGCGTCCTGGGTGCATTACTCTTGAAAACTCCACTAAGTTTGACGGTTTAGTCTGTCTCCTGACCGAGTTTGACTAGGTGCCTGGCGACAGTACTATCAAAAGTTAATCCAGTGTCAAAGAGACACGTAATGGAGGTACCATTCAAAATTACAGTTCCCCGCGTTGAGGGTCTGTCCCCTTCAGGTTGAGAATCACTGACATTGACTCTACCTTTCTAGGCTGTATGCAAACATCCTATTCGGTTAGGCCCGGTCTGTTTGTCATGATCAGACGTCCCTGGTGTAGGGGTCTTCCCTTTTCCTTGACCTTGGTGGCCGCGCTGCCACGTATGCTTGGTGGGTTGATCAGAATTGTTGTTTGGGTGAAATCGGGTTTTGTAGAATTTCGATTTTTCCTGGGGAGGTCTCTGGGTATTATTTTCTCGTTGGTTATAATGCTGAGAGGGATTGGAAGAATAGGATGACTGCTCTAGATTTTGTTTACGAGATGGCTCATCTGTGGGTTTACGTTTAGTGCTGGGAAGTTCGGCCATTGCATTGGTATAGCGTTCTGCCTTATTGAGTATGTCCTCAAGCCTGACTGCGCCCTGTTCAGCCAAAAATCTATGGGTTTCGTTTGACAAAGTTGACCTTATCTGTTCCACAAGAACAAGTTCAAGAAGTCCCTCGTATGTAAGAGGTAATTCTGATAATTCAATGCACTTTGTCAAATAGCCCGAGATACGTGAAGAGAACTGTGGAAATGTCACCGTGCTCTCTTTTCGGCTGTTTCTGAACATTTGCAGAAATTTTCGGGCGGTCATCTCAAACCGCTCTAGCAAGGCCTTCTTTAGCATGTCGTAATCATGTTGGTTGGTTCCCAGCTTTGTGTACACGTCATAAGCATTACCTTTTAATGACGTTGAGAGTTTAAGTGCCCAACGGGAACTCTCTAACCCATACAGATTTGCGAGCCTCTCGAAATTTTCTAGGAAGGTGTCTATTTTCTCATTGGGGCTAGGAAAAGACTCTAAAGCAAACTACATCGCAGTTAATTGGGCAGATTGAGTGCTGGAGAGATCCGTTGACTGAAACTGGGGCGAAGACGGCTCTCCGTTATTCGAAGTAGAAGCGCCCCGACTCTCTAAAGCGTTAAGCGCCAGTTCGTGCTGTCTCTCCCTTTCTCTCTTTCCCTGCGAGCTTCCATCTCTGCCTCAATTTTCTTCTGCTCCAATTGACGATCGTCCGCTTCTTTCTTCCTAGCTTCTGCCCTCTCTTCCGCTTCCTTCTTCTCTGCTCTATCCTGTGCTTCTTTCGTCTCTGCTCTCTCTTTTTCTTCCTTCCTCTCAGCTTCTGCTCTCTGTTGCTCCGCGTCATACCTTTCAAGTTCTTTGTTGACAAACAGGTTCGCGGCTTCTCCTTCTAACCCTGAGTCCTTCGCCTCCTGTCTCAAAATGGATCTTATCCTAATTCTCTCTGCCATGCCAAAGAACTGGATGCTTCTAAGACTAGAGAATAGTAAGAAGAACCAAGGAGGGAAAAAACTCAAAGCCGCTACGAGAAAAAACACAAAGTATAAATTTACTTGTGTTACCTCCTACCTTGTAATGTGCTAACTTATCGCTGCTATTATCTGTCAATTAAGACTCTTAATGCAGACGACTATGCCACGTTAATGGTAAGTTAAACACTAGAAAAAAATCTACTTTTACTAATATTAGAGAAAAATTTATATTAAAACAATTTAAAGGAAAAAAAATGTTTTCCTAAAATTTTAATTCTCCGCCACAAAACTCCGCCCTCTGAAGTCAGTTTATGAGAAGAGACGTTGTTAACTAGACTCAAAAAGTCAGAACAAGGCGTCTTTAGCTAAGCTCAACTCTAGTAACTTCAAAAACCTTTTGTGACTGTAAAAACAATCACGCAATCCCAGCAAATCTTATAAAGAAAAAATTCAATTTTCTCTGCCAGAGAATAAAAAAACGTAACGAATTTATGTATATCCGTAACTTTCTACTGCTGTGGTGTCACGTAGGTCTTTATATCATTAAATTACCTACATCTTCTTCCTATTCTCTCACCCGAATCCTTTTATTTTATTATCTTTCCGTACTTGCTTTTCCTGTATTTTTCGCATCACTCGGGTGCAGAAAATATTTTCTTCTGTATTCTCAAACTGTACCTGTTTCTTTTCTCAAAACTGAGAATCGCACGAGTAACTTGATTACGTAGATGTCAGCTCTGCCGGTCGAACGATAGCTGTGAATATACGGTCCTCGCCAGACATTCGTCTTCAGTTTTTTCCGGTCAGAGCGCTGACTGACCAGTGTCCCCGGGCGGGGGGTGTGAGAATTCGCTCCATCGGGGCATGGCAGACAGACAGCTGTCTACAGTTTGCAGAAACGCATGAGGTTTTTCGTTAGAAAAACCCGGCGTAGTGTGAAAAAATCGCTCCGCACTGGAGACAGGCTGTCTGGGATTTGCAACTCACTCGTACTCTCGGTCACTGATGGCTGTTACGACATGAGGGAAGCTGACGCAGGGTGTTAGAGAAGGGGAGATAATTTCGCTTGGCGAAGGAGTTGGGGCCCTTTGTCTAATTTTAAGATATTGGCCCGAGTTTGTAACTCACTTCACTCATTCTACATTTTACAGTAGACGTGGGCACTTCGTTCTAGAACACTTAAATTTATAAGTGATATCTCTTAGTTTCGTTGTGACATCGTAGTGCTGTGCTTGAGGTATATTAATATTATATATCTAGTACTGTGTGTAGGGTTTAAAGTGTTTAAAGCGTTAAATCGCTCATTTCATTTTAACTAGTTTCTTTTGAACTGAGTGCATAATTTATAAGTCTGTATTATTTTCTAGTGACGCATACAGTGGAAAGCAGAATAAATAATATGTCTAAGCTTAACAAACTAGTAGCTATAAGGAATTTAATTTAACGGCTAATACTCAGTCGAGAATATTTTATATAAAACTTATAAAATGCTAGACGCGACATCAGTGAATATTGACGGAATACGCACCATATTCCTAATTCCTGATGATCGATTTTATATAACTTATTTCACCGGAAGTTTAAATATAAGTCAAGCTGTAGGCTTGCTGTTTTAATGTAAGTTATATTGGGTACAAAATATGAAAATGATTTATATGTGCTTTTCTTTTTATACAGTGAAATACTGGGGGTGACCCGAACTTTACCAGCATTTAATAAGAGTTCATAATTGTGAAGAAATAGACAGTCCTTATTTTGAACCACGTGGGTTTCTCAAGTAACACTGATCTGACGGTGCATATGCAACCAGAGTTAGACAGAAATACTATATCCCACTAACGGGTTTTTCAAAGACTGTAATGATCAATACTGGGCCTGTGAACCAGATCTTAATTTCTTCCATAAACTCTACGTAAATTTTCTGCCTGGCGGCGAGAATAATTACAATCTATGACATAAACTTTCCGACATTGTTGACAAGTGCGTGGGGAACCAAGATTTTCTGTTTTGAGAGAGGTTGTCCACCGGTCATCTTCCTAATTAAGGGAAACTTCGTGTTCTGACATTTTGTGCTCGTTTAAGCCTAATTCTTACCTCGGGAGTCAAGTGACATTAACTTTAGTCTGAAATAACTATCGCCTGAAGCAGACGCTCCCCAGATCCATTTTAATGAAACCAACAAACAAATCTGCAGAGCTGGGATCTGTTTCAGTAAACGACAGTAACTGATAAAAGTGTGAGTGTCCAACATTTGCGCCAGCCGGCGAAACCACAACCCGATTGTAAGTATATCAGGGCCCTGATGAAAGAATCGAGTGAAAGTGACGGAAGGAGGTTCGTTGTATAATACCCTCATTTGTTATATGTGTTTTTTCCGTAGGCGAGATTTGCTGCTTAAGTAACGTGTTACGTTAGAATAGATACTGCTGTCAAAGTCAGTCTATACCTTCAAAGGGGGACAATATTAGACCCTAACCACATGCATCTATAACTCTTTGGGCCATCATCTGTCATCCTAACGGGGCTGTGGGCTAAACCTAGAGTTAAGATCATAGCGGGGCTATCACCCTTGTAGCATTTTCTTGATATTGTATGACTATGTGCATATGTTTTCCTTGATGTATTTTTTTTTGTTTTGGTGTTGTGAGAAGATTTTATAGATGATAAATAAAATCTCTCTGGAACTAATCAGCGTGTTGGTCAGCTCGTTCTAGAATATTCACATAAGTATTGTTATAGTTTTCCCACGTCTGTGTGTCTAACTGTTGTCACTTGAAGGGGTGTGCACGTGAGTGGTATGTTCATACATAGTAACATATGTTGTCAATAGTCTGTCTGACTCTTATATATCTGTCGTAGAAGATAGGCCTGAGAGAGAGAGAAGATTCTTGTTTTCAGGGGACAGCTCTATTTGATTCGCTACCACTGCACTCTTGGGAAAATCTATTTCTTTTTACTACTCTCACTGTGTATATCACATATTCTAATCTATTCAGAAGGGACCTAACCCAAGTCTTAATACTCTTATCGTAAAATCTACGACATATGGAAAGAGAACAACCTGTAAATATGCTGTGTGGACGACCCAAATACTAAAAGGCGTTGTCTAGGGGTGTAATTATTTTTATTTATTACCCTATCTCACAAAGACAGATCATTCACACTCTATCTAGTTAGACCCAGACTTTAGATCAGACTCAAAATCTGTTTATCCCGGCGAGCCAGCCAATTATTGTCGTAAATTTATTTTGAGAGAAAGAGTATAGAAATAGTGGTCTCGTTTAGAGTGGAGAATGATGGTGAAGGCTCAGTGATAATAAGGGTTAGAAAGTAAATAGTTGCTTCACAGAGTGCTGGGGAGAGTAAGGACAGACTCTTTTACGACAATCTGTTTCTCTCAATCTACCCCTTTAAAAAAAACTCTCCTTCCTGGCTAAACAATTATTTGCCAGTTTCCAATCACTCATGCGCTCACACCAATTTGGTGCTTCAAACTCATGGACGCTACGTGGATACAACTATGTTAAACAGATATGGGAAAATTGGGCTTGGGTATTCCAACACAGTACTAAATCATTTTAGGCTGTTTATTATCATTAAAATCAGTCACAACATGTATAATTTGTTACAGGAAAAATATCATAGGTATAGAAATTACAAATAACATTTGGGGGGGGGGGGGTTATGAAGAGTGGTATTCACTACGCCCTTCCCGCTTTTAATAGACAAGGATAAACCCAGTCCACTGATAGGTAGTTATCAGAAAAATAGATAATGTAACCCAGCAGTAAATTTAATTACTCTGAAAAGAGGTGTTACAATACTAAGTATGGGTGGTAGAAAAAATCCTGTTATTCTCAATTGTTTTCCCTTTACTAAGCAAATGAAAGGGGGGGGGGGGAACTAAACCGAGTTAACAAGAATCCCACTTAAAGGAACAATGCAGGGAATACAGTAAAAGTATTACCCGGTAGGCAAATTAACAAATGGTTTGCAAAAATTAAATCTCCTGTCATTCATGCACGCTCGTGAGGGCCCACACTCATATGCTCACACACACTTACCGATCGTAGAATCTGGCACTCCATACAAAATACAAAACATCAATAAAACACTTGACATAGGTAGTGTCTTTTTCTTCTGTGTCCAGCCCCAGATTATCAGGTTTATGTGTTAGTACAGTCACGAAATCGCTGGAAGGTGAAGACTAAGTGTTCTTTGTTTTAGTTAGGTTAAAAGGAAGGTTCTACGGGATGGCGCAGTCTTAGATATAGGTGGTGACTATGGTATGGTCTCATTGATTTCGCCGCTGGTGGGAAAAATTCCGTCAATGCGTGATGATAACAACTGACCGGTAAGGTATGGTTTACTTCGAGGGTTTTGAATCCGGTGAAGAAAAATATGCACAGTCAGTGTTCGGAAGATTTCTATTTTCTTTCGTTAATAGAGCAGTAAAATAATGCAAATAAGCTCTGGCAGTGTTCTCCAGTTAATCTTAAATTAATTGATGATGTGTCAAATTGTTCTTTGGGTTTGCTTTTTTTCTTGCAAAAATTTAGATAGCGGAATCTCAACAGAGGATCGCCACAAAGATTAAAATTTAAAAACAGTCTCATCAAATTCTGGAGGGTTTAAGAACCGAGTCTGTAGGACTCTATACAATGTTTTTTCCTGGGATGCAAGGTTATGATCACCCTATATGAAAGATAGAAAACATGTAATTCATACCGAAAAGCAAATAACATTCTAAAGCGAGATAAATTACCATTAAGACTATTATATACACTCGCGTATTTAATTATATACTTTAAGAAAACACTCCGCGAGTCTAATGGTTAAAACACACATCTTTATATAGGACTTAACTTAATTAATTAGTTATAAATTCTTTCGCGACTTTAAAAGTTAATAACTACACTCCAATATAGCCAAAATCCAGAGGGAATTCTAGCAGGATTCAACTATATGCTAGTGAATTTTAAAATGTCTGGCAACGGGTGATAAAATGGCATTTTTCAAGGTCTCTATATATATGAAATGGAATGAAAGATTGGGGGGACATGTTAGAATCTAACACCTTTTAAGATCTCGGGGGAAAATCGAGATTCTAGCCGCCCGCTCCTCGTCCGATTATTCAATTCCTGACCGCTCGGGTTTCCCGTTCGCTCCGTCTTTAGAGCGGTTTTCTGGTTGACACAAAGATGTGACATTCCTGCGAGAAACTAGTTTCGTCTGTTTTGAATTCGTCTTGCCTCAGATCGTGTGCCGCTTTCCTTCGTTTGATTTTGGCAACGCTTTTAAGGCAGGCGTACTGACCAAGGTAAGGAAAATAACTGCTCTTGATTGCTCTAGAGATAGCAGTGGGTGTGGTTTAACCTTCTCTTGAGACAATGCGATTTCCAGAATGTACGGTAGATAAACTGTCTACATATTAATTAGCGAACGTGGTGACGAGTCTACTCTGCTCCGACGCATATTAATGAGCCCAGGTGGAGTTCCACGTTTCTGTTGTGCATAGCTAATGAGCCCAGGTGGAAGCCTTCCCGTTTGACGAAAAGTTACAACAATATTCGGGGCCACTGATGCTACGAGGTGTCTACCATATCATCTAAACAATTCAGGGACAGTTGAGTTTCATCGTCCGTCACAGAAACGAAAGTGCATGATTCAACCCACGTGTTTGTGTACAGACTACATGAAAACAATGAAAGTTACACGTGCAACACGATTCCCAACAGCTATGACCCAGAAAATGTGTACGCGTTGTGGCAGTATACTCGGTATAAAAAGGCCGTTGAGACAAAACACCCAGTACATGTGCTTGAAATGCCACGACTATCTGAAAACGACCGCCAACGAGCCATTGGTATGTTGGAGACCGGAATGAGCTCGTGGGCCATTGCCAGAAGGATGAATTGCCACCACAGCACTATTGTACGTCTCAATGAACGTTACGGAACCACTGGCAGTGCACGGGATAGACTTCGGATCGGCCAACCACGAGTTACTACCCCTGCGCAAGATCGTCATATTGTGCTGAGTCACCTAAGGAATCGTTCTCTCCCGGCAAGTCAAACAGCAAGAGCAATAGTGGGTAGACGTGGGCAAGTCTCTCGAATGACAGTCATACGACGACTCAGAGATACAGGCCTTACTGCAAGACGACCTTATGTTGGGTCAAACTTGACTCACAGACATCGTCAGCAGCGCCTGCAATGGGCAGAGCAACATGTCAGATGGACTAGACTGCAGTGGAATGCTGTCCTATTCACAGTCGAGAGCAGTGGACATACCAGATACTGAGGATAGTGTGAATGAATTTTTTTATTGGTTGCATTTTTGGTTTTCTCCCTTGCCTGCACAGAATGCAATGAATTTCATAACAATCAAATGTACAAATTAATGACCAGCATGGATTCATAGGAAAATGAATAGAGATTCCAAATATGTAAACTTGTAAACACTTATATTTACATTTCACACTCTGTTCCTGGATTATACAGGTGGTGCGTTTTTAATGTGCTTCAGTATATATATATATATATATATATATATATATATATATATATATATATAATATATTTATATATATATATATATATATATATATATATATATATATATATATATATATATATATATATATATATATATATATATATATATATATATATATATATATATATATATATATATAAACAGGGGTTTGACCAACACTATACCTTAAGGTTTATTATGTTTTATTATCGCTAGAAATATCACAACATCAAGACAAGCATTATTATTACATCAATGAATTATAGTTTACAGACAAGAATTAAAAATATAATCTAATAGGCCTCCCTCTTGTATAGGAAACTAGGAAAAATCCCAACAGAGAGGTAATTAGCCAAAAAAAAAAGATCAAATTAATTAACAATGGGAGTAGGGAATAGTCAGGACGGGTAAGACTAAGTCCTTAATTTAACCTATCCGAAGAAGAAAAAAACTCAGATTAGTGAGAGATAAAAAAAAGAAGATTGGTAGTTTAGTAGTAATATAAAATTAGTATCTTTATATCCGTTCATTCACACAGACAATACAGTGGCCCACTTTCAGATTTGCTTACCAAATGTTGACGCTGCCTACATTCCTCGGAATTTAAACACTAGCAGTTATTAAAACTAATCAGTCATATTCAGGGTCAAGTGCAGCCCCAGACTATCCGATGAGCTGACTGCTATTTTTCGGGGGAGTCGCTGCAATTGAGGCGTTAGTAGTGACTGCCTGGATATTATTCCTTTTCCTTGCAGGTATTTGCTTTGGATAAGTGTTTCTATTGTGGTGGCAATGTCCAGGGCATTAATATGGTAAAATATTGTTCCAGTGGGGTCTAGTCTCAGGTGACTATGACACTCGGTGACGTGATGGGAAAAACAAATGTTAAATGATAATAATCTGCTGTTCGTTGAGGTGGGAGCTGAGTATGAATAGCGAGTATTCTTGCATAAATCCGATGAAAAAAAAACTCCTGTCAAGGGTCAGATGAAAAGTACTGACTTTCTGCTTCAGCAGACTGATAATCTATTATGATATGAAAAAGTTGTACTCTGGGAATGTTCCGTACCAGTTAAAATTTATCTATTATTGTTTGTTTTCTTGATTAGGCTTCTCGTCATACATAGAGAAGGTGGACGGCGTAACAATAATTATTTGGATGCTGATAGGAACACCAGATCATTAAAAAAAAACGCTGGATAGCAAGGTTTTGATCAGCCTGGATTAAATAGGAAGAAAAATATAAACGTTTTAACAATATTATCAATCCTAATCTAACACACATTTAGGTATGAATTGTTAAGCACTCCCTTGTTAAATTAAATTTAAAACCCACAGTTGTCTAGCTAATCTCATCGCTTTTAACAATATATATGAACACTAGTCACTTAGAATTTACACAAGATGAAATAGAAATAAATTGCGTTCTCTAAATTATCCACCGTGTAGCATCTATTAATTAATTTAAAGTATCTCTTACTTGGGAAATCGCGAGTAATTAAATTTTCGTTTACAGCGGGTAAAATTTGCTATACGTTATTTAATTAACACACAAAAGAACCCAGTGTAATATAATGGAAACACTTTAACCATTAAATCACTCAAAATTCTAATCTATATATTACCGCAGGCACAGAAAAAAAATGAATTAATCTCCACGTATAAGTAAGTCCAAAATGGTAGTATGGCTCTCCTATGCGAGCTAGGTACTTTCTTCAAAATCTCTGGCGCTACTGATAACTGAATTTTAAGAGATGGGGTATATAAATTAAAACGCTGGACTTTCGTCCCTTAATGCGAAAAATAGCACCTTACGTCCAGTTAGGGCAATTTTGCTGTTCAAATCGCGAATCAAAGTTTATTTTCACGCTCACGCCGACCGCATTGCCGCTTCAGCAAGTAATTTATTCTCCGCGTAAACGGTCTTCGTCCGTTCTATTACCAGGTGTTAATCAGAGGTTTCAGATCTCGGCTCTCTCTCTCTCAGGAACTTTAAAGACGTCGTAACCTGACAGCCGGTGGCCGCCCCTGGCCCGCCTCTTTTTGAAAGGAAGACAGTTAGAGATATGAATAGTTGTATCAATAGTGCTTGAAACAAAGACAGGTAGGTGTGGCTAACCTAGAAATTAAGACAGATGGGGAAATGCATGGCTGTATGCGCGATAACCCTTGCATACTAATTAGAAAGTCTGTGAGAGACCCACGTTGAGCGATTATATTGAACAAGAGTAAGGGGTGCCGATGCGATTAAAGTGGCTCGATCAGGGTTGCTCAATTTTCATGTCACATGTATTAAAGATGACGGAAGAGACAGTGTCGCCAGTTTTCGAGAAGTGTGAGAGTTTTACAAGACCAGCAGGTATGTGAGGTTACCAGCTATGATAAACTTTTGTAATCAAAGTGGAATAGTGTAGACAGCTATTAGAACGTGAAAAGTGGGGAAGCATAGACAATGGCGGAAACTATAACCCCTGGCAGTCAGGCCAGTTTCTACCAGCTACGCATACAGTGTCTACTAGACAATAGAGACAGAATCAGATTATCTATATCAGAGGGTAGTGAGACAACTAGTGCAAAACGGTTGCACACAACTGAAGAATTTATTTGACAGAAGAAATTAGCAACAGCAGTGGTTCTCAAGCTCCCCTTTGAACCCTCTACCTGTTGTATAAACTTTGATTGCTTAGTGTCAAATGTTTTCAATCGTTTATCCTTATTCCTTATTACTAATCGCAATTAGGAAGGATATTTTCTTGTGAAAGAGTAAGCAAGTGTAATTTAAATTTAAAAATAATACAAACTGCCAGAGTGTTAACGTGTAAAACACTGCTAACTTTTTTTATAGTGTACAGTATATATATATTTTATCAAAAGTGATAATTAAAC
Source organism: Oreohelix idahoensis (assembly GCA_024509875.1). Taxonomy (NCBI): domain Eukaryota; kingdom Metazoa; phylum Mollusca; class Gastropoda; order Stylommatophora; family Oreohelicidae; genus Oreohelix; species Oreohelix idahoensis. Next base: position 588,024 of record JAMPIV010015511.1, read on the forward strand.
GGCCCACTGCTCTCTATCGTTCTATATGGTTTTCCTATAGTTATCTCTTTGCATTTCAATCTGGGTAATTTTTAAGTAATTAAATTTGGCATTACCCTCATGTGAAAATATCATTAAAATAAATTTTTCTACTACAATAACATTTTATCATGCGTGAATATTTATAATAATAATAATAATAATAAATTCTTTAAGCGCCAAACACGGCGCATAAGGCAGAAACCAGTGCTCTCCAGGTTGTTCGTTGTGACGCCACTCCTCTTAGCTCTTGCACATTATTTAGGCCCAACGTTCTTCCTTCTCTTATTATTGTTCTTCTGAGTGTTTCTTTTGGTCTTCCTTTTTTCCGCTTACCCTCAGGAACCCAAGTGAGCGCCTGTAGTGGTATTCTGTTGTTTTGCATTCGTAGGACATGACCGATATATGACCATCGTCTTTTCCTTATATAGTCGGAGACATATTTCTGCCTAATTTATGAATATTTATGCTTATGTGTTAAACAATATCAGCGCTATAATCTGAGATATTTCCTTCCGTTTAACTATCTTTAGTTGTTAAGAAATAAAATATATTCGTTCGGTCAAAAACACAAAATAGGCATTGTTACCGAGTTAAAGGGTTTCTTTATCATTACCAAAAAAAAAAAAAAAAGAAGCACTATGATTGGTTGTTAAATTTGTACTATGCTCTTAGATAATTTTGGGGTGGGTGGTAACTTTTGACTTGGTTCTTAGACAAATTCAAATACACTAGATAAATTTTAGGCGATAAATTTGACTGGGGTCTTAGACTACGTTCAAATACTATAGTTATTTTGGGTTCAAATATTATAGCTAGTTTTTGAGCGGGGAATTTGAGCGTGGTGTCATACAGATTCAAAATTTTACGACAATTCCTTATTGCCAATGCCAACTCTCTCAGAGCTATCCTCCTTCTTCTGTTCTACCATGTTCTACTACATTGTTGCATTGTCTCATCACATGATGACGAAAATGAATCATCCATGGAACCTGCAGAATTGCCCATGTCTAAATTTCTTTGAGCAATAACTAATGACTCTTGCTACATCAGCAAAGCAAGAAATACTAATGAAATAATGAATGCTTAAATAACTAATTACAAATGCCTACCCTATAGCACTCACTCTCAATGCTCACACATATCAAGTCATGCATAAAATATATAAATGATTTCCAAGAAGACAAATGGATCTGATGATGATGAAATACACTACAAGTACAAGAAAGACAAACAATAACCAAAAGGCGGGGGGATAACAGATGAAAGTAAAAGGAAAACAGGTATGGGTGTATAATACCACGCCTGCAAACAAAACAACAACAATGGAACTGTAAAATGAACTTATTCACAGTGATAGTAAGAACTGACGTAAGAAAACCATATGTAAACACCACATGAGAAATACTTTTATTTACACGACAATGGATATACAAACCAGATTTAAACATCTAACGCAAATAAATGTTCAATTAATATCAACTGGCTACACCTCCGCGTCTACACAAGACCGGCAGACCAAAATGGAATTATTTTCACAAGACCTATAGACAGATCAATACAGGTTCCTTCCGGGAAAGAAAGATGTATTAATCTCACACACAAAAATACAGCCAGAAATAAACGCAATGAATACAAACACTGCACAATGGATGACCACCAGAAAAAGCGTAAGTGGTATGTTAAACAGAGAAGAGTATATGTTGCATGAAATATATCGACTTATCTCTGAAGTAGTGCCTTGAATGGCAGGTCCAATCAAGGTGTTGAAATTCCACGGTAACAGTATAAGAAGTACTGGGATATCCAGCTCACTGACACAGATTCTGAATAAAAATAAACAGAAAACTATTAACATCTAAACAACTCTATAATATAAACATTAAAGTATACACTACCATAATACTAATGTAAAATATGTCTACAGTACTAAATATTAAATCAGAAGTAAATAATAATGCTTATAATCTAGGTCTAACCTAGTTAAATGACGACAAGTAAGCTAACTATATTACTTAAAAAAAATATATATATCTATCCTAATGTACTACAACATAATTCCATAAACCTGAAAAAGTAAAGGCAAGTATCCTTACAAACGTAGAAATAACGCAGCAAAGAATGCAAAAACTCACGATAACAACAGATTCACAACGAAGCAAACACACTGAGCGAAACAGATGAAAACCCACTTCACAAAGAAATTTACCCAGACGATAACCAAAGAAAACGAATATACAAACAATTAATACTAATTTATAAAAATAATACGTATCTTAAGTATAGGTAAACTTGACAATCCACTATGCTGAAGAATGTTCGTAGTAGTTGTACACACTCGTCTTTCCCGGTGACTACATGAAATGATGTCGACAGCACACACAGGGCATCACGTGACGCAGAAACTCAAAACGACACACTCCGAATGGCCAGTGCAAATCTGTAGGACAGGTCAGCTTGTGGTTGTAACAATCAGTCCACCGTCAAACACAGCAAGGTTGACAAGGCAGTAGGCCACTTCAGTGTAATTCTACTGCGCAGACCTCACCAACGTACCGAAACTTTTTCAAGCAGGACACAGCTTGAAAACACAGCTGTATCTTTAACTGGTCAGTAGGTCACAACTTGCTCTCCGTTGATTGGCTGAGAGTATATTTTGACTTCAGGAACGTAGATCGCCTGCACCGTGTAACAATAACAGTCTGTTTACATTTGTAGATGCAGGGGTGAAGTGATTGATATCTTCTAGCTTCCCAAGGTTCACACGACTCCTTCTACGAGCCCCCAGTATGCCAGGGTAAATGTATTGAGTATGTCAGAAGACTGTATTGACGATGTTGTATTATGTTGGGGTGTGGCGTGGGTATGTAGATGAAGATCAGCAATGGCTCGTACGAATTAACCCAACACCACTGTTACAGTTCCAAGACATTTATTAGACTGATACATACATCATGGAAATCAAATACATGTAGCAAGCATACTGACTCACCTCCAGGCTGACATTGCCTGCAGGAAATAACTCTGAATCTCGTGTTCACGAACTGACCTTACATGACTCACACACTAACAGTTACATATAAAGTCCTCGGTGCGGCATACCTTCCTCGCACAATCATAACACCATCCAGGTGTGATCCACTTATTATTAGTGGTTGGCGGCATTAAACATCGCCATCTAGATTCTCTCCGAATCTCATCCAGGCGGGAAACCAACAACGCCTGTATTATTCCAGTAACGCTACAAAGGCGGGAAACGCGTCGCCTTTCTTCCGGTAGCTCCAGGGACGGACACTGCAACACCCTATACTGTTCTCCACGAACAGAAATAACAATATGGTTCTAACAGGAACACTTATAGGCGGTACAATAATCTTCGCTTATACAATATGTAAGACCTACACAATATATAATAAATATATCCTCACATCAGAATAATCATATCTGTGGTTCTCCGGTCACACAAATACGAGCTTATAGCTCGGCTTCCAAATACAGACTCGAGCGCCCAGCTCGGCTGTCAAACACAGAATAACTCAGTCACACCAGACTTGTATTCACTACATGCTTTCCTACGCATGCCCAAAGTCACACCATGTTGACATAAAGTCAGACATTAACTCAATACCTGAGTTACACTTAAACAAGTGTTTACAACATCAGTTCAGTGACCCTTCACACCAACCACTATCATCATTCATACTCATGAAAATGTTCTGTGACAAATACATATAATGAAAGAGTAATGAGGAAATGCGGCAGCGGAACAGCAAACGAAAATGGGGATAAATTAATAAGTTTCTGTAGTATTAACAACCTGGTTATTGGAGGAACACTTTTCCCACATAAAGAAATTCACAAACTAACATGGGAATCACCAAATGGTCAGGACAGAAACCAGATAGACTACATCATGATTAACGGTAGATGGAGACATGCATTACAAGATGTGAAGGTAAGAAGAGGTGCAGATGTGGGAAGTGATCACCATTTAGTAGTAGCAAAACTGAAAGTGAAACTAACAAGGGCTGGACCAACTGTAACTACACAGAAAAGGTTTGACATCAGCAAATTGAAGGACCACCTTACCAGAAAAGCTTTTGCGGCTGACAAAGAAACGATATCAATTTGCCAAAAGTCAGGAAAAGACAATGACTGATGATATAGACCAGAAATTCAACACCATTTCAACAATATATAAGGAAAGCAGCAAATCATGCTTGGGATTCCAGGAAAGGAAGAAGCAAGACTGGATAACACCAGAAACATTAAACACCATAACACTGAGAAAGGAAATGAAAAGAAAGAAAACAGAAGCGACGTCCCCCAGGTTAAAGCAACTATATAGCGAACAGTACAGTCAGCTGGACAAGGAAGTTAAACGCCAAACCCGAGCACACAAAAGGAATTTCCTAGACGATCTTGCAAGACAGGCAGAAGAGGCAGCACTGAGAATGAAGAAAGCACAGTATACAAAATAACAAAATTCCTCAGCGGAAAACGAGGTGCAAACAATATTACATTAGTAAGAGATAAGCAAGGAAATCTCATCACGACAGCAGAGGGACAGGAAACAAGATGGGCAGAGCACTTCAGAGAAACTCTGAACAAGGAACCACCAGAGACACAATTGAATGTTCCTGAGGCTGAAAACGATCTAGATGTAAATACAGACATTCCACGCAAAGAAGAAATCATCACAGCAATCAAAGGGTTAAAGAACGGAAAAGCTCCTGGCCATGATAACTTAAATGCAGAGCTATTTAAAACAAACCCTGAGCTAGCAGCAAAACTATTAGAACCACTATTTGCACAAGTCTGGAAAACGGGGACAACACCATCAGAGTGGAACAAAGGAATACGGTAATTGTCAAATTGCCCAAGAAGGGAGATCTTGCAGACTGCAATAATTGGAGAGGAATCACTCTTCTCTCAGTTCCCAGCAAAATACTAGGCAGGATAATTATACAGAGAATTTCAAAAGCAGTAGACCACAAACTAAGGAAAGAACAAGGAGGATTTAGAAAGAACAGAAGATGTGTAGATCATATATTCACTCTCAGGAACATTATAGATCAGTGCTCAGAATGGCAAAGACAGCTGTACATTAATTTCGTTGATTTTGAAAAGGCTTTTGACAGCATACATAGGGACAGTTTATGGAAAATACTGAGGGCTTATGGAATTCCAAGCTGCATTTTGTCAATCATAAAAAGCCTCTATGACAACTTTACGTGTAGTGTTGGGCAGAGCAACCTAACCTTTGAGGTGAAGACAGGAGTACGACAGGGATGCCCCTTATCAACCACTCTATTTTTAACAGTCATAGACTGGGTGATGCGCCAGACAACAGAGGGCAGTCAAAGAGGAATAAGATGGACTACATTTTCTACATTGGAAGATCTGGAATATGCAGATGACATTGCACTACTAGCACATTCACATCAACACATCCAGGAAAAAACGGATAGATTTAATAAGTTTAGCCAGCAGGTGGGCTTGAACATCAATTTAAAGAAGTCAGAGGTCATGACGCTCAATGTGAGCAACCCTGAGCCCATATCAGTAAAGAATCAGCAACTGGTACAGACAGACACATTCACATACCTAGGATGCATAGTAACACCAGACGGCGGAGCAGGCAAAGACATCAACATCAGAATGAATAAGGCAAGAACAGCCTTTTTTAGCCTAAACAACATCTGGAAGTCCTCTCAATACAGCACAAGCACAAAATTAAGATTATATCAGAGCTGTGTGCTTTCTGTGCTTCTCTATGGTGCGGATGCTGGAGAGTTACAGAGAAGGAAATGTCGAAATTGTCCTCTTTTCACACAACATGCCTAAGAAAAATTCACCGAATCTTTTGGCCGAATACCATCACCAACAAAGATCTGCTTACTCGGAGCAAGCAAGAGGACATGCACACCATCATAGCTGTCAGACGCTGGAGCTGGGTTGGCCATGTCCTCAGAAGAGACCCCGATGCCATCACAAGAACAGCTATGCTTTGGACCCCTGAAGGAAAACGAAAGAGAGGCCGACCAAAAACAACCTGGCGGAGGACTGTAGAGGTTGAGATGCAAAGAATGAATCAGAGTTGGGGCACTGTGCGAAGGATGGCCACCGACCGAGCAAAGTGGAATCAATTTGTTGTTGCCCTACAAGACGCCACTAGGCGTGATGGCCACAGACTGCTTTGACGGTCGGCGGCTAATGATCAAAGAAGAAGAAGACTTCAATCATCCAGTGGTAAATCTTCTTCCACAATTTCTGCTTTTACAGTTGTGCATACTGTAGTAACCAACCATTTGATCCATCCAGTCACAGTTATTAAAGCTCATATTGTAGTCATCAACTACCTTTGGCTTTGTAACTTTGTTTAGCCCAGTGCCCTTCTCAACTGTTGCAACAGCCAATTTGGTTGAAACAAGAATGCAGGGCTTTTTTGCCTTCTTATCTTTCTAGGAAACAAACAGTGTTGTATTTTCCAACACAGTGTTGTCACAAACCAAATGTAACATATGTCCCAGGTTATTTATACGTAGCTTGTTGTCCTCAAATTGGGGTATGATAATTCTTGGGTAATCACTACCAACACATCCTCATTAGCGACATTCGTCTATAAATTCAACAGAAGTCTGTTGTACAGTCCTATGTGCAAATACATTTCACCAATACAGAATCCTGGACATCAGTAACATCATGTACGGCTAACATATGAATAACAAGCCGGTGGCACATAACAATAGCTTCAGACACATCTCATGTTACACTGCTCATCGTAACTTGACTGCTGGCATTCTTGCACCCACAGTCGCCTTACTTCTACTATCTTGGCCTCCTCTAGTGCGGCATGCACCTCCCACCAGGAATCTCCTAGTCAGATCAAACCACTAATAACCTCTGACTACATATGACTCCTAAAGTCAACACAGACGCGGCATTCTCTCTTCGCGCATACAATTCACATCTAGGCCTGGCATCTATGACCTGTCTTGACCTTACCTTAACTGGGATTAGACTCTTCTTACGTCTGTTATTTGTCTGCACTGCGACATTCTTTGTTTTGGTTTCCATTTTAGTAACTGCCGGTTTGGTTCTTTTTTTTCAAATTTAATTTTGATCTCTCTTTCACTTTAAATGGTTCTAGTTTAATTTCCACAATATCCTTTATTTCTATCTTATAGACTCTTGCAACAAATCCAACTTCTATTCTTATCCAAGGGAAATCCACTGCATAACTGCTACAGCGCTTTAACTCTGAAGCAAACTCTCTCATTTCTGTTCTCTATGGTTCTCGAACAACACTCCATGTTCCAATGTCTCTGACTAGATCTACAGAGTAAACAAATTTCTCAACAAAAGTACTAAATTAACAGTCTTAAGCACTGTTATCAAAATGGCAATTAATAATGATGTAATATCTCTCAACTACTTCAACAATCAGTAATGCATAACCCGAGAACAATAACTATCACTACTCACTTTCCAAATCATTCAAAGTTTATGTAACCGATAGCCAGCCAAAAGACAAAGTGAATGCTTGTGATGATGAAATATCCAACATGTACTATAGCTAGACTGCACAAAAACAACCAACAGGCTGGGGGACAATACAGGAAAGTTAAAGATAGAAAAAATAGATGTATATACAGTACCTTGCCTGTTAAACAACCAATAACAATAGGACTGCAATCTTAACTTATTTACACGATAGTAAGAATAAACGCAAGAAAACCACAAGTAAACATAACAAAAGAATTACCTGATATAGAAGACAATGATTACACAAACCAAACCCCACAAGCTAACAGAAATAAATGTTCAATTAATTCCACTTGGCTTCACAACCACCGAATCTACGCACGATCGGGTTCCCAAACTAGAATTAATATTACAAATCCTATAACAAAAAAGGGTCAATACAAGTCACTTCCAAGAAAGCAAGATGTATGAATCTGATCAAAACACCAACCCTGATTTACTCAGTAGAATTTTATTATTCTAGTATAGCTCTGTTTAGAGTGTGTGTAGTAAATTGACTGAGACAAACATGCAGTAACTTTAAAATGATTAAATCGAAGTTAAATTTGTAACATTACAAATAACAAAATTTAATAATCACTTTAGGTTTTAACTGTTGGAAAATAATTTGAATAGTTATGGATCAAGAAAAGTTATAATCATGGTTTTTAAGGATTGTGAAGTGTTACAAGAAGTTCAAGGGCAGCGTAGATTTGAACTTAGCTGCCAATGACGGTTCTGCTCCTTCTTATGGGTTGATTCTTTTCACTCTGCTCACGCTCGTCCTGGTCAAAGTTGTCGGGTAAAGCTCGTTTCCCAGAAATGTCAAGGAGAGTCTACCAAGTGGGTCCTTCGTCTTAAAGCTTAGGCCACTGTTCCCTTCTTGTTCCAGAGATAGTACGTTCTGCTGGTACCACCAATAACTATGGTAAAAGGATATAACGAAACGCTCTTCTGAGTATGGCGTTTTCCACCTCATAGTTATGGGTTCCTATCTTCCCATACCACCATCCCAATTACTCAGACTTCACTCTGGATGAGAATTAAATTTAATCCCTCGGGATAAATTTTTCTTTTACATTTAAATAGAATAGCTTTCATAGTTACTTTATATTTAAATGAAAAGGTTAATAATACAGATACAGTCTGTTTACATATACATCTCCACTGATTGAAAAGTGTTCACAACATAAATTGAATATGTTTTCATTTATGTTTTACTCTGATTGAAAAGTTTGAAACTTCCATTACTTTAAAATGAATATTTTCACATAGACATTGACACTGGTTTAAAGCTTGAAAACTTACATTAATTTTAAAGTGACTATGTTTATAGGGACATTTACACTGCTTTGAATATGTAAGTATTATGGACCTGGAACTACTTTATGCTGTTAGTTCTCTTTACGAAACTAGCAATAAAGCTATCACCAGCCTGTGTAGTGGTGGTTCATGAATCATCATTCTATACGCTAAAGTTGCCAACCTCAAATGACTGTGACATCCACTAGCGAGTTTCACATATTAAAATTCACATGGTAATATATATATATATATATATATATATATATATATATATATGTGTGTGTGTGTGTGTGTGTGTGTGTGTGTTAGTTCACATGTTAGTAATGAAATATGATATGTAAATCACATCTTATGTCAATCCTGGCTCACAGACTCTTTTGCTCAGATGAATAAAAGAGACTTGAATCAGCCTCTTACATGCTTCTGGGGTGGCATTAGTTTAATAAGTCCCCTCTCTGACATCGTGTGTGGTCCTTCAGTTTCCTCAGTCCCTGTTTCCTTATTTGAAATGTTAGAGATTTCCTGGGCTATATTGTAAGTCCTGATAAATACTCCAATAACAGGAGTACTGTATTTAAAGAAGGAATTCTGAATTCTAATTCTTCACTGTAGCAAGGTCTGGTAACGTGGCGAGCGATTTTTCAAGTGAAATAGCTTAATTAAAAGTGTCAGATTACATTCCCTGCCTTCCCACGCCTTCTTTTGTTATGAGCTATCAACAAACTCCAATCATATTCAAACAGGCAGGTTATGAAGTAATTTCTAAATATTCCGACATCGGATAATTTTGAACGTAAGGCAGAGGTCAACTCTCCCATATATGGTAATAAGATGTCCGATGCCCTTGTGTAAAAACTTACAGACAGATCGGAAAACTCATACAACAGCATGTTCAAAATGTAACCATCATTACTTTATCAGAAAGAACTCTTGTCATAACAAGTACAAGACATAAAACGCTTATGTCATAAGACTCCGCCGCGTAAACGAGATCTTTTGCTAATCTTAACCAAGCTGTGCCGCTCCCTGGCGACTGCGAGTAATTATCTCAGCAAATCTGGGTATCGTCAAGAAATGTGATTATTATCACCTACAGAGAGTGTCAAGCAATTCGACAATACTCAAATATCTGCTACTTAGCAGAAAAATAACGAAGAAAAAAGGAAAGAAAGAAAACGTGCGACAATTGAAAGCACATAATAAAAATCAGTACCACAAATGTACCGATACTGCCGGAGAGAAACAAAGATCGATAGGGGACGCCCCGTTTTGTCACTTTCCCTCTTTGTCCCCTGTTGTCTTCTCCATGTGTTTTTGGTATACCCCTGACCTTCTTGCTTTAGGTGTTCTAGAACAAGGACTACCTTGTAATGCTATGAACAGGTTTAAGAAATGTGTGTCCTATCCATTGCCAGACTAAGTCCTGCTGATGTTTTTGTGTGTGTTTGTAACCGTGTTAGAGCTTAAATATTAAATCGTTTTCTCATCATTTTATTTTAGTCCATGTCTAAGTGATGATCTGTTACTGGCTTATAGCCTGCCAGAGATTTCTTAGACTAATGTCTGAGTGACCCCATCCGTTCCTTTCTTTTTATGAATGTTATGCGTGGGAGAGAATAGTGATGGAGACGTATGAACCTTGACAGCACATCTACGTTATCCAACTGACAATCAAGTTTTCAACAGCCTTGTCCGTTAATAATGAACATTTATTGAACAGAAACAGGTTAAATGGTGTCAATCAATGTTCAACAATAATGCATTTTGTACATCAAACAAATCTTAGTTATTTTTCCTTTCATGAAGAAAATATTTTTCATCTTTCACCTCAATCCAAGATGCTTCATAATATTCTCTACCAACATCATGTTCTTCCAATTCCTGGATTATCATAATCTCGTATTTGATTTCTTTCTCAGTAGTTTTCTTCTGGATACAGAAATCGACAGCCGCATTGGCAAAGCTGCAGCTACCTTTGCCCGCCTCACATCGCGTGTTTGGGGAAACTCTAAACTTACAATGAAGACCAAAGCTGCGGTATATAATGCCTGCGTCACCAGCACACTCCTATATGGCAGCGAGACCTGGACGACCTATGCTAAGCAAGAAAGAAGGCTCAATACCTTCCATTTGCGGTGTCTACGCAGCATCCTCGGCATCTCGTGGAAAGATAAAGTGACAAATGTCGAGGTGTTGTCACGTGCTGGCCTTCAAAGTATGTATACGCTGCTTAGACAGCGCAGACTTCGCTGGCTTGGCCATGTTCGCCGCATGGAAGATGGTCGCATCCCAAAAGATATCTTCTACGGACAATTAGCAGATGGCAAGAGAACAGTTGGGCGACCACAGCTGAGGTTCAAAGATGTGTGCAAGAGAGATATTAGGGCACTGGACATGGATCCAGCAACATGGGAGTGTAGTGGTTTTTGATGTTATTGTATGGTTGTTATGTTACCTAGTGTACTGGATGAGGTCAGCTGTGAAGGCTCCTGAGATAAAAGTTTATGTGAGTTACAGAAGGCCTTTCTGCTACCACTTACGACCTCAAACAGACCTATTCTACTATTATGAAGGTTAGCTACGTTAAAAGTCTAGGGTACTGAATTGTGATGTGTAGGTAATAAAATACACAGACACACACATGTAAATATGTAGTGGTGTTTGATGGTATTGTATGATGGTGATATTACTAAATGTAATTGTATGAGGCCAGCTGTGAAGGCTCCTGAGATAAAATGTAGTTGTGAATTGTCAGAAGGCCTTTCTTGCTACCACTACGACCTCACACTTAATTTTTTTTTTAATGAATGTGGCTACGTAAAGTGTCTAGGGTTATGATATGTAGTGTGGTGTAATAGGTTATAGATATACCCACAGATATTTAACAAGACTAATAATATTAATAAATGTTAAAATACACTGAACTAACTCACGTGTGTAAAAATTTTTGATAGAATTATATTACATTTATTTTGTTCTGGATCAATTTTTTTAGGTTGACCAGAACTTAAAAGGATTTAGAGATTATGAAAGAAATGCATGGAATATTATATCATAAATGCAATAGTGTACATATATATGTACTATACTAGTTAGTTTTATTAAAATGTTCTAGTAGTCATCTACTTGGGAGGATAGTTAATGTTTGTGCTGTTGGGGTGGCCTAATCACACCTGTCTATATTGACTACACAGTGTCCAGAAAATGGTGGGAATTTTTATGGGGGTATTAGTAACTACACAGCGTTGGTGAATGTCCAGCAGACCAGAGGCTCACTCATCTTGTAGTTGTAGCTCTGGTGCTGAAATCAGGTGGTCCCACCTCTCCGTGCTGGCGGGCAATAATGGTGGTCTCTGTCACAAGTACTGCACAGATACACTCGAGTAAAGTCACCAACTGAATAGACACTGCTTTGTTGACAACAGAAACTCACAGCTCTGCAATCAAAGTATGGGCCATGTGTCAAAATCTATTCTCTACCCACGTCTGGACACAACACTGACACAACAACCACATCATACAGACAGGTCAGATCTCTCTGACCAAACAGCACATTTACCATGGTGGTTTTACATCAGATAGATCCTCCCAGACTATAGATTCTGAAAAATATTTATTAGTTTTCTGCCCTAAAAAGAGGATAGGTAATATGTTTCATTATTCTCAACACTTGATCTGTCTTGCATAATCCTTGCTGGAGTTTATGTACATTGTTGGTCCCTAGACCCTGACTAGGGCGGGGGGTCTAGAGCAAATCCCTACTTGTTTGTAAGGCTAGATTTCGATATGGCAGTATCAAATCACTCGAACATGAAACAATATTCAAAATATATAAGGAAATAATTTCAATCTTACCAGATTATGAATAAATAACACAGAATTGCTAGCAAAACTCAGCTGAGCTGCTGGCTATAGTATGGCGTCCCTAAACTTCTTTCACGTTCTTTCATATGGAAATCACCACACTTTAAAATCTGTGTCTATCACTGAACAACTATTGAAGAATGGCCCCACTTTCGCGTCTGAGCGCTAATGATGTGATTGTCTGTGGCCAATCACTGCCTAGGTTTATTTTAAATTCAAATTTCCTACACTAAATTCATTTCAGTCATGCTTCAGTCAAGTATGGATGTTTATCTGTTAGTCTGTCCGTCTCTACTTGGGTTTCTACAAAATGTACTTGATTTTTGAACCAACCTTTCTCTCCCCTCCAAAATTTTGTCGTTAAAAGTTATTTTTAGACACAGCCACCACAATATCCCCTCTCCTCCATACCAAGTAGATTTGAACACCTGCGTCTCGAGGTCGTGTTTTTTTTGTGCAAAATAGCGACACTTTTAGATTCAATACAGTCTGTCGATGATGTAAACTACACTGTCTTTTGTCATTATCTTCAATATTATCTATCCGTCTGTAAAATTAAGAACATATTAGTTCACTGCTCAGAATAGGCCATCCGGCCAACTAATTTTTATATTCCTAACATTAATATTAAGAAAAAAGTACTTTTTAATTTTTGTAATATTCCTAACATCTGCGTTTAGCCGCTGAATTCAAATCAAGGGCTTGGTATCGCGCAAAAGCGTCCAATAAATGACTGTGGCGTAACATATCTATGGTCCCTTCTGTCGAGTTGCTTACTTTTTATGTCAACTTGGGAAACGTGACTTTTCTCCGTTTCCCCCCCAATTGCGTCTCCTTAGCCTTTCTAGTCTCACGCAATCTTTCCAGTCATATTTTTTTTCCTTTCATCCGCCGTTCCCCTCCTGTCTAGCAAGTCAATTCTTATGGAGGGTGATGACCCGCGGTCTGGGCGATCATGTACATCAGCAGCCTACGCATTATGTTTTTTATCCTTATATGTTATCCTTGGAGGTATTTTACCGTTGTATCTCTGTCAATTTCACTACACATCTCCCCACTTGAAAACATGCCTATGGCAAGTTCCAAAACCAGCGATACACATAGGTAAAATTACTCCTCACGTCTGCCGCTACTCTAATTTTGATCACAGGGGTGCCGACTGAGGAAATCTGCACCGACATTTAATTTGCCTGGGATATATTGGATACTAAACTGATAAGGTTGAAGCAACAAAGACCACCTCAGCAATCTTGCGTTTTCATGCTTAGCCTGAGACAAGAACACGAGAGGCTGATGGTCCGTCTCCACCACAAAAGTCCTACCATACAGATAGATTTGAAACTTCTTTATTGCCCAGATTAACGCTAAACATTCTTTTTCGCTTGTGGAGTATCCTTGTTCCGCCTTATTCAATTTGCGGCTTGCATAAGCGACTGGTTTCAGTTCCCCATCAGGTGAAGATGATCTTTGCAACAAAGCCCCTCTGAGTCCTACATTACTTGCATCGGTTCTTAAGACAAAGTCCTGTGTCAAATCAGGCAGTTTGAGAATAGGCTTGCTAGTGAGTTTTTCCTTTAACTCTTGGAACGCTAGTTCACATTGTGCAGTCCAAATAATTTTATCTGGAAGTCCCTTGCGAGTCAGATCAGTCAGAGGAGCACATATAGCGTTAAAATTTTTGATGTATTTCTGATAAAATCCGCATAACGACACGAATGATCGCACGTCTTTTTTTGTTTGTGGCCTAGGTGCTCTCTGCAGTTTTTCCAAGTTCTTAGGATCAGGGGTCATATTACCCTGATATACAGTGTGCCCCAAGAATTCCAACTCCTTGCATCCAATACAACATTTTGTTGGCCTAGCCGTTAAGTTCGCCTCCCGAAGTCTATCAAACAACATCTCCAGAGCTTCAATGTGTTCTTCAAATGTCTCGGTGGCGACGAGAATATCATCCATGAAATTTGTGATACATGGGTTATTCAGGGGATCCAACAATTTGCGCATCATCCTTGAAAAACACACTCGGAGCATTTTTCAGTCCGAATGGTAGCATATTGAATTCATAATGTCCATCCGAAGTGCTAAAAGCCAAATAAGGTCTCACTTCAGGCTTCACTGGGATCTGGTAATAGCCTTTACTAAGATCCACCTTTGAAAAGTATTTTGCCTTGTTCAGTCTGGCAAATAACTGTTTTGTGTCTGGTAATGGATCCACTTGTCCTTCTGTGACAGCATTCAGTTTCCTGTAATCTATGCACAGTCTGTGTTCCCCAGACGGTTTTCTCAACAAAACGACACTAGAACTAAAAGATGATTCACTGTGCGAAATAATCCCCTCCTTCAACAAATACTCTATTTCTTCCTTCAATGCCTTCTCCTTCGCGAACGGAATAGAATAGGCTCTCATACAGATTGGGTTTGAGTCTACCAGTTTCATGTCATACTGTAGCAAATTTGTATGGCCTGGTTTATCTGTTAATACATCTGTATGTTCCTCCAGAACTTGTTGAACTCTCTCCCTCTGGTTTTTAGTCAGGTGCTTACTGACTTTTACCTGTGCTGCGGTTTCACAAGGATGTAATGGGTATTCATGTGAGGTGAGTGGTTCTTTTTGCATCTGGGTTGCAATAGCCAAGGTCAATAAGGGGGTGCTTTCCTGGAGTGGTCTGTCCAGATACTTCTTTAACAGGTTTACATGATAAACTTTCTCCTTCCCCTTTTTGTCAATTTTATAGTTTGTTCTAGACACCTTCTCTTGAACCGTATATGGACCTTGCCAACCAATTTGTAATTTATTCTGGCTTCCGGGTAGTAGAAGCAGCACCTTCTCTCCGACTGCCAGTTCCCTGTCCTTTGCCTTCCTATTAAAATATGCTGCATGTTTCTTCCTGGCTTGTTTCAAATTATCATTTGCCAGTTTCCATCCAGCTTTCAAACGAGTGGTCAGTTCGTTCACATATTGATACGATGAGGTAACAGTCTCTTCCGCCTTCTCATCTGTCCAGGTCCTTAATAAAGCTACATCTGGATCTTTAATTTATCATACGTATTTTTCATGGAACCCGTCTGGTCCCGTCCCTTAGAAGCTTTATAATGAGGACTTTTCTTCCTAGAATCATCACTCACAAATCGACCACTACCAATTTTTTTCTGGGGTTTGTCTCCCCACTTTAGATTGCTTAGGAGAGATCTTCGCTCTCTTTTCTGTTCTTCCAGCTTATATAATCCTGACCGAGGGATTGTCAGATTATTCTGGGTTAAATTTCTTCTTTGTACTTGTCGCATAGTGGCCATGTTAATCCATTCAAGTGACGACTGGGTGTGAAAAGGGGGCTCCCATTCCACTTTGTCTACCTGAGTATAATTAGTTTTCCTTTCAGGCCTAAAGTTGCCCCGTGGCGTTTCTAGGTCCTGCACATATTTTCCCTTTGTGGGTGTTCCCTCATGAAATACGCCACATGCTTCTACAAAGTTTTCAACATCGACATTTACGTCCGGCCAATAGTATTTTCGAGCAATCTTTTGGCAGATGGTACCGACTTTCTCATGGTCACCATCTTTTCCAACATGTAAGCTCCTTATTAAGTTTGCCCTATATATCTTGGGAAGAACTAACTGTCCGTGACCAGTGGATCTAGTTCCTGTCTTCCTATATAATAATCTGTTCTTCATGAAATATTCCCCCTTGCTCGGAGGTGTGTGGCATTTGGGCAATTTTTTAAAACATGGCTTGAGTGTCCTATCCTCAGCCTGCGCCTTCCTCATCTCCTCTGGATGAGCATTTATAGGTTCACCTTCTTCCTCCTTCTTCTGTGACCTGGTCTGCACTGTCGCCATGATCACAGGTTTCTCGGGATTCCCCAAGAAGACGTATCTACACCCCAATACCAGAGGGTAGATTGGTTCATCTATCACTGCTGCTCTGATTTCTCCTTCCACATAGCGAGTTTTCACCGTTATCCTTGCGATGGGAAGTGTCATGAGTGGTATGTCCTTAGTCGCCCCTTGTATTTCCACTGTTTCTGTGGTATACTGACTTGGGTCCACTAGGCTAGACTTCACAACTGAATCATAATCCAAACCTGTATCATAAAGGCACCTTATGGTGACCCCATTACAAATAACATCCTCACAAACTGGGGGGTGATAAGGTTCCTGTTGCTCCTTAGGATTAACCTTTAATCTTTGCGTCCCCGACTTCATTGCAGCAATGTTTGAAGGTTTCCTTCTACAAAATTCGGTGTTATGGTTATCCTTCTTGCACCATTTACACCATCTTTTTCCTTGGTTCAACGGTTTTCTTTCATTGAACTTTTGGTCATTGAACTGTGAGTTTCTGTCGCGATAGTCATTTCTTGGCCGCTCAAAGTTTGTCCTACCTTTAATTCCCTGCTCTCTATTATCAAATTTATTAAATTGCTGTGGAGCTTTAAAATTGTCTATGTGCTTCTTTTTAGCACCACTTACCTCTGCCTGGGCTGCCTGATACCTCTCAGCAACATTTAAAATTTCCCCCAACTTCTCTGCACCTTGTTCCATGAGAAATTTTCTCATGTCTGGAGCCATGGACTCTCTCAATTGCTCAATCATGATCATTTCTTTAAGATCTTGGGTCTTCCCCAGAGCCGTCCATTTCTCCAAATAGGTTTCTAGTCTAGCAGAGAATTGGTGGTATGTCTCCCCAGACAACAGTTTGGCATTTCTAAATTTCTTACGATAAAATTCACCATTCTTCTCGTACCTTAATAACAAAGCCGCTTTAACATGTCATAATTGTCTTGGTCTTCCCTGTTCATTTTGGCAAATACTTCATAAGAAGTACCTCTCAATCCTTGTGATAGCTTCAAGCTCCACCTCTCTCTCTCTAACCCATATGTAGTAGCTAATAACTCAAAACGTCCTAGGTACCCCTCTATGTCATCGTCTTTTTCAACAAAATGGTCTAAATGAAACCCCATAGCTGAGTTTGAGGCTCCTAGACTGGGCGTAGCATCTGAGGCAAAAGGGCTGGCACCATTTTCAGGAGCCTGGCCTTGTAATTCCAGCTCCCTTAGTCGTAATTCGTGCTCCCTTTGCAACCTTCTATCTTCTGCCTCCCTTTCGGCCTTTTTATCTTCTGCCTCCCTTTGCTGTCGTTTTTCTTCGGCCTCCAATGCCTTTGCCTCTTTGTCAGCCTCAATCTGCAACCTCTTAGTCTCAGCCTCTAACTTCTTCTCTTCAACCAACCTGTCAGACTCCAATTTTCTTTCAGCCTCTTTTTCTAATCTCCTTTCTTCCCGTTCAATATATTTATCACATTCAGCCGTTACGTATTGAATTAAAATTTGACCATCCATTACCATCTCCTTCGCGGTGAGCACAGCAGCTGATCTAAATTTTGCCAGCTCCGCCATACTTTTTAGACAATATAATAATATACAAGCTAAATCTCTAACCAGTAAATACACTAAGTACTTCTTATGACTATATTCTAACTAATTCTAACTAACCAGTTAACTAATTAATTATTACTGGCTGTGAAGATTCACCAACTTTTATCTACAGGGACACTTTTAATTTTAAAGGGAATTTCACAATTTTTTCCTCTACTTTTATTTCTCCCACCAGGAGATCCTAATATTACTGTTGGGCTAATTATCCCTGGACAAGACCCCAATATATGTAGTGGTGTTTGATGGTATTGTATGATGGTGATATTACTAAATGTAATTGTATGAGGCCAGCTGTGAAGGCTCCTGAGATAAAATGTAGTTGTGAATTGTCAGAAGGCCTTTCTTGCTACCACTACGACCTCACACTTAATTTTTTTTTTTAATGAATGTGGCTACGTAAAGTGTCTAGGGTTATGATATGTAGTGTGGTGTAATAGGTTATAGATATACCCACAGATATTTAACAAGACTAATAATATTAATAAATGTTAAAATACACTGAACTAACTCACGTGTGTAAAATTTTTTGATAGAATTATATTACATTTATTGTGTTCTGGATCAATTTTTTTAGGTTGACCAGAACTTAAAAGGATTTAGAGATTATGAAAGAAATGCATGGAATATTATATCATAAATGCAATAGTGTACATATATATGTACTATACTAGTTAGTTTTATTAAAATGTTCTAGCAGTCATCTACTTGGGAGGATAGTTAATGTTTGTGCTGTTGGGGTGGCCTCATCACACCTGTCTATATTGACTACACAGTGTCCAGAAAATGGTGGGAATTTTTATGGGGGTATTAGTAACTACACAGCGTTGGTGAATGTCCAGCAGACCAGAGGCTCACTCATCTTGTAGTTGTAGCTCTGGTGCTGAAATCAGGTGGTCCCACCTCTCCGTGCTGGCGGGCAATAATGGTGGTCTCTGTCACAAGTACTGCACAGATACACTCGAGTAAAGTCACCAACTGAATAGACACTGCTTTGTTGACAACAGAAACTCACAGCTCTGCAATCAAAGTATGGGCCATGTGTCAAAATCTATTCTCTACCCACGTCTGGACACAACACTGACACAACAACCACATCATACAGACAGGTCAGATCTCTCTGACCAAACAGCACATTTACCATGGTGGTTTTACATCAGATAGATCCTCCCAGACTATAGATTCTGAAAAAATATTTATTAGTTTTCTGCCCTAAAAGAGGATAGGTAATATGTTTCATTATTCTCAACACTTGATCTGTCTTGCATAATCCTTGCTGGAGTTTATGTACATTGTTGGTCCCTAGACCCTGACTAGGGCGGGGGGTCTAGAGCAAATCCCTACTTGTTTGTAAGGCTAGATTTCGATATGGCAGTATCAAATCACTCGAACATGAAACAATATTCAAAATATATAAGGAAATAATTTCAATCTTACCAGATTATGAATAAATAACACAGAATTGCTAGCAAAACTCAGCTGAGCTGCTGGCTATAGTATGGCGTCCCTAAACTTCTTTCACGTTCTTTCATATGGAAATCACCACACTTTAAAATCTGTGTCTATCACTGAACAACTATTGAAGAATGGCCCCACTTTCGCGTCTGAGCGCTAATGATATGATTGTCTGTGGCCAATCACTGCCTAGGTTTATTTTAAATTCAAATTTCCTACACTAAAGTCATTTCAGTCATGCTTCAGTCAAGTATGGATGTTTATCTGTTAGTCTGTCCGTCTCTACTTGGGTTTCTACAAAATGTACTTGATTTTTGAACCAACCTTTCTCTCCCCTCCAAAATTTTGTCGTTAAAAGTTATTTTTAGACACAGCCACCACAATATCCCCTCTCCTCCATACCAAGTAGATTTGAACACCTGCGTCTCGAGGTCGTGTTTTTTTTTGGTGCAAAATAGCGACACTTTTAGATTCAATACAGTCTGTCGATGATGTAAACTACACTGTCTTTTGTCATTATCTTCAATATTATCTATCCGTCTGTAAAATTAAGAACATATTAGTTCACTGCTCAGAATAGGCCATCCGGCCAACTAATTTTTATATTCCTAACATTAATATTAAGAAAAAAGTACTTTTTAATTTTTGTAATATTCCTAACATCTGCGTTTAGCCGCTGAATTCAAATCAAGGGCTTGGTATCGCGCAAAAGCGTCCAATAAATGACTGTGGCGTAACATATCTATGGTCCCTTCTGTCGAGTTGCTTACTTTTTATGTCAACTTGGGAAACGTGACTTTTCTCCGTTTCCCCCCCAATTGCGTCTCCTTAGCCTTTCTAGTCTCACGCAATCTTTCCAGTCATATTTTTTTCCTTTCATCCGCCGTTCCCCTCCTGTCTAGCAAGTCAATTCTTATGGAGGGTGATGACCCGCGGTCTGGGCGATCATGTACATCAGCAGCCTATGCATTATGTTTTTTATCCTTATATGTTATCCTTGGAGGTATTTTACCGTTGTATCTCTGTCAATTTCACTACAAAATAATAAGTCTAATAATGATAATAATAAACTCTATGATAAACTGAACTAACACTGGCTTTTAGAATTTAAGTTTGAAAATCTTTTGAATTTATTAGTCCTGAACCAATTGTTTCTTTTGGTCAGGACATATGAAACAATATGTATTTATCAATAAAAGAGCATATATATGTTGAATAATCAAATGGAATTTTTGTACATAGATATATTGTTACATGGGTTAATATTAATAATATCTACAATGTCCTGGGAAAACTAGCACTGGATGTTTAGTTGAGGTGGCGTCATCATGCCCAATCTATGTTTACAAAGTTCATTGTCCTTGACATATGGACTGATATTAGTGTTTATATAACAAGATTTTATTTCTTTATTGATGGTGGACACAGTTGATGAATCTACAGCAGGCCAGGTTTGCACTTAACTGGCCTGTGACGATGTAGTACAGAATTCTTGTGGCCCACTCCTCTCAGTAGCTGGAGTAAAATGTTAGGCTGCACAGGCATCCGCTCTTGTACTTCTACAAAAGCATCTGGCACAAGCGTAGTGCCAGATCAGAAACTCTGAAACCAAAATTTGTGCCATGTGTCAACACTCTGTTTACTGCACCACTCTTACACACCACAACACAGCAAAACAACATTACACAGATTGGGTCAGATCTCTCTGACCAACTTAGCACATATCACCCAGTTGTTATCAAATAGTACCAGTTTCCCAAGACTGCATTGCATCCGAAAAATGTTAAATAGTTTCCACTTCCATCCAATAAGGTGGGTGATATGTTTCCACTGATCTCAAATATAGATCCGCCTTCCATAGTCTTATATAGGTTTTCATATATTATTTGTTTGTCTCTAGGCCCTGGACTGCGGCTGGGGACCTAGAGTAAGCACTCACTTGTCGTAATCATTTTTCATGATATGGCAGTATCAATCACTCAAAATATTAAAATAAACAAGATAAATGCTTTTTCCCTTACCACAATTCAGAATTGAGAACACAGTTACGTAGTACTAGCAAAACTCAGCTGAGCTGCTGGCTAGATTAGGGCGTCCCACTGATTTTTATTTAATATTTTCTGGAAATCACCTCTAGCAGTAACGAACTGTGTCAATGGACAGTCTTCTATAAAATGGCACAAGCGAGCGTCTGTCTTTCAGTAATATAAAACTTCTGTCCAATCAACGGACTTCCCCTCTAACTTATTCAAATATTCAAAATATAAATGTCCAATTTCAGTCCAGTCTCAGTCTAGTATGTAGTATTTTTCTGTCGGTCTGTCCGTCTCAACTTGGCTTTTCCCAAAATTATACTTGTTTTTGGACGAAACTACAAGAAAAAAACTACACAAATTTTTGTCTCCCCCTACTTCTAAGATCCTATGCTAGTTATTTTTAGCTACTATCCTCCGACTTTGCCCCTAGTTCATTTGCAGTTTCATTTTTTGTTGTTGCATTCTTAGGCTCAAGGACGCCAAAATGTAACTTTAGTGAAAATACGCACAAAAAAACTGTTCGCTAGTCTGTATTGAACAATACAGTCTTTCGTCAATATCTTCAGTGTTATCTGTCCGTCTGTGTAATTAAAAGTATATTATTTCTCTGCTCAAGATGGGCTATCAAACTAGCTAGTTTTTATTTTCATAAACTTATTATTAAGAAAAAACCTACTTTTCTCAAGGTTAGTTTTGAAATTTGTTTTTGAACCTTCGGGTATGACATTTGCCGCTATATTCAAATTAAAACGACCAATTACGGTAAAACGTCTAAGATACGTCTGTTTCTAATAAGAGCTAAGGTCTTTTTTTGTCCATTTCCTTACATTGTGTCAACTAGTGGCGTAATTTTTTCCTTTAAACTACAAATTGCGTCTTTTTTTAGCATTTAGATTCAAACACGTGTTCAGACCGTCATAATAATTTTTTTCTTTTATCTCCGTTTCCCTCCCGTCTAAAAGGGTAAACCGTTTAGTCTGCATGTTCCAACTAGTTAGTTTCAATGGCGCTAGAAAACGCTGGCGTAGGTGAAGAAGCCTCGGCATATCTTGCCTATATTTTTATCCCTACGTGTTATCTTACCCGTTATCTTTGTAATTGGAGGTATTTTAACGTTGCATCACTGTAATTTTCACCACAGGGAGGATGAAGCTGCCGATCGCACTAAGTGGCGATGCTATTTACGGCACCACCTCAGATTGGGCGAAGAGAGGCTCACACAAGAAGCAGAGGTGAGGAGAAAACGTCGAAAAGAGCACCAGGAAAATAAGCAGCTGAGGGCTGCCACCTCAGGGGCGCATTGCCATAGTCAGTTATGACTGAAGGGGCTATTATTATTATTATTATTATTAGTTTTCTTCATTATGTATATTCTCTGTGTCGTTACCTCTTCATCCGTTTTATCTTATGTGTCCTTTATTGCCTCTCTTCAGCTATTCATATGTTTCATTATAGGCAACTGAGCTGAAATAAAAATGGTAGGGCGAGAGTTTCTACTTACTTGAACATGTCTCAAAATAACCTCTGCATGTGTAAAAATACACATCTAAGAATATTTATTTCATAGTTGAATACCTCAACGTGAGAGCCAGACCGTCACTGACGCGTCCTTATACACTGCTCAGCTCTGTCAGACTGCCGGCCTAATATTTTCTGCCGCCGATTTCGTAGTGCGTTACGCTGGCTACATTTCATTGGTTAGAAGCTTATTCTATCTCGTCACTAAATCTCCATAATGTCTTGGCTTTTCAAAACAGTTCACCACTCTATTGCTTTAGTGTCGGGGTATTTTTCATATTAGTAAAACTGCTTGCTTTTTCTTTAATATCTATAACCGTCTCCCAGCACGAATAAATGCTGATAGTGCAGGTCATACGGCCACATGTTCACACCACTGTTCAAAAATATTCTACACGTAATTAGATTGTAAATACAACATTTCTATATTACAGTATGCGAAGAATATCAGCCGTACCTGATAACAAAACCATTTTAAGTCAAACGTTGTGAACACACATTACATGTAAGTGCTGAAACACAATGAGTGCCTTTATTTTATTTTTTTTTTTAATGTGTTTGCTACTTTTCTTTGTAGCACGCCCCTTTCAACCATCTACCATGTACATGGAGCTGTTGGTTATATCAGAACGTGTTTCCTTTATTGTAATACGTTTTTGTTTGTATTTATTTTATACTATATTATCTCTAGTAGGTATTTTTTCCTTTTGTAGTTATAGTTCAAAATGACTGTTATCCAAAATATGATATTTTCTAAGCTGGTATGTTTTTAATTTTCACTGGACGGTTTATTTGGTTAAGCTGTATGTATCTGGGGGGAGTCTTTCACCAGTGTGGACTACTGGCTCGGATCCTTATTTATTTTTTATATGTTAGCTTTAGTTTTTGTAATATAGTGTTTTATTAACTTTTGCACTTCTGAAGGAGTCTTTGTGCCTATGAGATTTTCTACACTCATTTCTACCTTGTGGTTACTGCAGTATGTCTTAATATTTTGCCTCTGCTGTCATATTTTTTGCAGTCCACCAGAAAGTGCCTAATTGTGTTTGGTTCTTGACACTCTTCACATGTGGGTTCCTCAATCATGAAATATCCAGTTCCAAGCTTGAGCCTCAACTATTGGTATTTTTGTTCATCTTGTATTTACATATTTTTTGCTGTTTTTTTTAAGGATTAGAGTGTCTTGCTTTTTTTACTTTGGTAGAGTTTTGCTTATGCTCTTAATTTCAAACTAAGCCTACTTCAATTTTGTTATAGCTAGTTCTTCCCCCTTTGGCTTCTTTGTCTGAAAGCTCATTTCCGTCTATCCCCACATGTGATGGTATCCATGTTAGTGTTGCACTGCATCCGATAGTGTGCAGATATGTATTAGAGCAAACCTGTATCTGGTAGCCTGAATTTCTGGTTTCTGCTTGCCTGCTTAGCTAAAATCTGATAAAATGGGAAACCTATTATAAACTGATGCCGAGAAGCTGGGGACAGTGCAGCTATCAGCTATTTCTAAAGCTTTTAGGATTCTGGCACTTTTAATTCCCATGGTGGGATCTTTGCTTTATACTGAGCACTACTGTTTATCATATTAAATAGGTTTGGGAGTTGATCCACTTCATCAATTGTTTTCCACCCTAACGGTTATCTATTATGGTTTAATTAAATGTGGCTTATGTACTGGTTACCCCTATCAAAGGTTTTGTGTGCTGGGTGAGTTGGATCTTTTGCCACTCTTGCCCAGTAGCTGAATCTCAGCTCTTTTCTCCTTAGCTCCAGGGGTATAATGCCTAGCGCTACTTCTAATACCTCTGCTGATGTTCCCTTTGAGGCACCTGCTATTATTGACAGAGCCTGGTTTTGGACTGTGTCTAGTTTTTTCTTATTGCTCGGGGCGGCTGATGCATAGACAACACTGGGATAGTCAAGTTTGTCCCTAATAAATGATTTATAGAAGTTTAAAATTGTCTTATTGCAGGCTCCCCAACCACTTTCTTTCATATATCTTAGCATGTTAATAAGTCCCCTACTGCTTTGCACTAATAGGTCTATGTGTTTGTTCCAGTTTAGTTGCTGGTCTAGTACCATACCAAGAAATTTAGTTGATTTTGCTGTGCATACTTTTTGCTCATTAATGGTTATGTCAATCATATTACTTTTAATTACACGCCCTCTACTGAAGATCATTCCTGTGGTTTTTTTAACGTTTAGATTAAATCCTCACTTGTGCATCCAGTCGGATACTTTATCTATTTGTTTTTGTACTGTTTTATAGAGGAATGGGAGATTTCTTCCCGTTATTCATATCGCAGCGTCATCTGCAAACTGAGATAGGTTGTTTTTTAAGTCTTTAAACTCGTCGCCTAAGTCGTTGACCATAATCGTAAATATAGATGGTGATATTACTGATCCATGTGGGATTCCATTCTGTTGTTCATACACCTCAGATCTATCATTGTTTATTTGTACCGTGAAGTATCTATCCTGCAGGAAGTTTTCTAAATAATTGTAAGTTCTGCATACTATACCTAATTTCCTGATCTTATAAAGTGCACCCTCCCTCCAACACTATCATATGCTCTTGCTACAGCAAGGAATATTGCTACTGTCTTTTCATTTCTTTTGAAGCCTGTTTTAATATCATTTTCCAGCATCAACAGTTGCTCTATTGTACTATGTTGGCTTCTAAAGCCTGCCTGGGTTTTACTGTACAAATTATGCTTTTCTAGATGAAATTTTAGTCTGCTGTTGACTATAGTTTCTAGAATTTTTCCTAGATTCGATGTTAACGATATTGGCCTGTATGAGCTGACATCATGTGTTTCCTTATCTGGCTTTAGTATGGGGATGACTACTGCTGTCTTCCATGAACATGGTATTTTTCCAGTGTGCCAGATTTTGTTGTAGAGGGATGCAATCACCCTTAGAGTTGTATTTGGTACATTTTTGAGGATTTCATAGCTCAGAATGTCTTTCCCAGAGGTGGTATTGGTGTTTCCTGCTTAAACTAACCTGATAGAAGTATTTAGCTAGTATGTTGGCTTTTTGTCAATCTGTTTCAGCTCTCTCTGGTATTTTAATTGTTGGGATTTTAAATTTCTTGTTGTTTCCTCCTTTAATTGCTTTTAGTTTTCTCCAAACTGTAATTACTTGTGACCTATGCTTTAATGATTGACAAAATGTTCTCCAACTCTTTTCTTTAGCTCTGAATATTATTTTATTTGTTTCATTTCTTATTTTTTTATAGTTTGTGTAATTCTCTTCAGTTTTGGTTTTTCTATACTTTATCAGGGCCCTCTCCCTCTATTTCAGTTGTTCTGAGAATCTGTCTGTCCACCATGGTACTGGATTTTTATCTTTGTTTCTTTTCCTATCTTTACCTTTTTGTGTTGGTTTTAAGTGATCAGGCATATTCCTGTTTGGTATATATTTTATTGCTACTTTTAAAATCTCATTTGTTAGTTTTTCTGCAAATATATCTATACTGTAGATTCAATTTGTTCTATGCTTAGTTTACTTAGCTCCAACTGGAAGGATTCCCAGTTTGCTTTTTTTAGGTTGAATGTAGGTTTGGGGTTTTTTGAACTAGTTCTGTATTTGTCGTTTAGGTTTATTTCTGTGGGTAAGTGGTCTGAGCTGGAGTCATTCAGTACTTCCCATTTAGCAGAGGCTAGGTTTGGTGTTATAATACTTATGTCTATTGCTGTATCTCCTCCATTGTTGCATGGGTTAACCCTTGTCACTGAACCATCATTTAGTCCAACAGTCTTTTTCCTGCTGGATCATTACTGTTGTTACCCCATGCCTCATGGTGTGCATTAAAGTCACCTACCAATAATACAGAAAGAAGGTGAAAGTAAAACACGCATAAGCAACAGCGAAGAAGAAAACAACACAGAAGAGACAGAACATAACCTCACCCAAGCCAGGCAGGTAAACTTGTAAACACTTATATTTATATTTCACACTCTGTTCCTGGATTATACAGGTGGTGCGTTTTTAATGTGCTTCAGTATAGTTAAGTTAGTTGCTTATCCTTTACAGGACGTGGCAATCAACCCCAGCTTTTATTGGCTGTTTGTGATTTTTCTAGGCAATTTTTTGATTCAGTAGTTTGCCATTGCTTTCTGAACGGTACGGCGCTTATACCATTGTTAATTAAAAATCCACACAAAGCGATCTGCTACCAAACCGCCTGCAGCAGGTTTCGAACCTGGTATATCTGGATTATGAAACTGCGTTCATATCCATTAGGCCACAGACGCCGACGATTAATATAGTAGTTACAGTTAAAATGCTACTTACTATTGTTTCTTTACTGGGGGAGGGGGTGTCACAGGTAAGATCCGCCTCGTTTTCCAAGTACTTTAGGGACGCCTCTGGGTCCACATAGTGAGGAAAGGAATCTTTAGGTCTACATAGTGAGGTAGGGGCTCTTTAGATCTACACAGCAAGACCCACTTGTCCACCGTGTTTTTAATGGTACGCCTACGCATCTGGGTCACATGAAACAGCTACGCAATCTTTTTTACCGCTTCTTTTTTAACACATTAACTACAGAATTGAAAAACACACTGTGGCCGAATTAAATTGTTTTCCCATTTTTATCCTGTAGGTGTTTGCACAAAGTAAGCGGTAGTTTTCGTAATTGTTTACAGATGTTTATTTTTTTATTTTTTTTTTTCCCTTAACCAGCGGCACTTGAGCTTTCAGCCCTTCGGCCCAATGACATGTCATTGCGAGGCTGGGGAACCTGAGGACTTTCCTTCCAACCCGGTCAGGAGCTTCGCTCCTTCCCATCCATAGAGGGTTTATCACAGGAGCCGTTCAGGCTATTCAGTGAAATTTCCGGCCGTAAATATTTCTTCACACGCTGACGCCCGGGTGTGAACCATGAACACCTGGTCGCCAGTACAACGCCGAAGCCATTACACCAGCGCGGCTCCATACAGATGTTTATGAATTACACGTCTGAATGTACGAGGCGCGTTTTTTTAAGTAATTCCCATTTTGACATTACCGCCAAAAACTGATGGAAGGCGGAAATGTGCATGTGCAGTATGTTTATGTAGTTCATTAGCTAGCTGTCTGCTATTTTTTTGCTGTCGAATTCTTGTTTGATGCTGCGTGTGAGTGATTTATAATGAGTGCAAAAAATCAATAATCCCGCCAGCTGCGAGGTTCGATGAACACAAGCAGAAACGCCTGGCTTCGGCTCAAAAATTTTTGCAGCGCTATCGAAAGGAAGGAGATGAATTTTTGGGCCACATTGTTGCTGGAGATGAGACATGGATTTCCTACACAAACGTCGAATCAAAGCAACAGTCGATGCAATGGCGACACTCATGGTCCCCGAAAGCAAAGAAGTTTAAGCAAGCACCTTCTGTCAAAAAGATCAGGGCCACTGTTTTCTGGGACAAAAAAGGGGTCTTGTTTATTTGATTTTCTTGAACGTAGAAAGACAGTTAATGTCAATGCTTATTGTGACACTCTGATAAAACTTAGACGTGCCATCCAAAACAAAAGACGTGGGTTGCTGTCCACTGGGATTGTACTTTTGCACGATAATGCTCGACCTCACACCGCAGATCGAACTGTTCAATTGTTGCAAAAATTTCACTGGGAAATTTTTGACCACCCGCCCAACAGCCCTGATCTCGCACCAAGTGATTACTACCTTTTTATGCACCTAAAGAAGTGGCTGGCATCCCAGTGGTTTGAAACTAATGATGAACTGCAGACAGGCGTTAATGAATGGTTCAAGACACTGGCGGCAGACTTCTTTGACACTGGAATTAAGAACCTGGTGCCACGATACCAAAAATGTGTTGAAGTCAATGGTGACTATCTTGAGAAATAATGTAAATGTGTGGTTCACTTTTGGCTGCAATAAATCATTTTTATATATGATGGTTTTTATTATTATTTCATACCGGGAATTACTTAAAAAGCGCGCCTTGTACTATTACAATAAGCACCATTTGTAACTCTAATAGAGGTTGTTGCTATTTAACGGCCCTCCGATGGCCGAGGACTTGCAATATTTTCACAATTATAACTGCTTGCGCCCAATCTCTATCAAAATCCATATTTCAACCAATATGCACACCGTTTTCACTCTTGTCCTCGCCGCTAGATCTATCAGTCAGTTGTTGAAACATGTTTTTAACCTATTCAGCCGTTAGACGAGATGTACAAACATTTTTTGTGGTCCTATCACTAGTTGCCACGGTAAACAGTTTTACACGATTTGGTAACTAACCCAAAATGCTGAAAAACATGAACATAATATCAATTTTCCAGTGTTCTACAACAACCATGCTTTGGTAATTTGTTTTCCGGTAGCAACTTAAAATTTCGAACTAGATCAGAAAGTGTTTCAGTACATTTTTCATTCGTTTTATTACTAGAATTAGATCGACGCTCTGAGCGGCTCGCGGTCCAAATGATAGTATTTGAAAAGCCGGTCCCACCGGCTTGCGGTTGTTAATGTGTTAACAGTAGAAGGCATCCAGTGAAGAGTGGCCTAAACCCGTTCTTTATCCAGGTGCTCCACTAAGATTATTAGCTTTGGAGTCTGCCACTCTTGTCGCTTCCCGTGAAGGGAGTTGTAAGTAGGTGGCATGCGAAACAGGCGTCAAGGAAGCGTATCACCTATGCGGGTTTTGAAGCGGTATGTCGATGATGTACCGTTCATCATGATGCCGCACGGCCCTGTAAGCATTGCCGAAATTAGCGCGTACGAAGCACACCCCACCTGCATACCTCATACGGATAGCACCAGAGTGTCGTTTTGATGCAATGAGCCCCTTTCACAGTCGTCGCTGACATCAAGGTTGATTGTTGCCATCATAGTGATGTGTCGATTGCTTAAAAATGTAATCATGGAACAACGTGGACACGTCTACTTACGATGTTTAGAAATAAAAGCAGTCCGATATTGTCAGAATTATTAAGAAAGTTTAGCATATGCTCCATCTTTTTTTCCTTAACCAGCGGCACTTGGACTTTCAGCCCTTCGGCATAATGACATGTCATTGCGAGGCTGGGGAGCCTGTGGACGTTCCTTCCAACCCGGTCAGGAGCTTCACTCCTTCCCATCCACAGAGGGTTTTTCTCAGGAGTCGTTCAGGTTATTCAGTCAAAATCCCGGTTGATGTCACTCTTACAAATGACCGCACCCGGGCTTGAACCTTGAACACCTGATCGCTAGTGCTGTGTGGTAACCATTACACCAGCGCGGCTCCCTATGCTCCAGTTAAAACGGGTATCACTTTCCTCAGAATGCACTTTAGAAGCACACCTCAATGCAATAGTACAATTAAAACCAAAAAGTAGTTAAACCTTCCTAACACGATTCACACTAAACCCGACTTGCACTACGGTATTATTTTATTTCGTGACATATTTTGTGTGTGTGTGTGTGTATGTGTGTGAGTGTGTGTGTGTGTGTGTGCTTCGGTATCGTTTATTCTGCTCATCCTATGATCAAACTCTGTCACTGTAACAAATACCATATAATTCAAACAATCAATCAATACCCTTTAGCTCCCCAAGGAGCATAGGCCTTCCACGAACACATGCTATGTCCTCCTGTTGCGTGTCGCATAGAAATTTATGATCAATAAATTTTCTATATTCTTTTCTTTTCTACCCGTGTCCTCTACTTTATTATCGCTCTTTTATCCTTTTCCTGTTTTTCGCATTCGTTCGTTTGCGACAAAATATTACTTTCCCATTCAAACTTTACCGTTTCTTTTCTCATACTAGAACGCATTTTATTACATAATGTGCCAGTCACTGCACTAGACGCATAACTGTGAATATACGGTCGGTCAGACATAGAGAGCAGACATCTGTCTACAGTTTCCCCTGTCACAGTGTTTCTTCGGCTAGTTTCTCGGCCTGAGGTGTGGAAAGCGCCAGACATACATCGCCCAGAATAGCCGTAAAGACGCCTTCTCCGACAGGTTATGGCAGGCTACTGAGTTAATGTGAAGTCTTAGGAGAGGGGGAGATACCGGCGCTATTTCGGATTTCGAAATAACGTGGGATGCTTTGTCTGTTTCATATATCCTAGCTGGAGTTTAAACGTGACTTCATTCTGTTCTCCAAATTTGCAGTAGACAGGTTGTTTCGTGCTAAAGAGAATAAGCTGTATAGCGAAGTCTGAGTTTGTTTCGGAAATTTTGCCGAGCTTCTAGACTACCAATAAATATAAGCGTTTCATTCTAAGTTTGTACGATCGCCTGTAGTTCTGTGTGGAGGCAATTATTATATTTCTGTCACAGAGAGTTTATTGATCGGAAATTGCCTATATCTTCTTCTTTTTCTTTCACCCGTATTCTCTATTTATTATCACTCTTTTATCCTTTTTGTGTTTTTCGCATTCGTTCGTTTGCGACTATATACATTACTATTTTCCCATTCTAACGTTTACCTGTTTCTTTTCTCAAAACTGAGAACGCAGTTATGACGTAACGTGTCAGCCCCTACACGAGACGCAGAGTGTTAGAATGCATTCCGTCAGACATGGGGAGCAGACAGCTGTCTACAGTTTCCCCTGGGACAGTGTTTCTTCGGCTAAGTTTCTGGGCCTGAAGTGTGAGAATTCACTCCGTCAGACATGATGAGGAGACATTTGTCTGGTAGTTTGCATCTGACATGTAGTTTCCAAGGTAGATTCTCAGTGTCATGTGATATGACACTCACGCTCCACGGCAGTTTTGGCGTAAGGTGCGAGAAAGCAAAGTGTCAGTTGTGGTTCTCAGGATGAGTTTCTCGGGGAGGTGTGAAAAACTGCTTCTGCACTGGAGACGAGTTGCCTGAGATTCGCACCTGATACGCGCCCTCTCGGTCAGTAGGTGGCAGTTACGGCATGCGTTTAGGTGTTAAACGTAAGTGTTAGGAAAGACGAGAGATTGCGGGGTTTTGGAAATAGGGCACATTCTTTGTGTGTGTTTCATATATCTTAAACGAGAGTTTGAGACTTAATTCACTCAGTAACTTCGCAGTCAAGACTAGAACAAGCCTTCGTTCGATTCCTAAGAATCTCTGTTAATAGAGATGGCATTTAGTTTGGTCGAAGTGGTTTAAGTTCTTGGTAGTTCTGTGTTGAGGTAAATATTATATATATTATATTCTAGTATTTTGTGAAGTGTTTAAAGTGTTAAATCGCTTATTTTATTTCACTAGTTAGATTTGGTGCCGAGCGCTTAATTTAAATAGTCTGTATTGTTTTATAGTGACGAGTTACAGTGGAAAACAGAAATTATATTTCTAGCTTAAACTCAGTCGGCTATTAAGGAATTTAATTTTACTGCTAAAATAACACTAGTCAACAAATTTTCAAAAGTTATTTGTACCAGAAATTAAATATGCCATTTCTTATTGATTTTGACATGCTGATTTCAAATATCATAATGAAATTCACCAATTGGGTCTGGTTTTTTTTAAAATGATGAATTTACATTACAGTAATACAAATAATGTATGCTTGTTTAATTCTCTGGGGTGAATAGCTAGTCTTTCTACTTTAGCATTATAAAAATTGTGGTTACATACTCAATTAATTGATATTTCAACATAAAATGATAGAAAAAATAAAAACATTATTTAAAGTTCACATATCATGTTTTAAAAAGGCACATTTGAACCCTTCTTCTTCTTCTTCCGTCCTTAGCCAAAGACCGACCAAGCAGTCAGAGGCCATCACGCCTTGTGGCGTCTTAAGGGCAACAGCAGATTGATTTTCTCTGTTGTAGTTTCCCATCACGCCTAGCGGCGTCTTTAGGGCAACAACAAATAGATCCATCTGCCGTTGTTTCCGTAATACATTTGAACCCATTCTGTCATTATTCAGTCGATGTTCGAGCTCTCTTTGCTTGCTTCTTGTAGTCAATCGATGAGGTGTCTCTTGTCACAGTCCAACAGTAATCAGCAAGCATTGAAGGGCTCCAATTGCCTTGATACCTTGCTCCATAGCAGCAATGTCCTGGTGAAATCGTTCACCATGCTCATCACTGACCGCTCCACAGTTTGACGTAAAGAAATCCAGATGAGAATCCAGAAAATGAATTTTCAAAGACATGTTGCAGCCAAGACTCTTATACTTCAGAAGGAGATTTTCTACAATTTCATTGTAATTATCAGATCTGTTGTTTCCAAGAAAATTGTCCACCACTGACTTAAATGCTAGCCATGCTGCTTTTTCGTTGCCATGCAACACGCAAAGAAACTCGTCATCATGAAGAAGTTTTCGAATTTGCGGACCAACAAATACTCCCTCTCTTATTTTAGCTTCACTCAGTCTTGGAAATTTTCTGATGAGGTATTTGAAAGCCTCATCTGTTTTCTCCATTGCCTTGACACAGTTTTTCATGAGACCCAGCTTAATGTGCAAGGGTGGCCAAAAAATCTTGCTGGTGTCGACAAGTGCTGGGTTCTCAACGTTCTTACTGCCAGGCTGCAATGACTGCCTGATTGGCCAATTTCTTCTCATGTAATGGTCACTTCGTGCACGGCTATCCCACTCACAGAGAAAGTAACAGTACTTGGTGTATCCACCCTGTAGTCCAAGCAAAAGAGCGACCACTTTTAAGTCACCGCAAGGTGACCAATGATGATGATCGTAGTTTATACACTTCAAAAGCTGCTTAATGTTTTCATAAGTTTCTTTCATATGAACCGCTTGACCAACTGGAATTGACGGTAACACATTACCATTATTCAACAAAACAGCTTTAAGACTCGCCTTGGATGAATCAATGAAAAGCCTCCACTCTTCCGGTATGTAATTGATTTTGAGGGCTGCCATTAAACCAGAAATGTTGTGGCACGCAGAAAGGTCACCCTCTTTGAAAAAGAATGTAATAAGCGGATTCTTGCGGTTCCTATACACAGAAATTGTAACATCTTCTGCCAGGAGATTCCACTGCTGCAATCTGGAACCCAAAAGCTCCGCCTTGTTCTTCTGTAAATTCAGATCTCTTACAAGATCATTCAGTTCATCTTGGGTTATTAAGTGTGATTTAGTGGATGTAGTTTGCTCAAAATCTGGGTCGCTTGAGGTTCATGGTTTAGGACCACCAATGTCCTCTTCTTCATCAGTGGAAGCAGCTGAAAATGATTCTGGCACTTTGGGAACTGGTAGGTCATCGCCATGTGGTACCGGACGTATTGCAGAGGGGATGTTTGGATATTTCAGAGTCCATTTTTTCTTCTTTGATATGCCTTTCCCAATTGGAGGGACCATGCAAAAGTAACAGTGATCAGTGGGCTCTCTCCAAATCATTGGGACTGCAAAAGGCATAGCATATGTGTGGCGCCCAGCTCTTATCTTGATCTCCTATTCTGCAGCCAAAATACAAACTGTACGCCTTCTTAATCACTTTAGTTATATTTCGTTTTTGTGATAGAAATGTCACCTCACACATATATAACAGAAATTATTAGCACTGTTCACACATGTCCTAGGCATTTCTAACAATGATACTTTTGATAAGGACAAATGGACTAACTAATGGCAAAATTTTATCAGAGATAAGATATTTATATACAAAGGTGATGTAATCATAGGTAGGAATGGCATCATCAACTTCTAGTTACATTTTTATTGGTCATTGGAAAAAATTATGCAATCGCCCACAACAGTTGCGTCAAATATATAAATTGACCGTAATTAAATAAACTAGTAGCCTATATCTTGAAAACTAGAGCCAATCAACATTTTTTAATGTCATTTTCGTTTTCAGCACACCAAAATTAGTTAAGATCAGCTATTTTCATTTCTGGTACATTTTGGTTGTTGACTAGTGTAATCAGACGAGAATAAATTTTTCTAACTAACTTTATTAATGCTAGATGCTTCATGAGTGGTGACGGAACACGTAGGTATTCCTAATTCATGATGATTGATTTTATGTATATAACGTATTTCACAGGAAAGTTTAAATGATAAGTCAAGCGGTACGCTTGCAGTTTAAAAATGTAAGTTATAATCCGAGTACGTAGCATGTATAAATATTTCATATGTGGTTTTTCTTCCCTATTCAGTGAATACTGGGGTAACCCAAAACTTTGCCGGCGTTTAGTACAGAGACATACCTGTGAGAAACATAAACAGTTTTATCTTTTAACCACGTGGATTTACAAGTTACCACCTGTCTGACAGTGCGTGTGTCTTCATAAATAGACAGAGTATAACTCTCACTAACGGGTTTTATTAAAGACTAACTGTTTATATTGGGCCTTTGAGCCAGATCAGATTTTCTGCACAAACTCTATGTACAAATTTAGCCGTTGTGGCAAGTAACATATTAACGTCAGTAACATTCCGACGGAGTTTCGACTAGTGGTGTGGTGACCAAATATAGTCCTTTCCTGAAAGTAGACACCGATCTGACATTCCTCAATTCTAGAAACCTAAGCTATTGACACTGTGCTCGTTGTTAATGTTTCGTGCCTGGATAATTTTAATGTGACCTAAGCAGACATCCGAAAAATAAGAACACCCAAGGAGTCGTTCCCGGAAGCAGAGAATTCATCCTGTCTTTTTGGAACTGGGGATTTCTTGGTCAAAGACTGCCCTTGGCGAGTCTGTAGGTGAATGTCCTAAAAATTGTATTACCAGAAGTGGCTTTCTAAGCTGTGAGTATGAACATGTGCACGTGTGCTCGGCTGAATGAATAAAGTGAATGCAGGACGGAGTGATTTTTTATTGCTGTAATTGGGCACCCATTTTGCTATCTTAACTTTCTGTATGCAAGTATTGCTAATCATATTTCCCTTAAAATAGAGCAGAGATATCAAGTCTGTTCATACCTTAAGAAGGGGAAATATTAGACCTAATCCTATGTATCCTTGTTTCCTTGGGGCTATCACTTTCTGCCAACAGGACTGTGGGCATACCTCGAGGGATAAGATCTAACTGTGGGTCTATCATTTCTTGTAGAAATTCCTTGATTTTTTATGACTATGTGTATATGCTTTGATGTAATTTCTATGTGTTGTGAAGAAATTTTAGATGATAATTAAAATTTCTCTTGAAATTAATCAGCGTGTTGGTTAGCTCGTTCTAGAATATTTATATAATCATTTGTTATAGTTTCCCTACGTCTGTACGTATAACTGTCGTCTTGTATGTGCGTGCACGTGAGTGGTTATATATATATATATATATATATATATGTGTGTGTGTGTTCGTGTGTGTGTGTGTGTGTGTGTGTGTGTGTGTGTGTGTGTGTGTTTAGACTGTCTGACTCCTCGAAAACTGTCGTAGAAGATAGGTGAGAGAGAGAGAGAGAGAAGATTTCTCGATCTCAGAGACAGCCTCTTGATCACATTCTACCATCTCACTCGTGGGAACCTATTGCTATTACTACTTCTCACTGTGACTACCTCTTATTCAAATCTATTCAGAAGGGACCAACCCAAGTCTTAATTCCCCTATCAAAAATCTACGACAGAATGGTGGCTCGTTTTTCCGGGAATTGAACTCTAGTCCTGAGCAAATACGAATATCAGCTCGTTTGCAGGATTAATTTTCTTTATTCTGATATAGAGTAAGAGTGTGATGTCTTGTGAGTTTTGTACTTTTAAAAAATAATTATCCCCTAGACGTATCGATCTGTTTTGGGCGTGCTGACCACACATTTAATAATTGGTTTTTCCACAGCATTTTTGAGCATATATACATTGGAGTTACAGGTTGATTTTGTCGGAATATATGTTAATTACTGATTTTGTAATACTAAACGCTGGTAAAGTTTGAGAGTGTATAACATTCACAGGGGTTTTGAAGAAGTAGGTGTTTGAGCAAAGCTAAGGAGTGCGTTCAGACAATTACGTCCTGTAAATTGCCTCCCTTACCCTAACTGTCTTCAGGGGTGAACGTGATAGTGGATTTAAAATTAAGGGAATTTTTTGTTCTCTTTAAATTTTTGCAATAATTATTTTGTTTCCACTGTAGCAACTTATTTTTCAGTGAATACTCTTTACTACCATTTATTTGGCGTAGTCGTTTGCATTAGGTGCTTTATTGCCGATAATGGCAGCGATAGTTAGATACTTTATTATTTTGGAGGAGGTATCCCAGGTTACGGTATATCATCTTTTGTTTGGTATTTTCTCGTAAGTGGTAGTAACCAGTATATCCTTTTTCTTATCTCTTTCTCGTCTAGTCTCAGTCAGTTAATTACTATGGCCGAGAGGGCAAAGCTTAGGCAACTCCTCAGGGACGAAGCGAGAGAAGAAGGTTTGGACGGAGAAGAAGCGAAAGCTTTTGTCAGGGACGAACTTGACAGATATGATGCGGAGAGGAAAGCAGCGGAAGCGAAGGAGAAAGAAGCCGCAGAGAGAGAACAGAAGAAGATGGATGAGGAAATGGAAATCCACAGGATGCAGCATGAGGAAAGAGAGAAGGAGAGACAGCGTGAGGAAAGAGAGAAGGAGAGACAGCATGAGAAAAGAGAGAAGGAGAGACAGCATGAGGAAAGAGAGAAGGAGAGGGAGGAAAGAGAGAGAGACAGCATGAGTTGGCTCTTAAAGCTCTCGAATTCCAAAGTCGTGGTGCTGCCTCTACCTCCAGCAATGGAGAGTCTTCTCCTCATTCTTCCTTAACTGATCCTTCTAACACTCAATCTCTTCAACTCAACGCTATGTCTTTCACTCTTGAGTTTTTCCATTGTTCGAATGAGAAGATTGACATATGGTTTAAAAAATTTGAGAAAATTGCAACTTTGTACGGTTTAGAGAGGTCGCGTTGGAATATGAAGCTTTCTCAGGCGTTGAAAAGCAGTGCGTATGATGTTTACGCCAAACTGGAGAGCAGCCAACAAGACAACTATGATGTGTTGAAGAAAGCGTTACTGGAGCGCTTTGAAATGAATGCTCGCAAATTTCTGCAACTGTTTCGCAACAGCAGGAAGGAGGGCTCTGAAACTTTTCAGCAGTTCTCATCTCGTCTAAAGGGATATCTGACAAAGTGCCTTGAGCTTTCACAGCTCCCCTCTACCTATGAAGGTCTGGAGGAATTTGTTTTAACAGAACAAATAAAGAACACTTTGTCTGCTGATACCCGGAGATTTTTAGCTGATCAGGGTGCAGAAAAGCTTGAAGACATCTTGGAAAAGTCTAAGCGTTATCAAAATGCGCTGGCTGAATTACCGGCCTCAAAACGTAAACCGACAGAAGAGCATTTTCGGAAAAATAATCTAGATTAATCTTCTCATGCTTCTCATGCTTCTAATCAGAATAACCGTAGAGAAACTGGACCTCAAAACCCCCCTCCTGAAAAATCTAAGTTCTACAAAACCAAGTACCC
The DNA here is from genome assembly GCA_024509875.1 of Oreohelix idahoensis. Taxonomy (NCBI): domain Eukaryota; kingdom Metazoa; phylum Mollusca; class Gastropoda; order Stylommatophora; family Oreohelicidae; genus Oreohelix; species Oreohelix idahoensis. The sequence goes on from JAMPIV010015511.1 coordinate 626,486, forward strand.
CAGCAACCACAGTAAACAGTCTGATCAACCCGACCGTCCTTCATGGCAGCGTAGCCAGAAAGGACAAGGCGGCAAAGGGAGAACCCCTGAGCACGGGACATATGATCAGACCGAGCACACCGAGCCTAAACGCATCGGATGCTTATTAACAGTCTCGCAAGGTGGAATTATTGACAGTGATTCCAAACCTGTTGGGGATAGACCCTCAACGCGAGGTACTGTTACATTGAACGGTTCTCAAAGTCTTTGTTTATTTGACACGGGGCTTTCTTATGATTGCATTGTTGCCAGAAACCTGGTTAAACCCGGTCAAGAGACAGGAGAGACCGTCCAACTTTGTGGAGTTCGTAAGAGTGATGCACCTACAGCGCTTCCCATCGCATTGGTGGAGATCCACTCTGATTTTGTCAGAGGCGAGATCAAAGTGGCTGTTATGGATGACCCCATCTACCCAGTCATACTTGGCGGTAGATACGTGTGTATTGGGAAACCGGAAGAGCCGATTGTGGCAGCAGTAACTACAAGAGGGCAAACCAAGAAGGAACGGAAGCCTGCGCCTAATTTGTTACCTATGGAACTTAAAGAAGCGCAACAAAAGGACCCTACTTTGGCACCCTGCTTTAGGAAACTGCCCATGGCTAAGGAACCCAGACCGCACGGGGATATTTTTTCTAAGGATGGCGTACTTTATCGCAGAACGGGCAAGCCTGACCAAGGTTACAACCAGCTCCTAGTACCGAAACAGTACAGAAGCCAAATCCTAGAAATGGGGCACTCTCTTCCCTTCAGCGGACATATGGGACAGAACGCCACAAACCAACGGATAACCACTCATTATTGGTGGCCAGGAGTAAATACTGATATTATCAGATATGTCAAATCCTGTTCCCAGTGCCAGTGGGTGCCACCCAAGCAACGGACACCCCCAGTCTCGTTGGGTGAAATGCCAATAGTGGGAACACCATTCGAACGGGTTGTGATCGACATTTTAGGACCCTTAGAAAGGACTAAAAGAAGGAACAGGTTTATCCTGACCTTAGTCGATACATGCACTTTATGGGCAGAAGCTATCCCGCTAACATGCGCAGATGCCAAGCATGTCGCAGAAGCCCTCGTGCAGATTTTCACTCGGTTGGGATTCCCTCAGCAAGTGTTGACGGATAACGGATCTCCATACCGAAACCTGTTGATGGGTGAGATCGTTAAGATCTTGAGGGACCAGCACATCTACACTAAGCCTTACACTCTGGCCAGAAATGGGCTAGTAGAACGTGTTAACGGAAACCTCAACATAATGTTAAGTAAACTGGCACAAGTGAAACCTGAAGACTGGGATTGTTGCATTCCGGCAGCTTTATTTGGCTACAGAGAATCTCCTCAAACTTCTACAAGATTTCAGCCAGCTACGCTTTTATTCGGCAGACCCATTAAGGGCCCGCTTGAAGCCTTACTTTGGTCGTTGACAGACCAGAAGGCTGATGAGGCAGTTGTCTCAGCAAGCAAATATGTGTCGGATTTAAAGGATAGTTTGAAACTAGGATGGGACCTAGCAACGACTAACTTTAAACGAGCACGCACAAAACACGCTAACCGATACAGGAAAGTCGCGAAAGAGAGAGAACTGGAAGCAGGAGAGAAAGTTTTGGTGTTGCTCTCTACCGGAAACAACCAATTGAAGATCGGATGGCAAGGGCCGTTTACTATCCTGAAAAAGATTTCTAAGGCTAACTACCAGATCTCTTTTCAAGGAAAGGAGAAGGTTTTCCATTTAAATCTGTTAAAGAGATACGTGGAAAGACCAGTGCCAACCTCCGACCATCTCCTGACGATCGCCAAAACTGACGAAGATGACGATAGTGGCAGGGAAATTCCACTGCAATCACACGAAATCTTTCAAAAATGTCAGAAGCAGCTACGCTCTTTCAAGCGCGCATGGGAGACATTCCCGAGAAAGGAAACTTTGGGAGTAGACTTAAGTAGGAATTGGAGAGAGATGGAGGGGGAGATGAGATGGAAGAAGACAGACACCCTGAAGCTACGGATATAGGAAATTTATTCCCATAACGTAGACATGGAGTGATTCCATATCTTAAAGGGGGGACGTTCTGTCACAGAGAGTTTATTGATCATAAATAGCCTATATCTTCTTCTTTTTCTTTCACCCGTATCCTCTATTTATTATCACTCTTTTATCCTTTTTGTGTTTTTCGCATTCGTTCGTTTGCGACTATATACATTACTATTTTCCCATTCTAACGTTTACCTGTTTCTTTTCTCAAAACTGAGAACGCAGTTATGACGAAACGTGTCAGCCCCTACACGAGACGCAGAGTGTTAGAATGCATTCCGTCAGACAGGGGAGCAGACAGCTGTCTACAGTTTCCCCTGGGACAGTGTTTCTTCGGCTAAGTTTCTGGGCCTGAAGTGTGAGAATTCACTCCGTCAGACATGATGAGGAGACATTTGTCTGGTAGTTTGCATCTGACATGTAGTTTCCAAGGTAGATTCTCAGTGTCAGGTGATATGACACTCAGCTCCACGGCCAGTTTTGGCGTAAGGTGCGAGAAAGCAAAGTGTCAGTTGGGGTTCTCAGGATGAGTTTCTCGGGGAGGTGTGAAAAACTGCTTCTGCACTGGAGATGAGTTGTCTGAGATTCGCAACTGACACGCGCTCTCTCGGTCAGTAGGTGGCAGTTACGGCATGCGTTTAGGTGTTAAACGTAAGTGTTAGGAAAGACGAGAGATTGCGGGGTTTTGGAAATAGGGCACATTCTTTGTGTGTGTTTCATATATCTTAAACGAGAGTTTGAGACTTAATTCACTCAGTAACTTCGCAGTCAAGACTAGAACAAGCCTTCGTTCGATTCCTAAGAATCTCTGTTAATAGAGATGGCATTTAGTTTGGTCGAAGTGGTTTAAGTTCTTAGTAGTTCTGTGTTGAGGTAAATATTATATATATTATATTCTAGTATTTTGTGAAGTGTTTAAAGTGTTAAATCGCTTATTTTATTTCACTAGTTAGATTTGGTGCCGAGCGCTTAATTTATATAGTCTGTATTGTTTTATAGTGACGAGTTACAGTAGAAAACAGAAATTATATTTCTAGCTTAAACTCAGTCGGCTATTAAGGAATTTAATTTTACTGCTAAAATAGTCAGACGAGAATAAATTTTTCTAACTAACTTTATTAATGCTAGATGCTTCATGAGTGGTGATGGAACGCGTAGGTATTCCTAATTCATGGTGATTGATTTTATGTATATAACGTATTTCACAGGAAAGTTTAAATGATAAGTCAAGCGGTACGCTTGCAGTTTTAAAATGTAAGTTATAATCCGAGTACGTAGCATGTATAAATATTTCATATGTGGTTTTTCTTCCCTATTCAGTGAATACTGGGGTAACCCAAAACTTTGCCGGCGTTTAGTACAGAGACATACCTGTGAGAAACATAAACAGTTTTATCTTTTAACCACGTGGGTTTACAAGTTAACACCTGTCTGACAGTGCGTGTGTTTTCATAAATAGACAGAGTATAACTCTCACTAACGGGTTTTATTAAAGACTAACTGTTTATATTGGGCCTTTGAGCCAGATCAGATTTTCTGCACAAACTCTATGTACAAATTTAGCCGTTGTGGCAAGTAACATATTAACGTCGGTAACATTCCGACGGAGTTTCGACTAGTGGTGTGGTGACCAAATATAGTCCTTTCCTGAAAGTAGACACCGATCTGACATTCCTCAATTCTAGAAACCTAAGCTATTGACACTGTGCTCGTTGTTAATGTTTCGTGCCTGGACAATTTTAATGTGACCTAAGCAGACATCCGAAAAATAAGAACACCCAAGGAGTCGTTCCCGGAAGCAGAGAATTCATCCTGTCTTTTTGGAACTGGGGATTTCTTGGTCAAAGACTGCCCTTGGCGAGTCTGTAGGTGAATGTCCTAAAAATTGTATTACCAGAAGTGGCTATCTAAGCTGTGAGTATGAACATGTGCACGTGTGCTCGGCTGAATGAATAAAGTGAATGCAGGACGGAGTGATTTTTTTATTGCTGTAATTGGGCACCCATTTTGCTATCTTAACTTTCTGTATGCAAGTATTGCTAATCATATTTCCCTTAAAATAGAGCAGAGATATCAAGTCTGTTCATACCTTAAGAAGGGGAAATATTAGACCTAATCCTATGTATCCTTGTTTCCTTGGGGCTATCAATTTCTGCCAACAGGACTGTGGGCATACTTCGAGGGATAAGATCTAACTGTGGGTCTATCATTTCTTGTAGAAATTCCTTGATTTTTTTATGACTATGTGTATATGCTTTGATGTAATTTCTATGTGTTGTGAAGAAATTTTAGATGATAATTAAAATTTCTCTTGAAATTAATCAGCGTGTTGGTCAGCTCGTTCTAGAATATTTATATAATCATTTGTTATAGTTTCCCAACGTCTGTACGTATAACTGTCGTCTTGTATGTGCGTGCACGTGAGTGGTTATATATATATATATATATATATATATATATATATATATATATATATATATATATATATATATATATATATGTGTGTGTGTGTGTGTGTGTTTAGACTGTCATCTACGACAATATCAAATTGTGTTGAGTGATCTAGTGACAAATCGCTTATTTTCATTTTACTAGTTAGATTTTTGTGCAGAAGAAATTAATATTAAGTCTGTTACATTCGCTAGTCGACATGTTACAGTGTAAAGCAGAATAAATGATAATTTCTAGCTTAAACTCATGCAGCTATAAATAAATTTAATTTAACTGTTAAATACTCAGTCGAGAATATTTTTAAAAATAACTTAAAATTGCACTGATTCATCATTGAGTATTGACGAAATACTTATGTATTTCTAATTCATGTTGATTGATTTTATGAATTATACCTTATTTCATGGGAGTTTTAAACGATAAGTCAAGCTCTCCGCTTGCAGTTTATAATGTAAGTTATAACCGAGTACATAGTATGTATAAGTATTTTATATGTTGTTTTTTCTTTATTCAGTGAAAACTGAGGTAGCCCAACTCTACCAGCGCTTTGTACGGAGAAATATCTGTGAAGAACAAAAACATTTTTTCTTAAAGACTTGGGTGTATAATATAAAACCTGTCTAGATTGCATTGGCATCCAGAACGACAGAGTACCCATTACATAAACTTGTTCTTTTTAAGATTTAATGAAGTAAAAGGGCCCATCGAGCCTGATTTAATTCTTCCAGAGAAAATCCTCAAGTACATTTCAGCCCTTGTGGCAAGCAAAATATTAATATCAGTAACATTCCGACGGAGTTTGACTAGTGGTGGTGTGACCAAATCAAGTCCTATAATGAGAGAAGGCACCGACCTGACATTCCTCATTACTAGAAACCTACGCTATTGACACTGTGCGCGCTGTTAACGTTCGTGCCTGGACAATTTTAATGTGACTTACACAGGTATCCATAAATAAGAATAACCAAGAAAACGTTCCCTGAAGTAGTGAATTCGACCCGTCTTTTTGGAACTGGAGTTATCTTGGCCAAGACTACCGTTGGAGAGTCGGTATGTGCATGTCCTAAAAATTGTGTTTCCAGAAGTTGCTACCAAAGCTGTATGTACGACTGAGAGCACGTGATCACGGCTGACTGAATAGAGTGAATGCAGGACTGAGTGATTCCTTTATTGTTGTATTTTGGTTACCCATTTTGCTGTCTTAAATTTCTTTATGCAAGTTTGTTTTGTTGCTAACAATATTTTTCCTTAGGATAGATCAGAGTATCCACGACTGTTCATACATTTAAAGGGAAATCTTAGACTAAATCATATGTATCCGTGACTCTTTGTGGCTATCACTTTTCTTCTAACAGGACTGTGGGCTATACATCGGGGGAAAAGATCATACCAATGGGTCTATCATTCTTGTAGCAATTCATTGACTTTATGACTATTTGTATATGTTTGATGTAATTTTATATGTTGTGATGGAAGTTTATTTTGATAATTAAACTTCACATTAAACTTAATCAGTGTGGCGGTCAGTTCGTTCCCAATTATCTATACTTTCATTGTCATAGTTTCACGTGTCTGTGTGTCTATTGTAGTCACTTATGTGTGTGTGTATGTGAGGAGTATATATATATATTAATATACATTATATTAGATTTGTCTGACTAATCTAACTCTGTTGTAGATGATAGGCTGACTGAGAGAAGCTTCTTGAGTGTCAGAGACAGAATCTACTATATTTCCTCCACCTCACTCGTGAAATCTATTTCTATTTTTTTCACGTCCCACTGAGCTATCGTTTATTTCTATGTCTATTCAGAAGGGACCAAACTAAGTCTTAATCACCTATCACAAATCTACGACATTGCGTACCATCAGTTCAAGGTCTTTCCTTGTCATCCTCACCATTTTCATTTCCTTGATCCTTGAACACCTGATCGCTAGCGCAGTGTAGTAACCATTACACCAGCGCGGCTCCCTATGCTGCACTTAAAACTGGTACCACTCTCTTCAGAATGCACTTTAGAAGCACACCTCAAAGCAATATTATAATTAAAACCAAAAAATAATTAAACCTTCCTAAAACGATTATCTCTAAACCCGACGAACTACGGTATTATTTTATTTCGTGACAGATACGTTCTTATTTATATAAAAATTTATGTAAGGCAGTTACGCCGTCAAAAAAAGTTTCGTGTTCCACCAAGGTTTTTTTTTAATCCCAGTCAGATTTGATTTCACGGCCGAGTGGGAATTGCTTCCTAATTGGCCTTCATTAAAAAAAAAATTTTTTTTCACATTCCGTGGAAATTTACAAAGCCATTTGCATTGAAACATTGACAATAGCATGAATATAAGTATAAAAATGAAAATGCAATGAGCAGCTGTTTAAAAAAAAACAAACAAACAAACAAAACAAAGAAAAAATGTTCATTCCTTGCACACAGTCATTTACACACTCTTTCTTGTACTCTAATAGTTATATATTGCAAATTTTGTAATGATAGTGTTGAAAAAACCCTATTTTCGACCGCTATTTGCCGACTTTCAATGCTGGTGGTCGTCGTGATAGTCCCAGTCCCCATAATTACAGGTTCCTTACACATTTGGTTGGTCGTAAATCTTCAACGTATCACAGCTCTCCATAGATACGCCGTCAAAAAATGTTTCGTGTTCCGATTTTCCACTGGCACAATTTAACGACCATTTTTTGAATGCTTGGCGGTCGTCACTGTCCACGTCCCTGTAATTACGGGTGCTGGATATTTTTGGTCGTAAATCTTCAACGTGTCACAGCACTCCATAGATGTAGAAACTGGGGCGAACAGCCGGGGTCAGCATTAACGTTTCTTTAGAACAATTTTTGTGTGGACACCCACGTATTCTACACGGTCTGCTGTTGACTTGTGCAAAATTATCATATAAAAAGCTAACTTCTGCATCATCCGTTTTAAAATAATAATCATAATAAAATAAATAAACTACACTTGTACATATGCATTAAAAATTTAAAAATAATAACAATGATAATAGATACATAGACAATAAAATAAAAATAATCTAAAGGCAAGCTTCTCTCTGCGGACCTGACAAAAGGGAGTATGAAACATTTTAAACATGCAAACACTCTCGCACGTGCGTGTACTTAAGATAAAAATATTGGGTGATGGAGAACCTCATCTTTAACGTTGTGCGTTTGGGGATGAGGAGGGAGGATGAGGATGTGTGTTTAAGGGGGTGGGGAAGTTAGGGAAAGAAAGAAAGAAAAAATACACATTTGTATATATATATATATATATATATATATATATATATATATATATATATATATATATATATATATATATATATATATATATATATATAACAGTGCCATAGTCATCTCGCCTGTTGTCCACCGCGATTTTGTCGTTATGTGGCAGCCATCTTTATTTACATCTAAAAATAGCTACATTAGTAATGCCGCTTACGGATAGCAGCCAATCAGAGAAGAGTAGCGTCAGGCTCTAGCGTCAGTTCAAATTCTTTATTCATTCTGGTCGCCGTCGCAGAGTGAGGACAAGCTTTGAGAGCTGATGTCAAGTTTAGGAACATGCCTAGGACTTGTAAGTAGATATAGTATTATTCTCCAACATTCTCAAGTCTTTACAGTGTTTGAAAGGATATAGGATATTAGGTTTACCATCTTTGTGCCGTAGTATTTTAAATAAGTATATATTTAATTCTGTGGTGTTGTATTTCGCGTGCGGTTGATGTTATCCAAATCTATTCGAAAAAGGCGTGGGTCGATGTTCAGGAAATATAACACGTAGCCGCTACTAGAACTGGCATATTCAGTTATTACATTTGTGTAAATGAAATTTAATGGTTAAGTATCTCCATATTGTTTGGGGTCCAGGAAACCTTCCATGAGCTTATGTAAATCCGACACGTAGTTGGTTTGAATAATATTTAATTGTGGCGCGATTTAGACTGTTATATTTATTAACTACGGTGTGGATGCCGAAATAGTTTATTTTAGTGTGGCGAGTGCTGCAATTTATTATGTTACAGCTTACTAGATAAAGTCCTTTGCTTTTTCAGTAATATTAGACTGATAATGTGGTGTGAGTAATAGTAAGATCGGCAATAGCTAGTTGGTATTAGCTTTCGTAGTTTCCTAGTCTTTTATACTGTGTAAAATCTCTATTGGTTATTTGTACCGCTTTAAATAGCTTTGCTAAGCCATTATTTCTATAATAGTTAGTATTATAATGAAAGGTTACTATAGAATGTACAGCCACGAAGCTAAGCGGGGGTTGTTAGGGTGGCTGTATGCTGTTCTCGTAAGATGACGTTGTGATAAACGAGCGCAAAGGCCTCGTTGCTCCATCTTTTCCTACATTTTTCATTGCTCTTTCAACCCATATTTGCGACCCACATTTGCTATTTCGTCGTTGTGATTACTCGCGACCGGTATCTAGAGAACCACATTTGTTCTTTCATCGGGGGAAATAAAAGTCCTTTGATTGAGTCCCCATGCCTGACATTATCGTTTGAAGCTTACATTGCATCGTAATAAATCTGGTGAAAACACATATGGTCATCCTAATCAAACATCTGGGCATGCTGTAATTTCTGTGACACCACATTGGACGCATGGAGTCGCGGTAGCATAGTGGTTAGTGCACTGGCTTCCTAGCGCAGTGGTCTATGGTTGGATCCCCAGATGAGGCGGGAATTTTTTAGGCCACAAACGGCTCCTGGGTCGACCCAGCCCCAAATGGGTACCAGAGCAACTCTGGCAAGGTTAAGGCGGCCGGCGTGATGCCAACCACATCATCCCTCGTGTGCCGACGGTCAAGATAATATGGGCCTAACACCATATTCCCAATATGCCTCAATGGGCGTGTAACGGGTTCCTTTACCTTTTTTACATTGGACGCCCATATTGGCCAGGGGAAAACGTCTCATGCTGTAATGGTGTTATCTTAGGTCGGCCGCTGTTCAGACAAGCGTTGGGTTACCACATTGGACGCCCACCTTGGCCAGGTGAACAATAAACAATCAGAGGTCAAACTACACCCACGTTTGGACTGACAGGGGACAAGAGCGATCCTGTGAATGAGTGACCAGAGGGGCCATTAAGGATTGGTTGGTATGGGCGGAGCTGTACAAGAAACCCATATTGGACCGGCAGAAATATAATCTACTGCGTAGCTTGCAAGAGGAAGGAGTCCAGTTTTTTACATTGTGAGGAAGAGATTAATCCCAAAAACGCCTAGCCTAATACACGTGTTTATTCAGAGTGGATATAATTCAGTTCTGTGATGAATTGTGTTCTTAAAGGATTTTGCGAAGGGAAAAGAAGGTTAGTAGATCTTATACTTATTAATACATTTTCTTATTTTTGTTTATTTTAACCTCACAACTAAAATGTGCGGAAGATAAAGTTTCAAATAATTCTTGGCATAACTGATTAATAAAATCAGAAGATTTTCCTAGAAGATGATAGGATGATAGGAGGTAATTAATAGTTCATACGTCACCTTCATCATCATCACAGTCTCCCATGCGCACACACTCTCATGCACAAGATATTTAACATCATTAGAATTGAACTCAGAGAGAGAGAGAGAGATGAATAATGAGCAGTAGTTTAAATGCAAGTCAACCAGTGATGTTAAATGTGAAAAACTTACGAAGACTTTTGTGTGTCTTCAGTTCATCAGAAGTCTGAGTCTACACGCAACGTGTCTGACGTCTAACCAGAAATAAGTTATCAAAAACTGACATTTGGCTAGCAGAATTCGCCATAGGACATCTTTCATTCCTCAATTAAAAAGGAATATTGTCTCACCCACAAGTCAGAAGGTGGACGCAGCATTTTTCGTCACCATATACTGCTTGCTCACAAGTTCAATACATCGTTATCACAAGTTCAATACAGAGTCATCATAAATTCAAATCACTCGAAAGATCATTATTATCTGAAGTCAAGCAAAAGAGCTCAAAAGAGGAATCGCTTTGATGAAGCAGAC
>JAMPIV010015513.1:0-29897 GCA_024509875.1 Oreohelix idahoensis
TGGAAGATCCTGCTAAGTGAACAGCAAACAGCACAGAGGTGGAAGATCCTGCTAATTGGAATGCAAACTGTAGAACAGAAGTGGAATATCTTGCTAACTGGACAGTAAAAAGTAGATCAGAGGTGGAAGATCCTGCTAACTGGACAGCAAACAGTAGCCCAGAGATCGAAGATCCTGCATACTGGACAGCAAATTGTACACAGGTTGAAGATCGTGCTAATTGGAATGCAAACTGTAGACCAGAAGTGAAAGATCCTGCTAAGTAGACAGCAAACAGTAGCATAGAGGGCAGAGATCCTGCTAACTGGACAGCAAACTGTAGATCAGATGTGGAAGATCCTGCTAAGTGAACAGCAAACAGCACAGAGGTGGAAGATCCTGCTAATTGGAATGCAAACTGTAGAACAGAAGTGGAATATCTTGCTAACTGGACAGTAAAAAGTCTAGTTGATGTCATCAGTTCCATATTTGTCATCTTGTCAAACCACTTCAATTCTTCTATTTGACTGGCACTTGTCTAGTTGATGTCATCAGTTCCATATTTGTCATCTTGTCATACCACTTCAATTCTTCTATTTGACTGGCACTTGTCTAGTTGATGTCATCAGTTCCATTTGTCATCTTGTTCTTCAATATTTGTCACTTGTCTTGTCAAACCACTTCAATTCTTCTATTTGACTGGCACTTGTCTAGTTGATGTCATCAGTTCCATATTTGTCATCTTGTCATACCACTTCAATTCTTCTATTTGACTGGCACTTGTCTAGTTGATGTCATCAGTTCCATATTTGTCATCTTGTCAAACCACTTCAATTCTTCTATTTGACTGGCACTTGTCTAATTGATGTCATCAGTTCCATATTTGTCATCTTGTCAAACCACTTCAATTCTTCTATTTGACTGGCACTTGTCTAGTTGATGTCATCAGTTCCGTTTTTTCATCTTGTCAAACCACTTCAATTCTTCTATTTGACACAAGCACCCATTTATGGAGCGACCATTGACAGATGGTCTCTTACAGCACAGGTGCCAGGCTCCAATCATGGTACTAACATGCTGTAAATGGGTACCTGACAATGAGTTAGGGAAGGAAAAGGCAGCAAGTAAGAGAACTGGTCACCCCCTCCTCTCGATGCTGGACCTAGTATAGTGGTCTCTAACACTTCACTCCCCTATGACAGTATCTGCTTGTCGCAAAATTGGTTTCAATACATTGCAAACATGGCTTCGTGTAGTTTACAGACCATTCACCGATCGATTGTCACAGGGCCGGCCGCTTACAAAATGGCGGTGTATCGACAAAATGTCGATGAGACATCGGCAATGATAAATAAGAGCATAATGGAATCATTGTGAAAAGGATTTCACCTTTTAGTCCAGTAGAGGATTGTGTATAACTGTATATAAGGAAAAACAGTAGGAAGTTATCATTTACGGAGATATATGCGTATTACGGCGGTCTACAGTTAAGCTGAAAGCCTGTAAACCCACTTCTGTTCTAAATACTAAAATCAACATATAACAGTTTGTGAAATTACATGGATAGGATAATAGAGATATATCGGCTGTATAAACAAGATAGGATGGAACAGTATGGATAATATATAAGCCGAGGATGAGACGGGGAAAGTTTCAGGCAACGCACAGATCGGGTGTAATCGCTGTTTCGGAAAGGGATGTCAGCCCGAGTCTTAAGCTGTGACGTCAGTGCCCTCCGATACGTCCGCCAGAGACTTATAAATAGCGGATCGGTAAACTGAAAGGACACACATGGAAAGCCGGTTTGAGACAGACTGGAGGCAGAGTTTCGCCACTACCCATATACCATATGAATTGTGAGCGGATCGCCAGAAAATTTTTCAGTCCAGTATCTGAAGTCTGAGGGTAAGCGAAATTATGATACTACCGTGTATAATATTTTTTATTTCAGGTTCGTATAGACTTCACAAAATATGCACGTAGAATATTCATTGATATAATGTAGTTATTTTTAATATGATCTAAACATGCGCTATGTGGATGATTGTTGCTTGTACAAAAACTAATCACAACTAGCCCCACAGCCAAATGTAGATAACATCTATCATAGTAAATGCTGTATCTCGTACGAAGATAAAGGCAGTCCCATGGCAGAGATTGTCATAGGCAAATGAAGTGTTAGAAGCTTCATCATGGAAGATACCGCTTTTACGAGGTTAGGTGACTAGTTCCCTTCCTCGCTGCCTTTTCCTTCCCTAGTTTGAGTGCACAACTAAGTGCCCATTTACAGCTGGTAAACTGGAGTGTTTCACAGCCAGGTTTCAGTTTCAAAACTATGTAGTTGTACTACTGAAGAAAGCAACCTGATCGTTTGGTCAGTCGGGCACTCACTTTATCTATTTGTGTATTAATTTTGTGTAGATGCTAGGAATGGCATCAGTATTTAAATTTGTACCTGATATGGTTTGGAAAGATCAAGTTATAAATAAGTAAAGGATGTACAGGAGCGGAATAAACCAGATGATGTTTATTACTGATAATGTAAATATTAATTCTGTATCATTGAAATGATGTTACTTACTATGACTGTATAACTTTGACATCTGATGACTGACTAGTCTGACTTATGTGCTAGTCAGTTACAATTAATTGAAATGTTAATACTTCTGTATCACTGAAACAATGTCCTTACTTACTATGATGGTATAACGGTGACATCTGATGACTGACTGGTCTGACATCTGTGCTAGTCAGTTACAAGTCTAGCCAGATACTAGCCAAGGCTGATATGATTTTTCAGGTTCCATGAAATAACTCAAATCAGACTGTCAAGTATCAGAAGCCTGTGTTGTTCATCAGAGGCAATCCCACAAAAGTGCAGGACCCCAAAGAGTGAACTTCAACTGGTCATTGGCATCCCTAGTGCTGGGTCTACCAATACTAATATATACAACGGACAGTGCCGCGGCAGCAGTATCCAGATGTTCAGAAAGTGTCACTTAGGACACTGACCACCAAAAGATATGAAACAAACAGCAATAGTTGTGAGATAAAACAAATCTACAACAGTAGTCAACCAGTAGGGAATTCAGTCAAATGAGGACAGAAATGTGTAAAGTCAGAGGACTAAAAGAACAGTGATACAAAAAAGTGATCCCAGTTTTCATTAACTTTATTGTTCAAGATCCTGAAGTCTTAACAGACAATAATAATAACTGTGTGAATATTTAAAAAAAAAATAGATTTTAATGCTCTTTTCCAACTAGCAGAAATAGAATATTAGTGTAAATATTAAAATATTTTAACTGTACCTGAGGAATTATTCACTTCTTACATCTGTGGTTACAGTGAATGTTCATTTTAATTATCCCCTAGACAATAAGTAATCATAAGATAGTCACAGGGAGGAGACACCTTAAATCCTGGTACAACCTCTTACCAACTGGCCAGGGTTTTCACAGTCTGACTATTTCTATGATATCCATACACCAGTGCTTATTTCTAAGACTGGGGTATTACTTGTAAGACCAGAACTCTTTACTGGCATACTCTCCTGGTAGCATATGAGATACCTGGATTCTTACATAGATAAATAATTTTAAATAACCTCCTGCTACACTGCTATAGGACTACCTATCGATTTAGCCATTTATGAAAGTGTAGTATTTTGGTTGTTATTGTTGCCCATGTTTCACAGCCATACAAAAGAACAGACTTCACATTTAAACTGAAAATTCTGATTATACTAATAAATTTAAAAAAAAAAAAAAATTTTCAAACAGGTAAAGAATATGGGGGGTGGGGGGCATTCAGTATGGTAATTATGAATTAACATTTTCAAAACACTATTAGAAGACAAAAAATGCAACAGTGAACAAACGAACAAACTTTATTTTCAAAGGGTTGAGAATTGGGCACATTCTACCCTTCCTTTCTCTCACCTTTTATTTATTATCACATGCACTTTACATATCAATGTCAAGGAATTCAACGTTGTCAAGTCAAATAAAATAGCACATTCATATTAACATTAACTACTTATAAGCATGACACTGAAGTATGGGGGTTGGAGATGGAGAGGGAGTCTTTGGTACTAATGGATGGGATTTCGAACAGATACCAATATTTTCAGTCACTTCGAACAGCAAGCTGTCGTTTGAGATGGTAAGATCGAAATATGAAGAATATTTATTTTGGCTTGTGATATAGTGGTGTATTGGGAGATAACCTCAGGTTCTCGGTGATGGCTTCTGGGTTTCAAGCACTTTCATGACCAATTATCTTTAAGTCGATACATTTGGATTTTTTTTTTTTTTTTTAAATAGAAATTTCCATGTTCTGTATTCTTAGACAATAATTCTTCACAGAAATGTACAGTTCAAGCATTCAATGTAAACATGACAGGAACAAAGTACATCTGGATACTTGGCCAACTAATAATCATGGTTTTTTTATTTGGCTGAATAATTTTACAGGCAGTAAATTGTACATTTGAACTTGGTACAGGAACATCAAAAAGTTTAACATCATTTGCTGGTAACAATTCGTACTGTGATAATATGATTTGATCTACTACCATGATGATTTCCAATTTATATCTGGACAGTCTTAATATCTTTGTATGCCACACTGACACATTGTGAATCAAGTATCTTCACTGAATATGCACTATTACTTCATGTTCTTAATCCTGGTTAATTATGTCTTCTGGTTTACTATTTAAAACTGCAGTAGTACTCAGAATCACATCTAATGGTGCTATGTAAGCTGGCCATACTTCTCTTAGTGTAATTGACATCAAGGACTGCTCCTACAAGATGACTTGAGTTGAAGTTCTCAGTATAATAACATTCCTTCAGAGTCAGATTTAGTTTTGTTTAGTTCACCTGACCTCTACACCTCACGGTAGAAGGGGAACGACTAAGTAAGTAAGTAAGTAGTTCACCTGACTTTTCCAGCATTAATGTTTCAGCAGTTCTAAACCTGCAAAAATGGTTCAACTTACTGCATATAAGAATAGTCACATGATGTTCCTGAAAATCTTGACCATCACTTTAAAATTGATTCTAGGCCTATACATTATTTGCACCACGGGCTGATCACCCGTTTGCCAGTCACTTCGATTACGGAAACAACAGCAGATGGATTGATTTGCCGTTGCCCTAAAGACGCCAATAGGCGTGATGGGAAACAATGGCAAAGAAAACCTATCTGCTGTTGCCCTAAGACGCCACTAGGCGTAATGGCCACTGACTGCTTTGACGGTCGGTGGCTAAGGACGGAAGAAGAAGAAGAAGACATTATTTGCACTGCTTCGTGAATCGAATGTCAAAAAGAAAAAAAATTCTTTTAAATAGCAATATCTCGCAGTAACATGTCTTACTTAGAAGTATCACAAAGTCTAAGTTTTACAAAGGCCTGCAGACAAATCTGCTTTGCGATATCTCGCTGCCTGACATAGTTCTTAACACTTCAAAATCTGTAGGAGGTCTCTTTAGGATGGAGTATGAACTCGATATATTTTTTTCACCATGAAATCAATTCCTACACTTTGATTGGTATAACCTTAGCTGTCACGCCAATCAAAAATAAACATTTCAGTTACATTTTTGTAGGCGATCTGCCCGAGTTATGCAGCAGGTATTTCAACAAGTTATTTTTAGCCTGTTAAGGCACGAAAGTTAGCGTCCTTACAGCTAATTTGCAAAGACTGAAAATGGCTTTATTTTGAACACAAAACCTATAAACTCCAATATCTTCTGATAACTTTAACCTATAATATTTTTTTTATCTCTTACTTTTTTTTTAAAGATAAAGTTTTGGCGAGGCGCGTCCCGTTCAACCTAGTTGGTTATATTAGGGCGTATGTCCAAAGATAAAAGACCCTTAGGTCTGTAGTATACGCTTATCCTTTTTTGTCTTGTCTTAATGTCCAAATATAGACCAAACATGATATTTTTGTGGAGTCTGGTTTCAAAGTTGTGATTATTCTTTATTATGCCTGTGGCCTGCTGTGGTGGTTCCACTACTCTGCTAATTTCCATCTATTTTCTTAGGGGTTTACATTCACGGTCCCATTACGTGCCTTTGCCCAGGAAATGTATACCGGAGCTAGACACTTCAATGTACTATGAAAAATAAGACACTTATAAAAGTTTCATCAACAATGATAATGCCTTTGTGTGGTCAATACTTCCATATGAACAAGCACATAAATTAATAATTCTCAACAATGTGAGAAATTCTTATCTAAATCCATTCAATATACATCAACCATTTAGTGGAGGTCAAACATATGAACTGTTGGCTATCATTGGGCCCAACAGTGAAAAGAACCCAGATTATCAAGTTTTTATTAACATCCAGTATGTGAATGCAACAATATCAAAGCAAAATCAATTATGAACATTGACATCATCAACAATATTATAATAGTGTGATAGCTATCCATATACTATGGAATGTATATGACCTGAATAGCAAATTCTCAATATTGTCAAGCATGTCCATGTAAGCAATCGATTATTAACAGTGACATTTTCTCCATTATGTTGATAAAGTGGTGGCTATGCTGCTTGTACATACAAATCTCAATTCTCTCAAATATAATTTGTATTCAACACAATGTATGTCCGTATTTCTATATAGGAGACTGGACTAGTCAGTTCTGATTCCAGGTGACTGGAATAGTCATTTCTATATAGGTGACTGGAATAGTCAGTTCTATATAGGAGACTGGAATAGTCAGTTCTATATAGGAGACTGGAATAGTCAGTTCTATATAGGTGACTGGAATAGTCAGTTCTATATAGGAGACTGGAATAGTCAGTTCTATATAGGAGACTGGAATAGTCAGTTCTATATAGGATACTGAAATAGTCAGCATATTATGTTAACATTACAATGTTCTAACTTTTATGTATACTCTTGACCATGAATAACGAAAGAAGATTGTTAGAATAAGCATTCAACAGTAGGAATGTCAAACAAAGAATGGTGGAAACTAAAATTATTGTCCACAACATATTTACAATGACACCAAGTATTCCAACACATTCCAGCAAGCATAATGGATTAAAAAACTGAGCGTGAAATATACTAAATTATTTACAGTCTTGTGGGGGCTGTTCCTTGTATGACTAACACTGGGATCTGATGATTCCATTTTTGTTCAGCAATTACTTCCAAAGCGAAAGGGGTGGGGGTTGGTGTCTTCTACATAGAAGTGGATTACTTGAGACCTGATCAGGAGTATTTAACTCTGTCGTCTGGATACACTCGACTAGAGTTTCCTTATCATTTCTAATTCTATTCTTAGTATATTGACCTCTATTAACAGATCCTTTCTTATAACAGCAATAATAATGATAAAGGCAAAAACGCATGGAATTGTAAATCTATTTGTCCATTTAGTACGAGTATCGATATTCTCGACTTGTAATTTGTGTAACATATCATTCATGTCTAACGTTGGCATAGTGGCCAAGTGAAAATGGAATATCTATACGAGTCACTAGTGTAATATTATCTGTAATCAGTTTCCACACTACAGTGTCAGAAACATTCAAGTCAGCGAGTAAATTGAGTGGCTGTATATTATGAACAGTAGTACTAGCAAATGTATACGAAGCATCAATTCAAAATGTATCACCTATTAATGAGCATTTGTGATTAACAGTGAATATGTGAACTGGGTGAGGAACAGTAAGACTGTTATAATTATTATTCGCAAAACAACGTTTTTGTGTAATAATCTTGAGGCAATATAATATTCATACAATACCTAGCATAACCACATACATGATGTTCTGATTACTATTTGACCCTGTGATATAAGTCTGGATGAATCGAACTAATGTGGATAATGCCTTGTCCATGGGCACATGTGATACTGGTATTGTATGGATTTTAGACGAGATGGGGACCTAGGTATTGGTAACTTCTGTGGGAGAAACAACATACGTACTGTGAAGAATGGGGGCATTCTGATATCACCTTTGGGATGATGACTGGTTTCTGATCATTCTTGCAAAGTTGTAAAACATGTGCCTTAGTGATGTCTCTTTCCTCATTCCAAATGATGAAAGTCGTGGGGGATGTACATTGGATAACTGTATATCCATCTCTCCATTTGTTATCAAACTTTGAGTCACTGATGTGATTTCTATAATACTCATGATCTCCTGCATTAAACTCATGTAACGTAGCGTTCTGGTTAACATTCTTTGTCTTCTCAAATGCTCTATGTGCATTTCTGTGAGCTAATGTGTGCACATGATGTTTTCCTGTAGTATGATCTCTATGGGATCCTCTCCAAGGTACAGATGACGTAGTTTGAGAAGATTGTCCAGTGGAAAAGTGGGTTTCCGAACATACAGGAGGTAGAAGTGTAATCATGACATTTCTTGAATGGGGGCATGGATGGGTTTCATAGAACGTATTCTGCAGGTTCTACAATTTGAGACATATAACTATATCTTTATGTAGTGTTGGTCAACGGTATCGTCTTCATATCACATCTAAGGTTTTGTCTCTTCCAACATGTCCATTGTTATCATGAAACTGTTTAAGTATTCTCTATACAAAATGTGTGGAGATACATTTCCTAAGTATGATCTCACCCTTAGAGTCTACAAAACAGAGCTGGTCATTCATTATCTTCTGGTATCAGCGTATAATGTTTTACTTTTGATGGATCTTGTTGTAACTGGGTAATGATCTTTCGAAGTGTCTCATCTTGTAACTGCTCATCCTAAACTGAATGGTTTCCTGAATTCTGTATTCCCCATGAGTGTCTTCTGTTTCTTCTGTGGGCTCAAAGGGTTTGAATAAATAATGTTGATCTCCTTAGTATTATCAGCAATATGAGGTTGACTTTGTGTCTTCCTTTTAAGTGTTGTTCGTAGATGGACATGAATCTGGATATGGTATTTGTGAAAGCAAATCTGCACGTGTTAGCTGTGCCTGGAGTATGTTCAATTTTGGTGTCGTAACTTTGGATGTTGAGGGCCCATGTTTGTAATTTCCGAGGTTGTCTGGATGTTTTTGAAAGCCAATTTTTAAGAGGCTTATGATCAGTTCTGATGGTGAACGGCATTCCTCAGAGGGTGAAATTGAACTTTTGAATGGTGTAATGGATGGCAACCTTATGACAATTTTCATCCCATCTAGACCTTGCATACTTTCTTGTAAGGTTAATAAGTAGCTCAGCAGCACGAGAGAAATTCACTACATGTTGGCAAAGTACCCATCATACGATAAATCTGCGATGACAATTTTCATCCCATCTAGACCTTGCATACTTTCTTGTAAGGTTAATAAGTGGCTCAGCAGCACAAGAGAAATTCACTACATGTTGGCAATAGTACCCATCATACGATAAATCTGCGAGTTGTATGCACTGTGGTGTGTCTGGGCATGTTTCTAATGCTTGTACCTTATCATCTGGGCATATACCTACTCTGAATCCAAGATATTTGGTTTCTGTTCGCAATTTTAGTTTGATATGATGTTGGCATAGTCGATGTCTATGGATCCTGAAGTGTGTATCAATATATCATCAATGTATGCTAATGCAAATGATTGCACACCTTTGAGTACCTTGTCGATGAGTGACATATAGGTTGCTGGGCTTCCTGTAAGTCCAAAAGACATAACATTTCAAGTATAAGATCTGATATGAGCGCAAAAAGTAGACGACTTTGCATTTCTGACATTGGGATACACCAAAAACCTGATCTGGCGTCAAGTGTTGTAAACCAGTCAGAGTGTACTAATGTTGCTAAAATGTCATCAATTCTTGGTAATGGGTACGAAATAGTCTTGGTAATTTTGTTTAATGCTCTGTGGTCACAGCAAAAATGATTTGATCCATCTATCTTTTTGACAATTACAATGGGTGAAGACCACTCAGAGCGGGATCTCTCAATTATTCTAGCCTCCAACATCTCATTTATTGCCTTCTCTACCATTTCTTTGTTCTTCAATGGTGTGTGGTATGGCTTAAGATGAATGGGAGAGTCAGTAATGGTGGGTATCTCCATGGTAACTGTTTGTTCTTTCTAACTCAAGATGTGACAGAGTGAAGACATCCTGGTGCTTTTGCAGAAATGATTGCATTATCGTTATCGTTATGTGAGACTCTGAAGTGTTGATCTGGTCAATAAGAGAATGTATCCAGTTTGGATCAATGTTTGTCTTCCGATGAGAATAATTTGATCTATGTTCATATGCTACCTGCTACCGTGTGAGAGTTGTTGGCACATTGTAAGGCACTGACAGTATGATTTCTTCTGTGATTTGCACGTAAGTTGTAGACATAATCAGTTTCTCATTGTAACCTTATGAGAGTTCCATGAGTGAGTAATATTTCCTCTTGATTTCCCAAGTCCAACATGACTTATAAGAATTGGATGATTTGGGATACTTGTGGTGCTGTAACGTTTCCACATCTAATGGCTTGAAATTTGGAGTAATGGTCAACATTCTGTAAAGTGTCGGTAATATGTTGTAATGCAACCATAGTTGGATCAATGGGTAGGGGCATGTCATGTGGTTGTACATGATGTTGTGGTACTTCATGTGGTTGGAGTACAGGAACCTGTTTATCTCTTGTTGCATGGGGTGTGGTAATTTAACAGTCTTTGCTTGTGCCATTTTGACGTAATTATATGTATGCGAAGTAACTGTGTACTACAGATAAATATTGGCATCTTATAAAATACGTACTAATTAGAAAATCCTAAAATTTATGTAAGCAACAATAAAATCATGCTGGTAATAATAAAAAATAAGTTTACAGAGGCAACAACAAAATAACAATATGGTACAAGAATCAGAACAGCAAAATAACTATGGGTTACAAAACAAGAAAAGTTAACAACGATCAGTGTTATCAAATAAATGTGATATATATAATCACAATAAGTTATACATAAGTATAAAATGATAATCCATAATAATAATTTTACATACAATATGACAGATACACAGTAAAACAGTTCAAATTTATATAGAAAAAATTATGGGACCATTTACAAATTAAATATAAGTGGTGTTGGAAACTGAAAATGAAAAGAAACTATTAAAAGACTGGACAATCCTAAAAGAAATCTATGGAGAAAAAATGTTTGTAACTGTGGATCAATTATTAATGGCTGAGGTCCTTGAGGCATGATGCGCAACATAAGACTCTCAATGTCTCTCAGCCTCTCATGCTCAAGCCTACCTCACCTACAAGCAGCAGACCCTGTTCTTCCCAGTAATCCAGCTGAAGGTTGGAGGTTTCAATCCCTAGCATGAAGCTGGATGGGACAGCAGTTGAGGTTCAGGCGAAATTATTTTCCAATCCAATTGGGACATTGAAGAGGTGCTGAAGTCGTGGATACTGGGCCAGAAGGCACACCGGAAACCACAGTATCACGCAACGAGTTTTTTTTTTTCTATGGATGAGTACACCGTCAAATAAATCTCGTACTGCTGCTCACCCTGTGGAGCTCCACCAGGCAGGTGCAGTGCCAGGCTCTGAGCCTCGACAGAGCCCACTCTCAGCTACTGGAGGACCCTCTAGTGGAGTTGTTGCCTCAATGGGCGTGTAACAGGTTCCTTTACCTTTCTAAAGCATAGGAGATTCAGCAATGTTTTTCTTGGTACGCTAAATGTTGAACAATATCGTGTTTACTTTCCACCCAGAAGGGTCACCTTGTTAGGAACGGCACCAATTTGGTATCTCATGGCAGGGTGAATCCTGAACTTCTAAATCTTTTCATTGTGACTGTCTTGATTTTTATGTTTTTCTTTTATTGTAGCTATTGAAGTACGGGGGTCGGAGATGGAGAAGTCTTCATTTTTTATGGATGGGATTTCCAACATCTGCTAATATTTCCAGTCACTTCGAATAGCAAGCTATCACTGGGGTGGTAAGATCAAAGTATGAAGAATATTTATTCTGGCTTGTGTTGGTAGATAACCTCAGGTTCTCAGTGATGGCATCTGTGTTTCAAGTAGTGACCTATAGGAAAGTATTTATTATATTGCACAATTAATATTGCTTTTCTTCTTTTTAAACAAAAGCATTTTACTGCACATATAAAACTACTGAATTATTTTTAAATAAAAGCAATTTATTACATAGGCGATTGATCATTTCCCAAAAATATTTTAAACATTTGAAAGTTGAAATGATAAAAGATAACATGTTTGTTTATGACAGCAATGATTATCACATTATAAGATGTAAGGCAGTTTTTTAAAATTTCTGGAAAAAAGCATGTCTTATATGGTAATTTAAAGTGTTTGGGAGTATGTGATTGGTTAAGCGGTTAGGGCACCTTCCTATCACAGCACAATTGCCAGGTTCCAGCATCAAACCCTGGTAGTGCCATGCTCCAGCCTACCCAGATGTAAATGGGTACCTGACTCTTTTCTTAAGTTAGGGAAGGCAAAGACAACAAGGAAGAAAACTGGTCACCTCATTAAAAAAGCTAGACCTAGTGCGATGAACTGTTACACTTCACTCTCTTATAGCAGTTTCTGCTATGAAACTATCTAATTGGTATTTTTTTTTTTTTAAACTAAAGTGTTTGGACAGAAGATTACAAAGGAGAGAATTTATTACAGAAATAAATAAACCTCAAGTCCTGTTAGGGCCATCCTCATAAACATAAAAAATTTGCTGTTCTTTGCTTCATGCCTCTTTGCAAAAAGTTTCAAGTTCTTCACTTATATGATCAACACTGAAGTTCTCTTCTGCTGAAATCCGCAGACAGCAAAGGTCCAGCCTTCTCCGTGTGTGTAGGTTCTGACAGATTCAAATGACTTGGTGTGACCCACAGGAAATTCTGGTTTGAAAAAGTCTGACCTGTGAGATAAAGAAAATATCATACAATCAAAGTGTGCTGATGATGCACAGCACAGATGTTATTTAGTAGTGCAAGAAGCAATGCTATGTCATGTTTTGTTGATGATGTTGTACAGCCCAGATGTTATTTAGTAGTGCAAGAAGCAATGCTGTGTCATGTTTTGTTGATGATGATGTAGAGCCCAGATGTTATTTAGTAGTGCAAGAAGCAATGATGTGCCATGTTTTGTTGATGATGATGTAGAGCCTAGATATTAGTAATGCAAGAAGCAATGTTGTGCCATGCTTTGTTGATGATGATGTAGAGCCCAGATGTTATTTAGTAGCGCGAGAAGCAATGCTGTGCCATGTTTTGTTGATGATAACGTAGAGCCTAGATGTTAGTAATGCAAGAAGCAATGCTGTGCCATGTTTTGTTGATGTAGAGCCCAGATGTTATTTAGTAGTGCAAGAAGCAATGCTGTGCCATGTTTTGTTGATGATGATGTAGAGCCCAGATGTTATTTAGTAGTGCAAGAAGCAATGCTGTGCCATGTTTTGTTGATGATGATATAGAGCCCAGATGTTATTTAGTAGTGCAAGAAGCAATGCTGTATCATGTTTTGTCAATGATGATGTAGGGCCTAGATGTGTATTGCCACGAGGAGTAATGCTCAGTTCAAGTGTGTTTCTATGTGAGTTTATTCAGAAGTAGTTTTGTGATTAGAATTTGATCTGACTAATAGTGTCCTTGTGCACCAAGTGATCCACACTGCAGGGATTGTTTTATTGTTATGACTGAGTGTCAAAGCAAGCCAGCATAGTTTAGATGATACAAGCAGTTGAAAGAAAGAATTGAGGCCCTTGAGATGTGGGTATATAGAAGAAAGGGGCACACCATGGAAAGAGAAGAAAACAAATAAAGAGGTCCTAAAAATCCAGGAATAAAAAAAACTAATGAAGGAGATCAAAATTAGGCATCTAAAATATTTTGGCCACACACAAAAAGACAATACCTTGTTGAAAACTATAATGGAAGGAAGAGTTGAAGGCAAACATACAGGAGAAGGACATTGCTGTAAGTAGGAAGATAACATCAAGAGATGGGCAGGAAAGATAACATCAAGAGATGGGCAGGAAAGATAACATCAAGAGATGGGCAGGAAAGATAACATCAAGAGATGGGCAGGAAAGATAACATCAAGAGATGGGCAGGAAAGAGTCTATCAGAGTGCACCATCAAGACAACAAACATATGATGCTGGAGATCCACTGCATCCGACCTTTGATCTCATACCATTTCAATCCTTCTATTCTACACAAGCACTCATTTATGAAAGTCTAGCTTTTTGGTTGTTTTTGTTGTTCTCCATGTTTCACACCCATACAATAGGACTGACTTTGACATTTGAGTTGAAGATTCTTATCTTTGTGTTGAACTTGTTTTTCTCGTTCTCCATATGTTTCACAATGCAACGAAAGCTCCTCTTGCTTTTTGTATTCTTATTTTGGCATCATTGTCTGCCCCTCCAACTGTGCCTCTATTGCTGCACAAATATGTGTATGATTCTACATCTTATAGTTCTGTAAGTTTTCCTTAATGAAGAACCCTGGATGTCGTGACTTCAAAAGTTTTCTTTATTTGGTCAATCATCTTCAGGGAGACAATCACATGCCCTTTCATTAATATGTTGAACTTAAAAAAATAATGAATATGAATTTAACAGTAATAATATGACCGACTTGCCTCCATCATGTGTTTCCCTGGGGTTTCTAATGAGACAAAAAAAATAGGCCCAATGCTCCTTCAAGCATGTCATAAAAGTCAACTAGTGAAGGTTGTGCATGGGGCTGACAACAAAATTGTGGAAAACAAATGGCTTCAGAAACCACGTCTGCAAGAACACATAAATGTGTTGATGTGTAATACTATTATTGTTCTGGTGTATTGACCTCTTTTACCTTGGAGTGGTATCACAGGGAAACTTAATGTGTTTCATCCTGACCTTGTACCTCAAAACCTTTTCCTACATGGGTGTTATTATATAAGTGTCAGAAAGGTTTTGACAATAGGGACATATCTGCTGGTTAAAACTTTATATGAAATAGCTATTTTTTTTATGTAACCTGTCATTTTAAACGATTCTATGTGTAATTCGATCTGCATTCATAATCAATCAATCAAACACTCTTTAGCTCCCAGAAGCATAGGCCCTTCAACAAAACATGACCAAGGTCATTTTTTGTCCTGTGCAATCCTCTAAAGAAGTTGGCTTTCCATGTTTTCTTTAATTGAAAGACAGTTTTTTTCTTATCCTCAGTTTCCAGTAAGTACGAATCATTTTGATAAATGCTTGTTTTGTGGTATACCTTTGTTCGTTGAGGCTCACACTACAATCTGGGTAGGGTTTGCTCATGTAACAACATCCAATGTTTGTCCGTTCATAACTTATAAAAAGCGTTTGCAGTGCATCGTAGGTCTGAATGACAAACTGCCTAAATATCTGTTGAAGATTTCTATAAAAAAATCTAATTGAATACATGCCCTCTTAAGAATGCTGCCTTCAGTTTATACTAAGTCTATAATTTATTGTTCACAAAATACCTTATGTCACACAATGCGCCAGCTAACTGTGGCCAATGTTCAATTACAATGAAAGACGGTGGAGTCTACGCTTTAAACAGATTGCAAGTGCCCCAAGCATGCAAGGCAGTTGACTTAGTTCAAGAAAAGCTTAGCGTACTCTGCTGCTCATCGTTGGAATTGCCCTTCACATAACCTAAGAAACAACCTCAGTCCCTATTTACAATCATAGACTTTTTTGAATACTTTCTGAATTCTGATTACATGCACCCCTAATTGGATTATCTTTTCCTTATAACATCAAACTGTAGGTTCTAAATGACCATGTTTGTTACTTTTCAACCATATTGTTGCAATGTCATGCTTATAAGTAATTAAAAGCGTTAATATGAGTAATTTCTTATATTTATTATTTTACTTTGTCTATTTTGAAAATCTTGATCATTTTACTTGTAATGCATGCATATGAGAATAAAATGATTTCAGTATGATGATGGTGCGAATTCATATCGCAGAATTTTTCTGGTTTTCACTTTAGCAAAAATAGAGGAAGCTTGCTGAGTTAGCCGTGATAGTTTCTGTTTTTTGGTACCTTTCATCAAAAGTTGAAAAGTTTGGACATTTTTTCAATTAAAGGTGGTGTCAAATGAGGCCAAGTTTTGAACCTCTTAAATACTCTTTGGTCTTTCTATGGAGTGGGGGTCTTTTGAACCTTGACCACTGGAAGGAGGAACCATTGTGACTTCTTTTCTATAGACGAATAAAGCCAACCTCTTATATTTCCTTCTATCATTTTTCCTAATAGTTATACCCAGGAAACTCTCAAAATCAGAATCTTTTGTTAAATTGGTTGCACAGCTCTTGTACTGTCATGGGGGGGGAGTGGCTCATGAGCGATGATTCCTGAATCTCTTATTGTATCACACTGACCAAATAAACTCTGGTTTTGTGTCAGTTTTTTCATGAGATGTTTAATCACGACCTATTCTCGAGTCGCTGCTGATGTCTGCCGTCGTTGATTTTAAATATGACATAGTTGTGATGTTAGAATGACGTAATTGTAGGAAAAGTTGTAGGGCAACAGCCACGGCTAACACGTGGAAATTGATGCAAGGGGAACTAAGTCGACTGATGGATATTTGAGTTCGCTTTACAATCCAGAGAAGAACAATCAAGCTAGCCATGAGAAGCTTCAATTTTGAATTTTCATGGTTTAAATGGGGGGGGGGAATTTGGACATGTCCATCTGGGACTATACTTGGGGTTAACCCATTTTAGGGAACAGAATGAATGGGGAGGCTCAATAATACTCACTGAATGAAGAACAGTGCCAGAGGTGAGCTAAGCGAAACCATGGAAGTGTCACGGATGATTGGGCACAGCAGCATACAGAACCACAGATTAGAAATCACGAGGAAAGCAACTGTTCTGCAACTCTTGTTCCACTGGAAATTGGAAAGGAAAGATAGATATAATGAAATGTACTAGACTATCAACCCCTACTCATAGACAGATCACTTCGAAGCTATTTTTTAACAATGCACCAACCGATTGCTAAAGACAAAGCAACGTTCATTGGATCTCAGAGACTTAGACCGCAATCGAAATGATGTCTACTCACTCAGCCGTTCATTATCAAAAGTGGTGATCTCGACATCTCTTCCTGTCTAGTGATCCTCACGATCAGCGATTTGACGTTAGTAATTTCCATAACTCGGCAAAATCTAGCTAGAGCTATTACAATTGGTATGATAAGTTAGACATACTCTCGAGGGAGTTAGAGAGAGTATTTCTACGTCACTTCTGTGCCATCTGCTCTGCAGTTTCTCTTCATCGTTATCCTGGACATCTTAACCTCTGCAAATCAGCTCTCTTGTCCATGTGTTTTTTTTGGTCAAACTTTGTTGCAATCACAATCTGCGATGGTTGCATCAATGTACTAAATACTCTGCTCACTTACAAAGTCCAATCTGCAGTGGTCTAAGTTTCTGCTGCTCACAACTCTCCCTTCTCTGTTGCAGTGTGTAGATTTATAACTGATTATGCCAAATCTCTCTGAATTTGCCCATACGGCAAACATAATTAGCGTCCTTCCTGTAGTAACTCATTCTAAAAATTGTTAACATTCATTCTTAACACAATCATCGCTCCCAATGCTCCAGCATATCAAAGCCATTGTTCTATTACCAAGTATGAGGCTCCGGTACTTGCTTAACAGATTGCAACGTGGCTACCAATATCCCAGGCTTTGTCAACTTATGTCAAGAAGTTTTCGAGCTTAAGTCATATGCTATCATCAATTTGAAGTCTCCATGATTACCTAGTCAAAACAAACCTGACGATGTCCCTATTCTCGGAATTTCATCCTGTTTGAATACAGTTGAATTCTACATTACAGTCTGCCATATTAAAAAAAATGGACTTTACTTACCTGCACTCACATCAACTCGTAGAGTTCTAATGACGATGTTTGTTATTTTCTAACCTGATTGACCTATTCATGCTTATAAAGTATTACTGTTAATATGAAATGCTTAATTAATTCGACTTTAAGTGCGAATTGCTTGGAAACTCATATGTATCCAGCAAATACAGCAAAATCACACTATTTCATGTATGTCCCTATGAGCTCACTAGGAAGTGAATGTTATCAACCACAATCCTCACTGTTAGACTGCACAATTCAGCAACTACTGAAACTAAAACTTCCTTGTTATTCCCTTGGTGAGCCGTAGAGATTACGTGATTCAAAACTGCACTTTATTACAACTAATCATAACCACTGTCAAACACTCTCTATGTCTTGTCACTATTCACATCGCCAGTGTTCTACCTCAGTCAACATCATCCAACGATCACTGGCATGTTGGTTCTACGTGTCACTTACAATTCCACATTTTTCCACAGTTCACCATACCTTCTCAGTCTTTCTATGTCAGTTCATGTAAGCTGTCCGATTTTAAAGACTGAATTCAGGCTGTCTTAGACTGGCCTTGTAATCATCATGTAAAACAATTTCATTTCTGCAAAAGCATCACTTATGTTCTTCTATTATAATATGGCTTCCTTTGTCAAAACTCTTTTATAACCGTCTTAGATGTCACTCATTGTTTATTGTTGTAACAGCAATTGGGAACCTCACGTTCGTGTTCAGGCATCACCCATATTTTTCCTCAACAATCTCCATCACCAGCCAGATGTGGTCAAGAGTATTGGAACGCAGCTCAGTTTACCTGTATCACCAGATGTAGGCCTACATACTAACCATTCAGCCTCATTCGACGTCGGACCCTATGCTGTCCCACTTTCACGTTCTAAGAAAAATGTACTTTTCTAACCCACTCAAATGGGTGTGAAACCACCGAACTATGTTGAGCTACGTCACTACTATAAACGTGTACGCTGTTTCCAATCTCTACATTCTTTGGTAATTTCTAAAGTTCTTTCTGGGTTCTTGATTCACTGTCTACATTTGGTATTTTGTACATTCACTTTCTCATGTCCTATCATGAACCTGCATTCCGAGGTTGTTTACTCAGGCCAATCTGCTGGTTCAGCTAACGCTTAGTCGTCAAGCCACTTCCACACTAACAGTTCAACCACCATGTTCACCACTTGAAACAAGTTAAACTCTGAAAATGTCGCTTTAAGTGTTAGAATTTCCCAAAGTCAACGGTTTCTTGTGAAATCAAAACGGATTCGTTAGCGCAAATACCCTCTGTGTCCAACAGGGGAAATTATCTCTGGTCCCTTTTAGAAACGTTTGAGAACTCCCATTCAGACCAACCTCATTAGAAGTACCAACACACTCCTCATGGACCTGGAGGGGTTATACCATCCTTACTCTTTAGTTTTATTACCCCCATAGTCAAGATAACAGAGCATTGGAGAATTTACATTCTCACTGAACCTCCAAGATACTTGTCCCTCTGCAGATTCTCACAGTCTTACTCATGAAGACCACTCCAAACCACTTCGCACGAAACTCAGTACAATCCTACAGGTGTTCGTGAATGGAGAAGTGCTAGTGATCTAAAAGGAAAGAGGGGAAGAAAATGTTAGACAAAGAAAAAAGTAAATTTTCCTGTGCAATGTAGAAGAAAATATGGGAGAAAATGAAAACTGGGCTTAGAAGAACGGAAGGAGAAGGCGTGTTTTGGCGTGAAAAAAGTCAAGGTGGGTATGGAATAGGTAGAGTGAGGGATAAGAAGGGTGGAAAAAAGGAATTAAAGCAGACTTCATTTCAAAGTTTGTGAAGTTTTTTTATGGGAAGTGAATTACCCATTTCTGAGCCAAACTTCTCCTTAGTAAATTATTCATGTTATGCAAGGTAGTCGCTGTCTACCGTGCCCTATTAAGTAGGTGCTTACACTGCTTACGTTATCATGGGTTAAAATAAACTTTACAATACAGATATTGAAGCGATGGCAGATCAGTCCTCGAACTGCTTACCCATTGGGTTAGAAGGTATTCAGCAAAATTAACTGTCATTTCTGTAAGATAATGTCAGAAAGATGAGAATTGTTCAGCTTTACAACTGAATAGTGAGAAGCAAAGGTAATAACTCTGATATATATGGATATATCACTTATTCCCTTCGATAGATAGGGTTCTAATGTCAATGATGGATCATTTTAATGCTTACTTGTGTGGCTAGGCAACTAGTCTATAACTTTCACTGAAGAATGGCTTCACAGGACATAGATGATAATAATATCGAAAGATGGTGGGAGCCCAACTGTATTTATTTTTAGCAAAACATTGCATTTTCTTTGTACTCATTTTGTGAAGAAATGCTTAGATATATTTTCCCAAAGGGGAAGAAGGACGGATTATATTGTGTAAAGTCAAAGGGGCCTGTAATCTGTCTTCGTTATGTAAATTCATTTAGATGTTAGTAACGATGCCATAAGCATATTCGGTTTAGACTGTAACTACAAGGATTAGGTTTTCCTGTTGTTTGAGGAAGAATGGGGAGAGAAGAATGGGAAAAGAAGGTGGCAGGGAAGGATTAAACGGTCGAAGATGGAGTGAAGAAGCGGGGAAAAGAGAAGGGGAAGATGATAGGGGGAAATAGAAGTTAAAAAATGGGGTGGTGAAGTAGATCGTGGGGACGAAACACGATGGCAGAATATGGAAGGTGACTGCTTTGGGGGAAGAAACAGGGGCAGTAGTAGTGGATTGATGGAAGAACTCACCCCACACCTCATTATCTGACCACACTCAGCTTAACTCCACAGACAACATCACAATCACCGTCTCCCAATGAATTGGAGGGAGAGTCAGTAAGACGAACTTTCATTTGCTCATCCACCACCTCTGGGAGTCTACAACCCAGTCATTCCAGTCCCACAACCTCAAAAGATGAAGGAAATGAAAGCATGAAGCAGTAGGTTGCACTACTTCAATCATCCAATCAGTCGCAAAGTCTCCTCAATCTCCAGTCAGTCATATAAACTCACCACTCTCTAAATCCTGCCACATTCTCCATGTTCAGTCTCACTCACCAATCTTCTATCAGCCTACATACTCTCTAGTCAGTCACCATCACCATTCTCCACATCAAGCCATTCTCAAAATCTCACTCTCCTTTCAGCTGCCTTGACAAATCCTCATTCTGCTGACTCACTTCTGTCAGACACTCTAACATTGCTCTTAGAATTGCCACCACTCGCAAAACCAAACTACCAGTCAGCAACACACTCTCACTGAATTTTCCAGGTCTGCCAAATTATCCTGTCAGTCGCACTTACATCACTCTCCAGTCGAGCTTTATTCACTCACTCTCCAGTCAGCACATCACAGTTGCAATCATTTCAGTAACAACACTTCTTCAAACAGCCATATTCAATACTCTCTGCAGTCAGCCAAAACTGCTGTACCTAATCAGCGACAGTCACTACACTAACCAGCCACATTAAACTCACTCCCCAGTAAGCCTCACACCACACTCCTCAGTCAGTGCACATCCCACTCTCCAGTCAGTCACCAATCATCCAGTCAGCCACACTTACCACTCTCTCCAGTCAGACCCACACACCACAATCCCTAGTCAGCCATGCAGCACTACACTCCCCAGTCAGAACACTCACCATTCTCCAGTCAGTCACCACTCTCCAGTCAGCTGCACTCAACACACTCTCCAGTCAGATGCACACACAACACTAACTAGTCTTCCGCACATTCCCTAGTCAGCCGTACTTAGTTCATTCAAAATTCAGTTATACTCAACTCACTATCCACTCACACACCTCATTCTGCACTCACACACTCATTCTCTACTCACATACCTCAATCCAATATCACACATCTCACTCCCAACTTACACACCACATTACCCACCCATACACCACACTCTCCAGTCAGCCACTCACATTACTCTCCAAACAGCCACACTCACCAAACACTTCAATAAGCTACACTAACCACACTCTTCAGTCAGCCACACTCACTGCTCTCTTCAGTCCGTTGTACTCACAACTCTCTGCAGTCAGCTGCACTCATCAAACTCTCCAGTCAGCCAAACTTGTACCACTTTCCAGTCAGCCACACTCACCACACACTCCACTCTCTCCAATCAGCCAAACACAACCCTCTCCCCAGTCAGCTACACTCACTCCAGCCAGCCACAGTAACCAGTAAGCAAAATTCATCACACTTCAGTCAGAATTACTCATCACTCAGCCTTACTCACCACACTCTCCAGTCAGTCAAACTCACTACACACTCCAGTCAGCTACTCACTACTCTCCAGTGAGCCACTCACTACTCTCCAGTGAGCCACTCACCACACTCTCCAGTCAGCCATTCATCACTCTCTCCAGTCCCCCGCACTCTCAATACTATCCTGTCATCTACACTCATCTCATTCTCCAGTCAGCCGCACTCACCAGTCAACCATACTCACCAATCAGCTGCATTCACCACTCTAAAGTCAGCCCCACTCAGCCACATATACACACTCACCAGTCACCCACACTTCACTCACTTATCAGTCAGTCGCACTCACTTCACTCCAAATTCTGTCATACTCAACTCACTCCCCACTCACACATCTCATTCTTTACTCACATACCTCACTCCCCACTCATACACCTCACTACCTTCATACACCTCAATCCCCCACTCCCCACTCATACACCTCAATCCCCACTCACATACCTCATTACCCACCCAAACACTTCACTACCCACCACACACCTCATTCCCTACTTATAAACCTTACTAAACGTTTACACACTTTACTCCAGAGTCACACACACATCTCATTCCCCATTCATATGCACCTCACTTTCCAATCATACATCTCACTCTTCAGTCACACTCATCACCCACACAAACCTCACTTTCCCCTCACACAATCCTCACTCTTCGAGAAGAAGTGCAAGAAGAAAAAGGAAGAGGGGAGAAAAAGGGACAAAGAAAAAGAGACGAAGTAGAAGAAAATATGGAGAAAAGAAAATTGGGCATAGAAGAACTGAAAGAGAAGAAGGCATGAAAAAGAAGTGGGTATGGAATAAAAAAGAATGGGGGAGAAGAAGGGTGGGAAAAAAAAACTTAGAGGCACTTAGAAGCAGACTTGTCCAAAGTCTGTGAAGTTTTTTACGGGATGGGGTAACCAGCCCCATGCCCAACCCTCCTTAGTCGCTTTTTACGACATGCATGGTAGGGTGCAGTGTTACTATTCTTTGCTCCCCTTTCGGGCCCTGGTAACACACGGGTGGTAGAAGCAGAGGCAAATAAGAAAAACAAAATGGGGAGAAGGATAGGGGAGAAGGATAAGGGAGATGAATGGAGGGAAAAGAATGGGAAGATGAATGGGGCAAAATTAGAGGCAAAGTTAAAGGGGGGAGTAGAAGGGAGGAGAAGAAGAGGCAAAGAAAAAGGGGTTAAAAAGAAGGAGCAGAAGAAAGGTGGCACAAGAAAGGCTGCAGAAGAATGGTGGGAGAAGAATGGGGAATAAGTAAGGGGAAGAAAAATCGTGGGAGAAGAATGGTGGGAGAAGAATTGGGTAGAGAAGAAATAAGAGAAGTTTGAGGGAGAAGAAGGACGAAGAAGAAGGGCGCTTTCTTCATCTTAAGAATAGAGGTTAGAACGAGCAAAGAACGGGTTGAAAACAAGGGAGAAGAAATGGTGGAGAGAAGAATGGGGGGAGAAGAATGGGTAAAAGAAGGTGGAGAACAACAGTCGGAGATGGAGTGAAGAAGCGGGAAAAGAAGAAGGGGAAGATGAAGGGCGAAATAGAAAGTTAAAAAAAAGGGGTGAAGAAGATCGAGGGGAGAAAAACGATGGCAGAATAATGGGAAGGAGATGCTTTGGGGAAGAACAGGGGCAGAAGAATGGAATGAAGAAGAACACACACACCTCATTTTCCAGACACACTCAACTAACTCCACAGACACATCACAATCACCAGTCTCCCAAAAGAAATGGAGGGAGAGCAAAAGATGAACTTCATTTGCTCATCCACCACCTCAGGGAGTCTACAACCCAATCATCCAGTCACAACCATCAAAAGAAGAAAAGAAAGAAGAAGCAGTAGGTCGCACTACTTCACTCACCAATCAGTCGCACATTCACCTCACTCTCCACATTTCAACCAGTTTCTCTATCAATCTCAGCACACACTGTCAGTCCAATCCTCACCACTATCTCTCTAATTAGCAACATTCTCAAGTCAGTCACACTCACCACTCTCCAATCAGCCACACTCAAAACTCTCTAGTCAGCTGCACTTGCCACTCTGCAATCTGCTGCACACTCCAGTCAGCCACACTCACATCACTCTTAGACTAGCCACACTCACCATACTACCCAGTCAGCCATCGGTTTACTCTCTAAACTATCCAGTCACCTGAATGCCACATTTCCCCAGTCAGTCCACACTTACCTCATCTACCCAGTCAGTCTGCCACCACCACTCCAGTCACCCCATCATTCTCACACCACCCAATGTTGCATCACCCACAGTCACCACACTCTCCAATCAGCCATACTTATCTCATTCTCCACACTCCCCAGTCAGCCACATTCACCTAACTCATCAGACACACTCAACTCACTCGCCAGTCAGATGCACACACCGCATTCCTTACTCAGCCATGCACACCACACTCCCTAGTTAACCAGACACTCCCCAGTTAGCCACACTCATTATACTTCCCAGTCAGCCTCACCACACTCCCCAGTCAGTGAATTCACCACTCTCCAGTCAATTGCAGACATCACTCTCTAGTCAGCCACACTCATCTTACTCTCCAGTCAACCACAACATCACATTCTAGTCAGCCACACTCGCCATGCTCTCCAATCAGCTGCACTCAAAACACTCTCCTGTCAGCCATATTCAATACTCTCTGCAGTCAGCCAAAACTGCTATCCCTAATCAGCCACACTCACTTCACTCACCAGCCACATTAAACTCACTCCCCAGTAAGCCTCACCACACTCCTCAGTCAGTGCACATCCCACTCTCCAGTCAGTCACCAATCTCCAGTCAGCCACACTTACCACTCTCTCCAGTCAGACCCACACACCACAATCCCTAGTCAGCCATGCAGCACTACACTCCCCAGTCAGAACACTCACCATTCTCCAGTCAGTCACCACTCTCCAGTCAGCTGCACTCAACACACTCTCCAGTCAGATGCACACACAACACTAACTAGTCTTCCGCACATTCCCTAGTCAGCCGTACTTAGTTCATTCAAAATTCAGTTATACTCAACTCACTATCCACTCACACACCTCATTCTGCACTCACACACTCATTCTCTACTCACATACCTCAATCCAATATCACACATCTCACTCCCAACTTACACACCACATTACCCACCCATACACCACACTCTCCAGTCAGCCACTCACATTACTCTCCAAACAGCCACACTCACCAAACACTTCAATAAGCTACACTAACCACACTCTTCAGTCAGCCACACTCACTGCTCTCTTCAGTCCGTTGTACTCACAACTCTCTGCAGTCAGCTGCACTCATCAAACTCTCCAGTCAGCCAAACTTGTACCACTTTCCAGTCAGCCACACTCACCACACACTCCACTCTCTCCAATCAGCCAAACACAACCCTCTCCCCAGTCAGCTACACTCACTCCAGCCAGCCACAGTAACCAGTAAGCAAAATTCATCACACTTCAGTCAGAATTACTCATCACTCAGCCTTACTCACCACACTCTCCAGTCAGTCAAACTCACTACACACTCCAGTCAGCTACTCACTACTCTCCAGTGAGCCACTCACTACTCTCCAGTGAGCCACTCACCACACTCTCCAGTCAGCCATTCACCACTCTCTCCAGTCCCCCGCACTCTCAATACTATCCTGTCATCTACACTCATCTCATTCTCCAGTCAGCCGCACTCACCAGTCAACCATACTCACCAATCAGCTGCATTCACCACTCTAAAGTCAGCCCCACTCAGCCACATATACACACTCACCAGTCACCCACACTTCACTCACTTATCAGTCAGTCGCACTCACTTCACTCCAAATTCAGTCATACTCAATTCACTCCCCACTCACACATCTCATTCTTTACTCACATACCTCACTCCCTAATACATCTCACTCCCCACTCATACACCTCACTACCCTCATACACCTCAATCCCCACTCACATACCTCATTACCCACCCAAACACTTCACTACCCACCACACACCTCATTCCCTACTTATAAACCTTACTAAACGTTTACACACTTTACTCCAGAGTCACACACACATCTCATTCCCCATTCATATGCACCTCACTTTCCAATCATACATCTCACTCTTCAGTCACACTCATCACCCACACAAACCTCACTTTCCCCTCACACAATCCTCACTCTTCGAGAAGAAGTGCAAGAAGAAAAAGGAAGAGGGGAGAAAAAGGGACAAAGAAAAAGAGACGAAGTAGAAGAAAATATGGAGAAAAGAAAATTGGGCATAGAAGAACTGAAAGAGAAGAAGGCATGAAAAAGAAGTGGGTATGGAATAGAGAAGAGTGGGGGATAAGAAGGGTGGGAAAAAAGGAACTTAGAAGCAGACTTGTCCAAAGTCTGTGAAGTTTTTTACGGGATGGGGTAACCAGCCCATGCCCAACCCTCCTTAGTCGCTTTTTACGACATGCATGGTAGGGTGCAGTGTTACTATTCTTTGCTCCCCTTTCGGGCCCCGGTAACACACGGGTGGTAGAAGCAGAGGCAAATAAGAAAAACAAAATGGGGAGAAGGATAAGGGAGATGAATGGAGGGAAAAGAATGGGAAGATGAATGGGGCAAAATTAGAGGCAAAGTTAAAGGGGGGAGTAGAAGGGAGGAGAAGAAGAGGCAAAGAAGAAGGGGTTAAAAAGAAGGAGCAGAAGAAAGGTGGCACAAGAAAGGCTGCAGAAGAATGGTGGGAGAAGAATGGGGAATAAGTAAGGGGAAGAAAAATGGTGGGAGAAGAATGGTGGGAGAAGAATTGGGTAGAGAAGAAATAAGAGAAGTTTGAGGGAGAAGAAGGACGAAGAAGAAGGGCGCTTTCTTCATCTTAAGAATAGAGGTTAGAACGAGCAAAGAACGGGTTGAAAACAAGGGAGAAGAAATGGTGGAGAGAAGAATGGGGGGAGAAGAATGGGTAAAAGAAGGTGGAGAAAAACAGTCGAAGATGGAGTGAAGAAGCGGGAAAAGAAGAAGGGGAAGATGAAGGGGGAAATAGAAAGTTCAAAAAAGGGGTGAAGAAGATCGAGGGGAGAAAAACGATGGCAGCATTCTCCAATCAGCCACCAACACAAAACTCCTACTCCAGTCATGCTTGCACTCGCCACTCTGCAATCTGCTGCTCACTCCTGTCAGCCACCACTCACATCACTGTTAGGACTAGCCACACTTCGACTATACTACCAAGTCAGCCACACTCTCCTGGACTATCCAGTCTTGACACATTCATCAGTCAGGTCTCACTTACCTCACTCTCCAGTCAGCTGTATTCAACCTCACTCTCCAGTCAGCCACCAATTCACTGTTTTGCAATTCCCTCAGTCACCACACTCTCCAATATCAGACATATACTTTTCTCATTCTCACCACACTATCCCAGTCTGCCACATTCTCACTTAACTCATTCAGGTCACACTCAACTACTCACCAGTCAGATGCACACACCGGCATTCTTTACTCACCATGCACCCCACAACTCCCTAGTTAACCAGACACTCCCAAGTTAGCAACACTCTTTATACTTCCCAGTCAGCTCACCACACTCCCCTGTCTGTGGAATGCTCCAACTCCCCATGTCACAGACCCGCCAACATCATCTCTAGTTCAGCCAAACTCATCCCCCCCCAGCGCCGTGCCTACACCCACCCATTCCACATTCCCCCCCGCCACCCGGCGCCTACCCCATCCGTTTTTCAGCTGCAACCAGATCTAGACGACCCCATACCCACGAGCATGCCTTTTTCAATACTACTCTGCCGTCGGGCAAGGACTGCTTTCCTAAACCCCCCTCAGACAACACCTCACTTCGAGATCACCAGCCCCCAACCTCACCCCCCACCCCCCACCACCCAGCCTATTCGACCAACCACTGCCTCAGTCCCCTGCAACCCCCCCCTATCAGTCCGCCCCCCA
Source organism: Oreohelix idahoensis (assembly GCA_024509875.1). Lineage (NCBI taxonomy): Eukaryota > Metazoa > Mollusca > Gastropoda > Stylommatophora > Oreohelicidae > Oreohelix > Oreohelix idahoensis. The sequence continues at coordinate 28,022 of JAMPIV010015513.1, forward strand.
CCCCCCTTCAGCCACCCCCCCTCACGTGTCTCATGTAAGACATGGGGAGGGAGGGGGAATCCATAGGGAAGACATGAAGGGGGCAGGACAGGGCACCAGTCTAGGTACACTCACCGGGGGGGGTCAGGGAGGGGGGGGGAGAGGGGGGGGGCATCACCGCGACTCTCCGGTCAAGGGGCGGGGGCCGGGCGGCAAGGGGGGATCGGGGCGGGGAGCGGGACAAATTCCCAAGAACCAGACGGACTTTGCCCAAACCCAAACATTCTGGCATACTCCACACGACATAGCCATCACACACCGCCTCCATTCTGACCACGCGCTACAATCCCTATAATGCGGGGACAAATTACCTCATCACCGCCCCCCCTACGTTAATCACGCCCTCCAATCCAATGCATCTCACACCTTCTATCTCATCCCGTGCATCGGAACGCCTTTGTTGTCACCACAAAGCGCTCCCGGTTCTCTTGCTGTTATCCTCTTCTTTTACTCTCTTTTTTGTTCCTCACTGTACAACAACGTTGCCCCTATCCTTATACTCTCCATCCTTATACCCCTCCTTTTAGTCCGCCACCCTCGTGCTCTACGTCAGCCTCCCTTCCTGCTCATCCTCCACAATCTCTGCACCCCCCATGCACTCACCAACAGTGACCAGTCTCCCACCTATCTAAGTTGGGACTTCTACCCAACTTTACTGGACCAGCCCCCCCTTATCCCCTAATGAAGTTTGCGACTCATGATTCCCCACTATTAGGCATAAAAATGAACCACTATAGACAATATACCCTCGCCCTGTCAGCTTTCCATCAATCCACCCATGGAACCCCAACAGCATATAAAACGAAGCAACCAGGACTTTCTATGATCCACTCGGCACCACCACCTCTAGGCTGATCCTACACTCCTCTATAAACGCCCAAACTCGCGACCTTTCAGTGAAACCTCTCTTAGGCTCATCTTCGCCCCCGTTTGTTGTAGCCCACATCATAACACTTTCTCAACCAGTCCCCTGACCTACTTTAGAAGCCTCGTAAAAAAAATCCCCACTAGGCTGCATTCCATCAAACCTCTCGCCATCAGTAATCGCTCAAGAAACCAGAGACCCCAGAGACCTAAAGACGTTCTCAACTGCCCCCCCCTAGAAGAGACCATGGTCTTCAGATGGCTATGGCTACCTGTAGAACCCAACCCCCGATTAGGTTGGAATCAGATAGCGTTTGCGATGACCAACAGATAGCCACCCCACCCCACCCCCCCCTGCCCAACTACCCCCCCCACCCCCGAGACAAGACAAAGACGACAGACCGCCAAAGGAGATCCAGAGAACGATACCCCTCATAGAAAAAGTACCTTAGACGTTGCAACGTCAACCCTTATAGAGAGAAGGATAGCGGGGTGCAGCTGTGATAAGCGAAGGTAGGACATGTCCAGATCCCACACCCCCTTGTCATCCAAGACCCTCCAAGATAAAACACCTCACCACCGATAGAAGTAGTTGGTACAACATAGAACACGCACCTGCCCCCCAAGGACTAAAATAGCTATACCTCAGCGGTAAACCCCATATCTAAGAAGGTAACCCCCACCTCCGACACCCACAGGGACATCCCCCTCCCTATATTTACAAGTACTCCCCCACCCTCTTTTAACTGTTTACTCACTTTACCCACATCGTCACACCCCCGTCATCCGTTACCCATACCATTTGCACACTCACTTACCATCACTACATTACCCACTCTTCAGTCACACATCTCCCCCCCCCCCCCCATCCACCCCCCCCAACCTCCAACCTCACTTTACACGCACTCAATCCTCCACACATCTATAAGAACTATCCCTAATAACATTCACTCTTTTATCTACCACTTTCCCC